>JAUTXW010001545.1:0-34097 GCA_030620095.1 Kuschelorhynchus macadamiae
TACACTTTTCACGCTTTTTTTATGTAGTACAGCCTTAACGTCTGTACTTTGCTCGGTGTAATAATTGTAGTAATGTCACTAATTGACTTAATTTATTTCTTCGTTACTTATATTGTATTATAAAATAACTACATTTTATCAAAAAACGGGAACTTTTAAAAACCTGTTAAATGTATAAAATGTCAAGAATAAAAGGAAAAACAAAAACCATGAAAAAGTAATATTTCTTTTTTTTCAAATTACCTCTAATTATTCATATTGTCTAATTTTTTCAAAATTTTTAAACATACCCTTTCTTTCTTCTTTTGTAAAAGGGAAGTAGTGTAATTGTTAAAAACCACCCCTCCCCCTAGGTTTTTACAGATCTTCACGCCAAAAAAACAATTCCGTCACTCTGTCTATCTGTTTCCGGCATAGCTAAAAAATTACTTATCTGATTTACCTCACATTTTGATCAAAAATTAATAGTCATTTGTGGATGACCTAGTAAAATTTTCGTGAAAATCAAATAAGGAGGAACAAAATCGCGGCCTAGTGAAATGTAAAAAAAATATTTCTAAAGAACTATGTATCCAATTTTATTCAAATTTTGAACAAAAATCAAGTATGACATAGGAATGAACTGGTGAAATTTTGGTACGAATCCAAGATGTCGAAACAAAATGGCGGCGCAATAAAATATTACAAAAATCCGCCTGAAATAACTACTTATTAGATTGATTTAAAATTGTATGCAAGAATTAAATGTGAATTAGAGATAAACTAGTAAAATTATTGTTAAGATGGCGGAACAAAATGGTAGACTAACCAAATTTTTAAACAATCAGTGTAAAAAACTACTTATTCAATTTATTTTAAATTATGCCCAAAAATCAAGTGTTTCGTAGGTTTTACGAATCCATTATGGTGGAACAAAATTGGGTCACACCTCACCATTTCTTTAAAAAAAGATAGATGCATAACGAGAAAAGTTCCAAGCAAAGGCAATTTACCGATTGTTACTTCCCTCATAAAAGAGACATAATGTAATTGTAATCGTGAAAAAATCACCCGCCGAGATTTTTTTAAATCTTACACAAATGTCGAAAAACATGTTTTCTCGATGCCGTGGGTCTATCTGTCAGTCTGTGTGTCTATCTGTCTGTCTGTTTGCGGCATAGTAAAAAACTACTAACCCGATTGACTTCATATTTTGCTCAAAAATTAAGGGTCACATGGGGATGACCTGGTAATATTTTGGTAAAAATCCAGTATGGCAAAACAAAATGTCAGCCTAGTGAAGAGATAAAACATTATTACTAAAAAACCATTTACTCGGTTTACCTCAAAAATTAAAGAGTACTTAGGAATCAAAATTAAAAGTTTATAAGGAATTTAAGATGGCGAAACAATATGGGGCCTCAATAAAATATTTAAAAATTCAATTTGAAACAACTGCGCAAAACAAAGTGTCGGCCTAATATATAGGTAATAAATTAATTTACAATTTTGTGCCAACATTCAGAGTGATTTTTAAATGTGTTCAGATTATTTGTTGCGTTTAGATTGACAAACAAAAATTTTTTTTGGCTTTTTCGCAACTGAATAAAAATATTTAACTTTAAATTAATTCAATTAATTTAAAGTTAAATATTTTTATTCAGTTGCGAAAAAGCCAAAAAAAATTTTTGTTTGTTATTCAGAGTGATATAGAGATAAACTGGTAAAGTTGTGGTACGAATTCAAGATGTCGAAACAAAATGGCGGTCAAATAAAATGTTTAAAAAAATAAGGAAAAATAAAAATTAGATGTGAAATAGCCTAGGGATAAACTGGTACAAATTCAACACGACGGCACAAAATAGCGGTCTTAAAAAATCAGTGTAAATCGTTAAATTGTTTTTTTGCTTCGTAGGTAATCAAAAGATTGTTGTGTATGAAATATGTGACTGCTGAGTATGAATATTGTTAGGCGGTTCGTTCTTATCTCTGTTTTATAATGGCTGTATGCTACGCCAGAAAAAAAAAATATAATATATTTGTATATATATATATATATATATATATATATATATATATATATATATATATATATATATATATATATATATATATATATATATATATATATATATTTGTATATATATATATATATATATATATATATATATATATATATATATATATATATATATATATATATATATATATATATATATATATATATATATATATATATATATATATATATATATATATATATATATATATATATATATATATATATATATATATATATATATATATATATATATATATATATATATATATATATATATATATATATATATATATATATATATATATATATATATATATATATATATATATATATATATATATATATATATATATATATATATATATATATATATATATATATATATATATATATATATATATATATATATATATATATATATATATATATATATATATATATATATATATATATATATATATATATATATATATATATATATATATATATATATATATATATATATATATATATATATATATATATATATATATATATATATATATATATATATATATATATATATATATATATATATATATATATATATATATATATATATATATATATATATATATATATATATATATATATATATATATATATATATATATATATATATATATATATATATATATATATATATATATATATATATATATATATTACTAGATTTTTCTTGGGTTATAAGTTCATAGCATTAAAACAATTCTCAAAAATTATTAGTCATCTATTCATTTTAAAATTTGACGTTTCGGCAGGTGGCTCCGTGCCTTTCTCAAAAATACTTTCATGAAACGTAATTAAATTATCCAAAGGTGTTTAAAATCACAAAAGACACGACGCTGATCGCGTTATTTGGACAAACATTTTTAACACTAAACATATGAAGGACGACGAACAGTTATTGACTGAAGAGCAGATACGTGTGAAAGGTAGGATGTTATGGTTTTTTTGTTTTTTGACATTTTTTAAGTTTTTACCGGGCGGTTCAGAAAGTAATTTTATTTTGTCTAAGATTATTATTTTTAAGTTTTTCAAATGTATGTGAGAAAATAATTAAATAATGTCAAAATAAATTTTGCTTACAAGGTTGATATCTTTTTTGTCGTTTACTGAGTTTTTATTTTCTTAATTTCAATAGACTCGTAAACTTCCCGCTTGCGTTTGTTGTTTTCGGTTTTTAGAATTTTAGTTTCACTAAAACTAAATTTATGTTTTTTTTGGATTTCGTGTTTAGAAAGGGCAGTGGGATTCCTTTTATCATATTTATGAGAGTTAATTCTCGAACCTAAATATTGGCTGGTTTGTCCAATATAAACTCCAGCGCAATCTCCACACGGGATCTCATATATAACATTGCTTTTTTTCATTTTAGGTGTCTTGGTTTTTAGAGAAGTGAAATTTTGATTTAATAAATGGAAGCCTTTGTGTGCAACATTTATATTATATTTGTTAAATAGATGTTTAAGTTGCTCAGATAAACCTTTTATGTATGGTAGTGTTAAATAGTTATTAGTTTTGTTTGTGTTGGCTTTTGAGTTGTTCGTTTTATTGTAAAATTTATTAATTCTTTGTTTAAATACTTTATTTACTAATTGTTGGGGATATTTATTTTCGAAAAGAACTTGTTTGGCTTTATTAATTGAGTTTTCCCTAAACTCGACATCTGATAGCTGAATTGCCCTATCGGCTAATGCTATAATAACTGATTTTTTTTGAGAAAGTGGATGTTGGGAATTATAGTTGGTATACCTTGAGGACCAAGTCTTTTTTGTGTACCATTCTGTTCTGATGGTATCCTTTGTTTTATGTAAAAGGATTTATCTGAGCAAAAATTTCTGTTATCATACCTACATGTTCATATCAAATTGTAGATTTGAAACAGACCAGAAGCATGGTTGAAACGTTATCTTTCCGACTACAATATATGTATGTTTTGAAGTAATTTTGCCTAGTTTTAACTTAGCACGCTGACCTTAAACCAAGAAAAATAAAACCAGAAATATATTAAAGTCATAGGTCAAAGAATAGCATAACCAAAAAAATATATATATATATATATATATATATATATATATATATATATATATATATATATATATATATATATATATATATATATATATATATATATATATATATATATATATATATATATATATATATATATATATATATATATATATATATATATATATATATATATATATATATATATATATATATATATATATATATATATATATATATATATATATATATATATATATATATATATATATATATATATATATATATATATATATATATATATATATATATATATATATATATATATATATATATATATATATATATATATATATATATATATATATATATATATATATATATATATATATATATATATATATATATATATATATGTATATATATATATATATGTATATATATATATATATATATATATATATATATATATATATATATATATATATATATATATATATATTATATATATATATATATTGTATATATATATATATATATATATATATTTATATATATATATATATATATATATATATATATATATATATATATATATATATATATATATATATATATATATATATATATATATATATATATATATATATATATATATATATATATAAAAATATATATATATATATATATATATATATATATATATATATATATATATATATATATATATATATATATATATATATATATATATATATATATATATATATATATATATATATATATATATATATATGTATATATATATTTATATGTATATATATATATATATATATATATATATATATATATATATATATGTATATATATATATATATATATATATATATATATATATATATATATATATATATATATATATATATATATATATATATATATATATATATATATATATATATATATATATATATATATATATATATATATATATATATATATATATATATATATATATATATATATATATATATATATATATATATATATATATATATATATATATATATATATATATATATATATATATATATATATATATATATATATATATATATATATATATATATATATATATATATATATATATATATATATATATATATATATATATATATATATATATATATATATATATATATATATATATATATATATATATATATATATATATATATATATATATATATATATATATATATATATATATATATATATATATATATATATATATATATATATATATATATATATATATATATATATATATATATATATATAGTAAGTGGGTTTTTTTTTTGGACTTTTGTTGTATATTGTTAGTATTTGTTTCTTAGGATATGGTCCTCCAATTAAAAATTATACAAATATTTTCACGTATTCATGTCTCATTTTAATAACGTTTCGGCTATAACTTGAGCTTTTATCAAATTCTACAATATTAGAAAAATTAAAATGTGATTTAAAATCAAATACTAAAACAAAAACTTACGGTAGGAAATTTGGAGAACAGTCAGTCACACATAGTTTCAAACATATATGGACACAATTACGTTGAAAAACAAATTAACACTACGCCGATCAGACTGGACATTTACTTTAATAACTAACAATACTAGAATAATACGACGTTGTTTATTTCTTATTTAACAATAAGTATTATAAGCAAATCGAGGGTTGCGTAATGGGAACGTCTACATCGAGTGTCATAGCTCAACTTGTACTTGAAGATCTTCAAAAAACAGTCATTAATAACTTGAACTTTGACTTACCCTTTTTTCTATAGGTACTTAGATGATTGTTTGCTAGCTATCGCTAAAGAAAAATCTGAGTACATTAACAAATTAAAATTTACCATCGAATTAGAGAAAGAAAAACAAATTAACTTCTTACATCTGACCCTTTACCGCGTAAAAGATAAAATAAGAACAGCTTGGTACACTAAAAATACCTGGTGTGGAAGGTATCTTAATTTTAACTCTGAACACCCTATTTCCCGTTATCACTAATTTGGCAGATAGAGCCATAAATTTATCTGACCCTGAATTCCGTAAAGATGCAATTAACAAAGCAAAACAAGCATTAATCTCAAATTCTTACCCAAAACACCTTATAGATTCGATTTTTAAAAAAATAATTCATAAACTGTACAACAACCTTAAGCAAATACAACATAATAATAATCCAAACAAAATATACCAAATTACGTAACCTTGCCATACGTTCCTGGTTTGTCTGAAAAATAAAAAATGTATTACCGGCGAAAACATAGAGGTAAGCTGCAATGGTTTTAACTTACTCAACAAAAATTTCAGTAAATGAAAAACAACAATACCAAAAGAAAAAAAGAGAAACATTGTATATGAGATACCGTGCAGTGACTGCACACAAAAAACAAAACAGCTCTACAAACCATACGACTGAAACCAACCATACTTTTAACTATAGTGACACTAAAATACTTATTACTGAAACCAACTTAAAAAAAAAAGAGAGTTTTACGAAATGTTTTACATCCAAAAAATTCCAGTTCTGTAAACGCAAAAACATATACAAAAAATTTAAATAAAATATATCACACCCTTTTAAAATAAAATGTGCGACATATAATAAACAAACCCGGAAGATTCCAAAATACATCAATTTATTAGACCGTCCTTGTATACAAAATAAACCCGATCAAAAATCACTGCCACATAAAACAACGTCGTATTATTCTAGTATTGTTAGTAATTGAAGTACATGTCCTGTTGATCGGTGCATTTTTAATTTGTTTTTCAATGTAATTTTGTCCATATATGTTTGGAACTATGTGTGATATATTATATATATATATATATATATATATATATATATATATATATATATATATTGTATATATACACACATATATATATATCTATATATATATATATATATATATATATATATATATATATATATATATATATATATATATATATATATATATATATATATATATATATATATATATATATATATATATATATATATATATATATATATATATATATATATATATATATATATATATATATATATATATATATATAACAAACAAACAAACAAACAAAAGTATGCTTTATTGCCGCAGAAAAATTTTACAATTTTATGGACAAAGCAAAATATACCTAAAAATAAGACATATCAAAACATTAATCGAAAATAATTTCGACACGTCAGTGCTTTTTTTTAAAAATGTAAATTATCAATTTACCAAATCGTAAAACACACGTTAGAATATAACATAACATTGCAAACAGTAAATGAATCATGATAACCTTATAAAAGTAAACAAACACACATGTACGAGGTGAATAATTTCGATGACATTGAAATCAAAATTGCAACTATGCGACCTTAAACTCTATGTTATTATAGTTATACAAATAATTGTGATGTTAAACAGAAGGTATATTGAACTAGTGTAGAATGTAGTATACAAAAAGAATTAAATTGTTTTTAATCTAATACCTAACAAAAATAATTAAGTTTTAAGTGAATGTTCGACAGTTCTTTTCCCTATATAATGATTTACAAAATTCTCTGCTACGAGTTAGGACATGACTCACAAAAGATTTAAGTAAACAAGCGAGTTTAGTGACAATTTAAAGAGACTTACTCACTAAAAAAAAAATCATTAACGCTGTAAAATGGTCTCTCAATGAGGTATGCTTTGGTGTTTTTTCGAAATTGTGCAAGCATAGGGATAGATTTTAAATGTACTGGCAGATTGTTGTAAAGTTTTATGGCGTTGTAAATAATTGATTTTTTTATTAATTCTGTGGAAGGAATGGGAAGATAAATATCATGCCTAGAGTTTCTGGTAGGGTATACATGTTGTGGCCTTTCTGGGAGGGTGTTTATATGTTTTCTCAGCAAACATACCGTTTCCAAAATAAATAATGCAGGAAGTGTTAATATTTCATGTTTTTTGAAATAGTATTGGCAGTGAGCTCTATTATTTAGACCAAACAAATAACGAATGGCTCTCTTTTGAAGCATAAAAATACTACGAAATTGCTCGGTGGTACAGCAGCCCCAAAAGGGAAGGCCATAGCGGAGGTGGGATTCAAATAAAGAGAAATAAGTAAGTCTGGCAAAAGGAACGTCTAGTTCTTTTGAAACTGATCGAATGGCGAAGCAGGCGGTAGAAAGTTTTTTAGTTAAGGTGTCAATATGATTAGACCATTTTAGGTTGTTATTTATATTTAAACCCAGGAATTTAACCGACTCTACGTATTCAATATTGCTGTTATGTACCTGAAGTGGTTGTAAAGTTCCCTTATAAGATAACGCCACCGTTTTATCGACGTTAAAACAAAGCATATTGGAATCGGACCAAGCCTTAATTATAACCAAGTCTTTGGAGATACTAGAGTGTAAAGACGTTGTATCAAAATCACTCCATGTTATGCTTGTGTCATCAGCAAAAAGGGAGATTCTTCCATTAATTTTAAGGTTCGAGATATCATTATTGTATAACAAAAAAAGAATAGGTCCCAAGACTGAACCTTGAGGGACTCCACTTGTAATCAACTTACAATCAGAATCGGAACCATTAGCCCTTACAAGTTGTTGCCTTTTCCCAAGATAAGATTTGAACCAATTTAAAGAAGTACCACGAATTCCATAAAAATTTAGTTTGTTTATCAGAATTTCATGACTAACACAATCAAAGGCTTTCGCATAGTCACAAAAAACTGAGGCAGTTGGGTGGTTGTTATTGAGAGATAAGTAGACGCCTCTAAGCAACGTGAACATGGCGTCACTGGTGCACTTGTTGGGTAGAAATCCGAACTGCTCCGGGGATATTATCTGATGTTTCAGGAGAAATGGCATAAGACGGTTCTTCAGTAGCCTTTCGATGATTTTTGATAGCACTGGTAGTAGTGCAATTGGGCGATAATTGCAAGAGTTAGTTTTTTCGCCGCCTTTATGAAGTGGAATAATTATAGCTGTTTTAAGGCAATCAGGGAATACACCTTTTATAAAGGACTCATTTATTAATGTTGTAAGGGCCTCTATGACTGGGAGTGGCAAGTTCAGGAATATTCTAATTGATAGGCCGTCAGTACTACACGAAGATTTACTTTTGATATTATTTATTACCTTCAATAGTTCAGTGTTGCTAACGGGACTTAAGAAAAAGCTATCAGCTAAATTTTTTGAAGGAGGGAGAAACGAAAGAGGGTCCAAACTTGGCGAGATACTAGAGGTAACATTTTTGCTTACATTAATAAAATAATCATTTAGATTATTAGCCCCTGGCAAGATCTGAGTCACAGGGTTTGATTTGTTTCTGAGGTTATTGATGATGGACCAGGTTTCTTTTGAAACGTTATTAGAGTTTGTTAGACGTTTTCGGTAGTGTAATTTTTTTGCTGACTTAATAAGAGTAGTGTAGATCCTCCTATAATTAGAGATATAGTCGAGAATAAGAAAGGAGTCGGTGAATTTTTTTATATATGAGAGCGAGCGCATATTTTTAGCAGAAATTCGTATTCCTTTCGTGGTCCACGGTTTATGCCGCTTAGGTTTGATATTCTTAAGCGGAAAGGCCTTGTTAAAAGCACTTAAAGTTTTATTTAAAAAAGTTCTGAAGTTTGTGTTGACATTATCAGATTCAAAATTCCAATTGGTGTTAAAGCAAATATTATGAAATACTGAGAAATTTGCGGCCGAGAAAATTCTGCCCTGATGGCGAGATCTTGGTAAGGGCCTAATAGGTAAACTAAACCTGGAAATTACCGCCTCGTGATCGGAAAGACCTGAGTTATAGACCTGTGATTGCACCTCTGATGGAGAAAAATCAGACGCCATGTAATCGATGATAGAAGAGTTTTTTGAAATTCTAGTTGGCGCGGATACATGCATTGAAAGACCGAAAGAGTCGAATATAGAAATTAGATATTTCTGGATGGCACAAACAGTAGCATAGTCAATATTAAAGTCCCCGCATAGAATTTTTTTACCTTTAATCGGTCGACTGTCTAGCAAACTTACCAGGCTATTTAAAAATGATTGTACATCAGAGTTTGGTGATCTATAAATACAAATTACATAAAGATCAAGGTTTTGATTATATACCATAGAGAATTCAAAAGAGCTATCCGCTAACAAATGATCATATTTAGATACCGACATGAAATCTCCATTTAGGGATAGAATCAGTGTTCCCCCATGAGCTGAGTTTTTTCTGTCATATCTAGCTATTGTGGTATACCTCTCAATATAAAAGGGTTCGTTTAGATTCAGCCAGTGCTCAGTAATTGCAACAAGTTGGGGGAACTCCAATTCTTCCAGAAATAAGTACAACTCGTCAGTTTTATTTCTTAGAGAAGCAATATTAATTAGAACCATATTAAGACTAGTAACAACAGGAAGTTTTGAGGAATCTAGTTCCTCAGGACACGTCGTGTTTTCTAAAAATTTTTTTTGGGAGAATTGCTGGTAATTTTACCATAGTTTTTATGGCATTCTCTGGTCCTCTGAAGATGGATCGATCTCTCCGAAGATATGTAGGATCCATAGGCTGCAAGATCCGCTTCCACTTCTGCTGCGTTAAATCCGTAAGCAGCATGAAAATCGAAATATATCTTATGTAGGGTTCTATAATCTATAGGAATGCCTTCAGAAGCCAAAAACAGCCTGGTGCTTGTATTTGTATATGTATATATATATATATATATATATATATATATATATATATATATATATATATATATATATATATATATATATATATATATATATATATATATATATATATATATATATATATATATATATATATATATTATATATATATATATATATATATATATATATATATATATATATATATATATATATATATATATATATATATATATATATATATATATATATATATATATATATATATATATATATATATATATATATATATATATATATATATATATATATATTAATTAAAGAGAAGGGTAGTCTTGACCGACTAGTTGAACAACAAGTGACCTAATTATTGGGGTATCGGTCCTAATTTAGTGCTAGATTTAAATTGCTTTTAAGCTACGCCAAGCTTTCGGTAATGATTATTACCTTCTTCAGGGCTGCAATATGAGAAGAAATTTGTTTTTTATTTCTGTATGCACATTAATTAGAAATTGAGGATTTTTAGAAAAAAAAGGTAGAAAATTGTACTCACTGCTTTGCAATTAGTAACGATAACTTCTTGCGAAAAACAAACACACTTTGACCTTAACATTAAAATTAGATTTTACATACTGGCAGGAATTCCTGTTCTCCATATATTTTTATATTGAAATACCAAGCAAGTAAATTTCTTATGTAGGTTTTTTTGACATGTAAAGAATGTTATAGTACGTTCTGTCAGGATGATTGAAACACAGATCTAGGATTTAGCTATGTAATCACATCGATATACATCCAGATACAAAGAAAAATCAGTAGCTGAGAAATATCTTAATCAAACCAGAACAAGTATGAATTAAACGTCGAATTTATGCCTACGAAAAACTACTCGAATTGAAGAGACTGACTATAGAAAGGTATATGGATATAATACGTACAAATACTTATATTTTTTAAAAGGAAAATTCTGTGTTATTTAAACTATTATTGTTGTTCGTATAATTGTTCAGACTGAGTAAATTTGAATAAATAGAACTAAGGTCTTCGATATCAGCTCTCTTATTTAACGAATTAGGATTCAGAAATATTTCCACCATTTCCAGAAACAGTCTCTTGTTATAATTAGTTTCCTTACATAATATTTGGGTGTCATTAAAGTTGAATAAGTGCCCTGATTGATTTGTGTGTTCTGAAAGTGCACAAGTATTTTTCATTAATCTACAGTCGCTTTTATGCGAAGTTATTCTGTCTTTTAGGACCCTAGAGGTTTGGCCTATGTAAGTACCCTCACACTCTGAACAAGGAATACTGTATACAATGTTTGATGTTTTTTGTATTTCATCCCTATCTTTTAATTTTGTAAAAGTGTTGCCTACTATTTTATTATGTTTAAAGGCGATTATAATTGAAGGATCATACTTGAACAACTTGGTTATTTTTGTTGAAATTTCTTTTATGTAAGGTAACGAAAAATAGTACCTCGGTCTATTTTGAGAATCGAAGGCACTGATGTTGAGACTTATTCCATCATTTCTCTCTCCAGGGTTGATTATTGGAGCTGTGTTATATAATAGTTTTTTTAATAACTTTTGTGGATATGAATTCTTGAGGAGAATATCATACAATCTTTTTAAGTTTTTTCTAAGTAGACTAGGGTGAGAAATCCTTTCAATACGTGTTTTTAGAGCCAATACTAGATTGATCTTTATTTTTTTGGGGTGGTTGGAATGGAAATTAAGATATCTACCAGAACTGGTAGGTTTTATGTACCAGTCTAGTAAAATCTGGTTGTTGTCATTCCTAATTAGTTTGGTGTCTAAAAACGGAACACTATTGTCAGTTTCCCTTTCTACTGTAAACTGAATGTATTGGTTATAGCTATTAAACACTTGTAAGACCTCTTCTACCCCTTCTCCAGGTACAGAAGTGATTAAATCATCCACGTATTTTTTTAAAAACGGTAGTTGAAAAGACAGTTTAGGAATGCAGTCATCCAACAAATCATCCATTACGTATTGAGAAATGATGGGAGAAAGAGTGGCCCCCATGGGGGTGCCTAAAATTTGTTTATAATACTTTTGATTAAACATGCAATATGTACTGTCAAAAATAAATTTTAATATTTCTAAAAAGTTGTTCAAGTTGAGATCTGTGTATTGGCTTATAGACTCCCAATTTTTTGTTATGCTATTTTTTGCTAATGTATAGGGAATATTACTAAAAAGAGAAATGACATCTAGGCTTATTAGGACATAATTATGTGGAATTTGTTTTCCGTTTATTAATTCTGAAAATTGAAATGAATCTGTGAGAAATTGTGTTAATCAACTGAAAAATCAACAACATATTTTCAATTTCCACATCGAACCTAATTGGGTTAAAAATATTTCAGGAATAGAGATCCCTGAGGATGTAAAAAACTTTTTAGGGTTGGGATTTAAATTTAGCTTACCTTTAAATAAAATTGAAATATCAATAAAAAACTTATTAGCTAATCTAGAAAACATAATAAAATATTACCCTAACAATACAACAAAAAATATCACAAGGGCTAAGTTTACAAATATACTTACTAACTTCTTGAGAAGATCAGTTAATCAAAGTTATCTTAATGTTCTATTTTATAAATCAAAACAATTTTTTAAGAGCCATGATGAGCTTATTGTAACTAGGGCAGATAAAGGAAATGTCACTGTTATTATGTCTAAACTAACATATATAAATAAATCCTAAGAGATTTTACATAATCAGACCTACTACAAGCAGCTCACCAGGGATCCCACATCAACTAATCAACAAAAAGCTAACAGACTAGTAAAAAAACTTAAAGATCAAGGGCAATTGAGTGATGAAATTTCTAAAAGTCTCACAATTTACGATCAGACTTCCCCAAAATTTTATGGGCTTCCCAAAATTCACAAACCAGAATTATCTTTGAGACCAATAATTTCTTCACTTAATGCCCCAAATAGTAAATTAGCACAATTTCTCACAGATATTTTAACTATTGCATACAATAAAAACAACGAATACTATATCACAGATTCATTTCAATTTTCAGAATTAATAAACGGAAAACAAATTCCACATAATTATGTCCTAATAAGCCTAGATGTCATTTCTCTTTTTAGTAATATTCCCTATACATTAGCAAAAAATAGCATAACAAAAAATTGGGAGTCTATAAGCCAATACACAGATCTCAACTTGAACAACTTTTTAGAAATATTAAAATTTATTTTTGACAGTACATATTGCATGTTTAATCAAAAGTATTATAAACAAATTTTAGGCACCCCCATGGGGGCCACTCTTTCTCCCATCATTTCTCAATACGTAATGGATGATTTGTTGGATGACTGCATTCCTAAACTGTCTTTTCAACTACCGTTTTTAAAAAAATACGTGGATGATTTAATCACTTCTGTACCTGGAGAAGGGGTAGAAGAGGTCTTACAAGTGTTTAATAGCTATAACCAATACATTCAGTTTACAGTAGAAAGGGAAACTGACAATAGTGTTCCGTTTTTAGACACCAAACTAATTAGGAATGACAACAACCAGATTTTACTAGACTGGTATATAAAACCTACCAGTTCTGGTAGATATCTTAATTTCCATTCCAACCACCCCAAAAAAATAAAGATCAATCTAGTATTGGCTCTAAAAACACGTATTGAAAGGATTTCTCACCCTAGTCTACTTAGAAAAAACTTAAAAAGATTGTATGATATTCTCCTCAAGAATTCATATCCACAAAAGTTATTAAAAAAACTATTATATAACACAGCTCCAATAATCAACCCTGGAGAGAGAAATGATGGAATAAGTCTCAACATCAGTGCCTTCGATTCTCAAAATAGACCGAGGTACTATTTTTCGTTACCTTACATAAAAGAAATTTCAACAAAAATAACCAAGTTGTTCAAGTATGATCCTTCAATTAAAATCGCCTTTAAACATAATAAAATAGTAGGCAACACTTTTACAAAATTAAAAGATAGGGATGAAATACAAAAAACATCAAACATTGTATACAGTATTCCTTGTTCAGAGTGTGAGGGTATTTACATAGGCCAAACCTCTAGGGTCCTAAAAGACAGAATAACTTCGCATAAAAGCGACTGTAGATTAATGAAAAATACTTGTGCACTTTCAGAACACACAAATCAATCAGGGCACTTATTCAACTTTAATGACACCCAAATATTATGTAAGGAAACTAATTATAACAAGAGACTGTTTCTGGAAATGGTGGAAATATTTCTGAATCCTAATTCGTTAAATAAGAGAGCTGATATCGAAGACCTTAGTTCTATTTATTCAAATTTACTCAGTCTGAACAATTATACGAACAACAATAATAGTTTAAATAACACAGAATTTTCCTTTTAAAAAATATAAGTATTTGTACGTATTATATCCATATATCTTTCTATAGTCAGTCTCTTCAATTCGAGTAGTTTTTCGTAGGCATAAATTCGACGTTTAATTCATACTTGTTCTGGTTTGATTAAGATATTTCTCAGCTAGTGATTTTTCTTTGTATCTGGATGTATATCGATGTGATTACATAGCTAAATCCTAGATCTTTGTTTCAATCATCCTGCCAGAACGTACTATAACATTCTTTACATGTCAAAAAAACCTACATAAGAAATTTACTTGCTTCGTATTTCAATATAAAAATATATGGAGAACAGGAATTCCTGCCAGTATGTAAAATCTAATTTTAATGTTAAGGTCAAAGTGTGTTTGTTTTTCGCAAGAAGGTATCGATACTAATTGCAAAGCAGTGAGTACAATTTTCTACCTTTTTTTTCTAAAAATCCTCAATTTCTAATTAATGTGCACACAGAAATAAAAAACAAATTTCTTCTCATATTGCAGCCCTGAAGAAGGTAATAATCATTACCGAAAGCTTGGCGTAGCTTAAAAGCAATTTAAATCTAGCCCTAAATTAGGACCGATACCCCAATAATTAGGTTACTTATATATATATATATATATATATATATATATTAATATATATATTAATATATATATATATATATATATATATATATATATATATATATATATATATATATATATATATATATATATATATATATATATATATATATATATATATATATATATATATATATATATATATATATATATATATATATATATATATATATATATATATATATATATATATATATATATATATATATATATATATATATATATATATATATATATATATATATATATATATATATATATATATATATATATATATATATATATATATATATATATATATATATATATATATATATATATTATATATAGATATATATATATATATATATATGATATATATATATATATATATATATATATATATATATATATATATATATATATATATATATATATATATATATATATATATATATATATATATATATATATATATATATATATATATATATATATATATATATATATATATATATATATATATATATATATATATATATATATATATATATATATATATATATTTATATATAGAACATTTTGATAACAGCAACAAAAACTCCAACCAAATCTGCGTCAGTTTTGTTAAAGGCGTTTTGTCATATTTCCAATAATAAAGGTGGGGGAAGGTGCCAAATAAATCAACTTTTAAAGCGCTCTGTCTCCTACATCTTTTATTTAATGGTATCCAAGTGGGTACTTGTTTGAAAGAGCATTTAAAGCTCTTTTAACTACTGTCATTTTTGGCCTTCGATAGTTCTTGGTACAATAACTAGAGGGCGTTGTTTAAACAAAACTTAATTTTTAGAGATTTTCTCGAAAAAATCAAATGGAACGGTATCCTTTTAACAGTGTGATTTTAAAGAGGAAAAAATTGCCTTAATTTTGGCGAAAACCGCGTTTTAATATATTAATTCATTTTTTAGTTATTTGAAAATAACCTGTTTTCCACTGTAAAAAAAAATATTAGCTTTTAAGCATATTTAAATGTTATTATTCTGTGACAAAGTATTTTTTATTACAATTTGAAAGCAAATAATCCTTATAACAGTAGTGTTGGTGTTACCTCACACTTTATTCAGGCTTGGTACTGGTCCACATTTATTTATTATCAAAAATTTGAAGCGTGTTTAAAAGCCAACGGGCTATAACAATAACCAAACCGAAAACCCATTAAGTAAATCACTAACATAAAAGAACAATAACGATAACACACAAATCTTAAAAAATTACAATTAACAAAAATGTTTTTACAAATGTTCAAATTGTTTTCCATTATTTTCAATACAACGATCGAGTCTTTGCCGAGTGCTAGCAACGGCGATTTCAATTTCAGCTCTCGAAATGCTAGCTATAGCAATTATATTTTCTGGCGTAGTAGGGCGCGTTTCAAACACAATGTATTTTATTTTTCCCCACAAATAAAAATCAAGCACAGAGAGGTCTGGGGATCTAGTAGGCCATGAAAACAAACTGCCTCGTCCTATCCAGCCGTTTCGATAATATTCGCCCAAAAAATTACGAACTGCCCTGGAGAAGTGTGCCGGACAACCATTATGTTGAAACCACATTGGTCTTCTGATTTCTAAACGAACATTTTCCAATAGTGCAGGCAACTCATTTGTTAAAAAGTTTAGTTAAACTTCGCCGTTTAAGTGACCATTAAAAAAAAATGGGCCAATTATGTGGCCATCCAGTATGCCACACCAAACGTTTACACTCCATCGATTTTCATTGTCGACTTCACGCATCCAGTGAGAATTAACTAACTGATGACCAATAGTGCATATTATGTAAATTGACCCCTCCAGTGTTCGTGAAGGTTGCTTCATCCGTCCATAATATGCGGGACAAAAATAGGGATTCTCGATAATCATAGATCTTAGCCAGTAGCAGTGATCTAATCTTGAATCAAAATCTCCTTCTGTCAGAGCTTGGTGCAGGGTAACGTGATATGGATGTAATTTATTGTTTAACAAAATTCGATGTACCGTCGACTTACTGATTCCCAAGTCCAACGGAATTACTCTGGTGCTTAAATGTGGATTAATTTGAACGTAAGCAAGAATGTTGATAATGTAATCCTCATTTCTAATTGCACGATTTCTTCCAGGCACTGAAATCGGATTCACTTGACCAAATTCGCACAAATTTTTAGCTAAACGCATAAATACTCTTTTACTAAAATGTCTTCTATCAGGATATTTAGCTGCATATACCCGCGCGGCTATATTCGCATTTTCGAAATTTTGGAAGTATACGGCTAACATGTCATAAGCTTCTTCAATGGAATAAGACATTTTTACCAAGTCAGTTTAAGAAAATTATGATAACAAATACTCGCAAATAGTAAATAAGCTCTAACAATAAATATGCATTGTTCCTTATTTGAAGTGTGACATACGGCCATTTTTAAATTGAGTAACGCGCCAGCTAACCACGTTTAATTTGCCTTTTTTGATTTTACTCAACCTACTTGCAATATTTTTACTAATAATATTCTTAGTTATTAACGTTATGTCTGTGAACATAAACATTAATACAAATAATGATTTACTTTAATACAGAATAAGCTATTTTTAAAATTAAGAATTAGGATTTAGGATTTACCACTTTTATGAATGCTTCATAGGAAATAACTAAAAAATGAATAAAGATATCAAAACAGGGTTTAGTTAATTTTTCTCTCTTTAAAATCACTGGGTTTACAGAAATGACAACAATTTTGAACAATTGTAAAGACATTTTGTAATGGAAATTTTTTAGGACATAAGTTTTACCGTTTTGTTATGGTCATAGCACGTTGGACTTTAAATGCTGCAAATTTTTGATAATAAATAAATTTGAACCAGTACCAAGCCTGAATAAAATGTGGGGTAAAGCCAACACTATTATAATAAGGAGTTTTTGGTTTCAAGTTGTAATAAAGAATACTTTGTCACAGAATAATAACATTTAATTATGATTAAAAGCTAATTTTTTTTTGATCAGCGGAAAACAGGTTATTTTGAAATAACTAAAAAATGAATAAAGATATCAAAACGCGGTTTTCGCCAGAATTTAGACAATTTTTTCCTCTTCAAAATCACACTCTTAAAAGCATACCGTTCCTATTGATTTTTTCGAGAAAATCTCTAAAAATTGACTTTTGTTTAAACAACGCTCTCTAGTTAATGTACCAAGAACTATCGAGAGCCAAAAATGACAGTAGTTAAAAGAGCTTTAAATGCTCTTTCAAACAAGTACCAACTTGGATAACATTAAATAAAAGATGTAGGAGACAGAGTGCTTTGAAAGCTGATTTATTTATCACCTTCCCCCACCCTTATTATTGGAAATATGACAAAACGCCTTAAACAAAACTGGCGCAGATTTTGTTTTAGTTTTTGTTGCTGTTATCAAAATGTTATCTCATAACTCATTACAGGTACGCTATCTTGCGGTAGTTTTACAAACTTAACAATATTTTCTAGCAATTTCTCTTGGCCACTTTAGTTATGATTTTTTTTTTCGCGAAGCTGTAACTTTCATAGTTTCTGAGAAAACCTACCCGGCCGCCCTTAGTGAACACCCTATATATATATATATATATATATATATATATATATATATATATATACACACAGGGTTATTCACGCAACCCGTTCATTAAAAATTTTTGATGATGCCATTTAGATAAAAATTTCAAATTTTGGGATTAAAATAAGGTCAAGGGGTGCTTCTTTTTTGAAATATTTTCAACTTCCTGTCACTTCCGGTTTAACCGGAAGTTGGTATCAACTTGCTTATTTTAAATGGAACACCTTGTATGTTATGATATTTTTGGATTCCACGGAGAATTTGAATGCTATTTTATGTAGCATGTCCTATACCTAGGTTCAAGCGTTCTTAAGATATTTGACCTTGAACCGAAAATGAGCCTTCGGGGTACCAAACTTTAAAATCTCATATTTTTGTAAGTTTTGAATATATAATCTTCATATTTTACAGACGATCGGTAAATAATCTTAGGTTTCTATTTTTTTTATTGAATTTGTCTATTTTTATACAGGGTGTCCTAAATTCAGCGGCAAACATTCACATTTTCAAAGCCGCTAAAGTCCGTTTTTTTAAATGGGACACCCTATAACTTTATGCACTATCAAATGTAGAATTTCATTTTCTATCGAACTGTATTAAGGTTCTCTATACCTATTCGTAACCATTTTCGAAATAATCAGGGTTATATAAAAATATCGTGTGTATTTGCTAAATGCTTACACCTTCCCGTAGTAAGCCATGGAAAAACAATTGTTGTGCTTTTCTATTCAACATGACAGCTGATTTGAAACTTTGAAATTAAAATAAAATAACACACAAAAGCTGATATTCTCAATTTATTTTATATTCGCGGAGAATGTTACAAAATATTGGAGAGAACGTGCCATGTTTTTAATGAAAAACATCCTCATTTATCGCCAATGAACAAGAGAAAATTGAAAGGATTGAAACGAAATTTTTTCGTTTCGGAAAAGTTAAAAGTTATAAAAAATGTAATAAATTGTTTACATTATTTTTAACCATATCTACTAAGTTCGAGACTGTTCTAAACTTGTTTTAGTGAACTTAAAAATTATAGCAATCTAACAATCAACAATAAATAAATAAAATAATAAAATTGAATTATAACAAATGTTCTATATGATGTCCGTTTATTTGAAGACACATTTCAATTCTTCTTTGTACAGTTGCTGTGGCCCGTTGAATTTGTCCGTTTTCTAATTCGGCAAAAGCTGTTCGTATCCTGTCCAGTAAATCTTGTTGGTTATTTACTGGGGAAGCATAGACTTTACCTTTGATAAATCCCCATAAATAAAAGTCTAGGGGTGTTAAATCAGGCAATCGCGGGGCCATCTCCAAGGGCCATTGGGACCAATCCAGCGATCTTTAAAAATTCGAGATAATTGGAGATAAACTGCAGCGGAATTATGTGCTGGTGCCCCATCTAATTGATACCAATAATGCAGACGGTATTGAACTTTGCGGGTTTGCGTGGAAATAAGCTAATGTGTTTATTACGTTATCCTCGGCATTTGTCACTGGTTTAGGAACATTTTTTATAAGGTTAACCTTGCCAAAACGCAAAAAGTCCGTTTCAATCCTCTTGAATGTTGACTTGTTCATTGGCGGCAAATCAGGGTAGCGTTCATTAAACACACGACACGTTCTGTCCAAAATTTTATAACATTCTCCATGAATATAAAATAGATTAGAATATCAGCGTTTGAGTATTCTTCCATTTCGATTTAGAAGATTTAGTTTATCACTGACAGCTTTCGATAAATAACGCATACTAATCATCTGTCATATTGGATATTGGATCTCAATTGTTTTTCCATGGCTCACCATTGGAACATGTAAACATTTAAGCAAATACGTAAGATATTTTTATAAAACCCAATTATTTCGAACATGGTTACGAATAGGTATAGGGAACCTTAATACAGTTCGATAGAAAATGAAATTCTACATTTGATAGTGCTTAAAGTTATAGGGTGTCCCATTTAAAAAAACGGACTTTAGCGGCTTTGAAAATGTGAACGTTTGCCGCTGAATTTAGGACACCCTGTATAAAAATTGACAAATTCAATAAAAAAAGAGAAACCTAAGATTATTTACCGATCGTCTGTAAAATATGAAGATTATATATTCAAAACTTACAAAAATATGAGATTTTAAAATTTGGTACCCCGAAGGCACATTTTTGGTTCAAGGTCAAGTATCTTAAGAACGCTTGAACCTAGGTATAGGACATGCTACATAAAATAGCATTAAAATTCTATGTAGAATCCAAAAATATCATAAAATACAGGATGTTCCATTTAAAATAAGCAAGTTGATACCAACTTCCGGTTAAACCGGAAGTGACAGGAAGTTGAAAATATTTCAAAAAAGAAGTACCTCTTGACCTTACCTTAATCCCAAAATTTGAAATTTTTATCTAAATGGCATCATCAAAAACTTTTAATGAACGGGTTGCGTGAATAACCCTGTATATATTTTATTTTGTTAATTATTTTCTTGGGCATAGGTTAACTCATTGAGAAGTAAAACTATAATTTAATCGACGTTTCGCTCATTATATTGAGCTTTTTCAAGATATTTATTTTCTACAATAAAAACATGTATAGTTAGTATTTAAATTGGTTAAAACATTATTGAAAAAACGTCACTCAAAAAAACATTACATTTAAAACAAACTATGATCATGAAACAAAAATGCATTTAAAACAACATTAATATTATACAGAGTACGTACCTTGGAAGCATGTCATGTGTAACGAATGTTTTGCGATTGCAATAATTTCGACACGTCTGGAATTCTGGTAGATAAAAACGAGACAAATTTTTTCTTTTTTTTTTAATATTTACTTAGATTTTTATTGCTGTACCGAGTTTGGGTTTATGATCTTACTGAAATGTACAGGGTTTTATGTATGGAGTAGTTTATTTATTTAGATTAATTTACTTAGATATCAGATTATAATAAATTTGGCTTAAGTTATTGATGTCTTTTTTATCGTTGACGGCATCTTTCTCTTTTTTAATTTGTATCATTTCGTTTATTGTGAGTTTTCGATAATTAGTTTCTTGCTCTAAAATTTTGGTTTGTTTAAAATCGAATTCATGTTTTTCTGTATGTTCGTGTTTGTGGAGTGCAGTTGATGCATTTTTTGTGTATTTGTGGCCGTTTAATCGACTATCTAAGTATTATGTTGTCATTCCTATGTACTTTTTTGGGCAATTTGAACATGGAATTGAGTAAACTAGGTTTGATTTCTTTTTTTTATTACTTTGCGTTTCAAGAGAGTGAAAAGACCGTTTAGTAAATTCTGTGCTTTATGACAGACAGTTTTAGACAATATATGATTTATTTTTTCTGATAGACCGTCTGCGTAGGGTAATGCAACGTATTTAGTATTATCATTTCTTTCTTTTGTTGCTTTCTTTAAGTTATTATAAAAAACATGAGTTCGTTGTTTAAAAACTCGTAATATGTTTTTTTCCGGATAATGGTTATTTATTAAAGTCTCCTTAACCTTCTTTAAAATCTCAGGACGATATTCTGGGGAAGTAAGTGAGATGGCACGATCAGTTAGACCTATAATGACGCTATTTTTTTAATTCTTTATATGGTTGGAGTTAAAGTTTAAGTACCGCCCTGACCATGTTTTTTTTGTATACCACTTGGTTTTGTATATTTTGATCTTTCTTGTTTCTAATTAGGGTTAAGTCTAGAAAATTAATTTTGTTTTTGTCTTCAATTTCCATGGTAAATTTTAATTTGGGGTGAAAATTATTGAAAGCGTTTAATAGGTCATTAGTTTGGTTTTTTGAAACGGCAGTTAAACAATCGTCCACAAATCTTTTAAAAAAAGGAAGGTTAAAATCAAGTTCACTTATCACACTCTCCTCCAGATATTCCATAACTAATTGTGCGACAATGGAGGAAATAGGAGAACCCATAGCGCAACCATCTAACTGTTGATAATATTTGTCCTCATACTGGAAATAATTGTTATTTAGAGTAATGTTAATAGCTTCTATAAATTCTTTTAATGCCAAGTGTTGTGTGACCCTTTAATTCGTCCCATTTTTGTGTTATTATGTCAGATAAAAGTTCATTCGGAATATTTGTATATAGAGACACAACATCAAGAGATATTAGTATATGATTGTCTGGAATGTTTACCTTGTCAATAAATTGTTTAAATTCAAATGAATCTTTAACAAAATAATCGTTTTTTCCGGTTATTTTGGACATACAATTAGACAAATATTTCGACAGTTTATAAAAAGGAGATTGGATACATGATTCAATGGGCCTTAAAGGTATGTTAGCTTTATGCAACTTAGGAAGACCGTATATTTTGGGTGCTACTGCGTTGTGTATCATTAGGTTTTTTGCTTCTTTATCAGAAATAACTTTTTTATTTAACAATTTTTTTATGAACATGTTATTTTTTGTTTGATAAGAGATCGTTAAATCACTTTTTAATTTTTTATAAGTATTTACGTCACTAAGCAATTCTTTAATTTTTGAATCATAGTCGTAAGAGTTCATTATCACAGTTTTATTTGATTTATCAGGTTTAAGGATTTTAATTTGAGGGTTCTCCTTTACGAATTGCTTGGTTTTGTTAATTTTTTTCTGTATGTTTTTTTGAAAGTTTGAATATTTTATGTTTTATTTTAAGATTATGGTTTGTTACCACGTTTACAACATTGGCGTGAATTGAATCTTTGATTTCATTCGGTTTATCTTGAATTATGCTTTCTACACAGGCGATATATTCAGTGGTTGGTAAATGTATATATATATATATATATATATATATATATATATATATATATATATATATATATATGTGTACTATGATATGGTGCTCCGTCGTGTTGGTACCAAAGTGAACGCCTTTTAATGGCAAATCTTCAACAAATTCAAACAATTGAGTATATATATATATATATATATATATATATATATATATATATATACAGGGTGTCCCAATAGTGCGTTCTCGGTTGATATCTTGATAATGGATAGCGATATAAAAAAAGTTCAAATGCAAAAGTTGTAGAACAATACGGGCTACATAACCTAAAATTATTTTCATTAATGCGGGGTGTCTCAAAAATCTGTAGCGAAGCAAAGTTGTGTTTTTTCTTATGTGACACCCTGTATATTTTTGCATATTTAGATTATTCTCGTGATTCTGCACATTTTTTATATAATATGTCCTATGTCTAAATCTGATAGTGTTTCCAATATCCGCCTTTTTGTAAAAAATTATGAATTGCAGTGCCTTTTTTCAAACGACGTGGGCCGTTGGCTTTTTGATATAGGATTATGATTTTTTGCAGGAACATTAACAAAAGTATGGGTTGACTTTCAACGTGAACAAAATTTGTCGGCGTTGTACAGGAGGTCCTAGATAAGTAGGAGAAATTAAAAACATCATATCTTCATTTTTTCAAATGGAATGTATAGTATTTTAATATTTTAGACTATTCGTGATCCAAAACCCTATCTTTCGTTATAAATATGTATACCTATTTGTCATAGTTTCCGAGCTTTTGACATTTTTGTATTTATTATTTGGTTTTCAATGGCAATCGCCTTAGAATTTGCTTTATTATCGATTTTATAGAATTTTCCGAGGAATCCAAAATTGTAATAATATACAGGAGTAGAGGGGATTGGGAGGTTAGTCTCGCTCCCCCCACCATATTTTTCATTGGTCTCCTACTTCCCGCGCCTGTCCCTGCCACGCCTACTTGACTCTGCTTGATTCTGATTGGTCTTCCCCACTCTTACGTGTGCATCCGGAGGGAGCTGTTTTATTTAAGTGCTAGCAGATGGGTTCGTTGAATACAGTACCTACCGAAGATATTATTGAACGTGTTGGTGAAGTTATTTGTTTAGCGCTAACGGCGCCATTGAGGGACATTCCGGTGGGTGATCTAAAATATAATCCTCGTAATTACTTAAGAAGATTTGTAGAGTCAGTGGAGTTGTTACAAATTTGGGAAAAGCTACCAGAACGCTATAGACGTGACAAGAAATTACAGTTAAACTTACCGTGTTATACTCATCATAACCAAGAGGGTGACTGTATAGATGGACCACCGCGATCTATAAAAAGGTGTTGTGGTCATGTGCAAGTTAGTGAAAGCTGTTAAAAAGTTAAGTAGAGAATTCTACTTGTTATCATTTTCTTATTGTCAGGATTCTATGCAGAGCATGGTGTCATTATTACGAGAAACTATTGAATGAATATGCGAGTGCTGCATCTGCATGTGACAAATATTGTGAAACATTAGATTTAATACAACTTATTCATGACATAAGGGGATTGGGATTTGGTTATCATCTTCTTAAATTGAAAAAATATATTGAAGATCCCGTTCTAGTGAAAGACTTTTTAAAAGAGGAAGAACTTTTAGTGTAATTATGGAGGAAGTTGTTAGAGAAATGTATGAAGAATTCATAATGTCTAAAGCTTGCTTGAGTTTTATGCGTTTGACGGACAAAGCAGTGAAGCTCAAAACATTACTGTTTATTTGCACTATATGGAACATGCAGAATTATGTGAACTAGCTGCTAGGGCATGTATAGATTTTCTTAAAAGTAAAAATGAAAGAAAATTTATACATGATTTAAAACAATTAGAGTTAAGCGAACATATATTATGTATAAGGAAATATTTAACCAATAAAACAAATATATTTTAAAACTAATCGTTTTATTTCATAAAAAAATAGTTATACAAATGAAAAACATTTGCTAATGCACAAAAACATGGATTTTTCTGATGATAAAAGTAGCATGGTTCCAATTTCTTTAAAGCTGGCTGTTCATCAAATTCAATAACTGGTTTTTGAGAATATTTTCTGACAAACTACGCCTTTTCTTCACCCTTAACATAGATAAAGTCGACTTTTTCGGTTAAATTTCTGATAACATCTCGACATCTATGATAAGGAGTAAATCCTTCATCGCAATCGATACAATGATGATTGTTCATTAGCCAAATAGCGTTGCTGTATAGTTTTGATGGTAAATGATTCATAGGAAAGGGCGCTTTAAATATGTGGTGGCTGATTTTAAATCCATCGTATGCTGCCAATTCTTTAAAAATTAACTTATTGTTCTCCACTTTAAATCCTTGTATATCTACAATTACTTTCATATCTTTAAATATTGAAATTTTTTTACCATTTCAAATTTTAATTGGTATTCTTCTATCTGTTTCTTTAACTCTTGTAATTTGTGTTGAAAAATGATTAACCGATGCATATAATCCATAATGAAAGAAATTTCTTTGTGTCATGCTATAAATATTAAAACTGACGCATGCGTATTAAAGTTGTTTAACTATTTTTGTTAGAGGATTATAGCTAAATATTTTATCGTGGAGGATGAGACAATAAACAGGTATTTTTTTAAATATTTTCATTTGTTTCAAATTCAACTCTTATAACTACAGAACCACTTTGAAGCGATTCCTTCTGATGAGAGCAATCAATGTGTGAAATAGGGGAAGTTGTTTTAAATTTTTCAGGCGCAAAAATTGGTTCACTTGTCAATCCATAGTAAGAATTTCTAAAATTGGCAAACAGTTCATATAGAGCAGAAAATTTGTTGTCTTTAAAATTTAAATATAAATCGTGATATGGGTATCTCTCAGAATTTAAAAAAAAAATTTATGTTTGTTAGGTCAACGTTATCAAATTGACTTATGTCCTTTTTTAATTTTCCTTTCCGATCTACTTGGAAGGCAATAACAGCATGACGGGGCGTCTCCAGTTTACTAGTTGTTTTTACCGGCCATGTATGACGCGTTGCTTCAGGTAATTCGGAATATTCATCACATTCCCAGCTTCGAAATACTAACAATATTTCCTTGTTTGTTTCTAATATTTTCGTTAAGGCAAGTTGTTGAGGAATATCTACCTCGATATGTGGCACTTTCCAATACAATTTTTCAATCGTGACTTTTGGAGTAGGAAATTCTAATGTTTTGGGTTCCGTGTCATCTATAAAGAGCACAGCATCTAAATCATTACTTGCTCTGATGAGTACTAATTCTTGCTTCATATTTAAAATAATTTTTTTATAATCCTCGAAGAATCCAAGTAGCATCTTTAGGGGTATCGATACATTAAATTTACCTTTATCATCTACCAAAATTCTGTGTCTGCTTCATTTCTGTTGGGAAACCACCCAGCATTGTGAAGCTTTACGTTTTCATTGTTATTGAAAGATAAATATCCTTTGAGTGTTGATGTTAAACCAACATTTCTTACAGAGTCTACAGTTACTCCATTTAATTCATAACGTATTTCCCGAAACAAAAACGCAATACCATTGTTGACAAATCTTAATTTTTTTGTATATTTTCCTTCTTGATTAGCGAGATTTCCTTCTATATATAGAATACTTTCTGAAGGTAATGTGTATGTGTCTAATTCTTGGATTGGAATACGTATTTCATCATTATAATCAAATTTTGAGGAAATGAATGGTTGATAGGTATGTAATTCGGAGCTAATTAGAGAGTTGTCAACATATAGACTTTCATTAACGTTTAAAATATCCATTATTTAAAACTTTAAAACCCAACGATTTCAGAAACTGATGGGTTTTTGTTGTTAACCGTTTGATGTTTTTGGAACTACTAACTTTGTGGTTAGGTTTTTCTTTTTTATAAGATTTACTTACGGTAATAGGTTGAAATTTAGATACAAATGGTCTATTATATCTAATAATCGTTGTTGTTAGTTTTTAAATGTAATCTTACGGTAATGGTTTCGTTTCTGAAATTTATAAGGTGACCGTCTTGATCAATTATTTTTACAGTAATGTTGTTGATTGTTTGAACGCTAATTGGAAAGTACAATATAGGTAATGGTGATTCCACAATTTTATACCCTGGTGGTACCGTTGGAAAAAATTGGTGAATTATGTGAACTGGTTTGCCATTGTTAAATGAACCTACACAAATGTTACAATCAATACAAATAGCATTAACCTTGGAAATATTTACAACATTGTCAGATTCACTCCATTCATGAGGCTTAATTTTCCGTTTATTAAAACCTAAAAGGTTTCCTATTGAATCATCTTTTGTGAAATCAATTTCATTACTGCATTTTAGGGTATTGAGATTTGTCGTTAATCTAAACGAAGAGGGTTCTATAATAAAAATTTCATGCAGTTTGTTATTTATCAATGTACTTAAGTCTTTTATGTCATAAGTTCCATCCGGAATAACAATCACTTCACCATCTACGTAAATTTTATTGTTTCCATCCTCTGTATTAGGGATACTCATAAATGACTCAAAATCAGCTAAACCTAATAAATATTGCTTTTCGTCATCCAAATAGATGGGAGGATTAAAATCAGATGATAAAATAGAAGAATTCTCTGTAAGCGTAAATGTTGTAGACATTCTGTTAATTTTTAAGAAATGCCGTAATAATTTATTTCATGTGCTTATATAGAAAACTAAGAGCTAGCTGTTCACAATTATAGTTATTAAATTTTTGTTTGACCTCATAGGTGTAATATATATTTACACCCTTACTTGTATTAAAATATTGGATCAACTCAAGAGGTGGTTTGAGATTACCATAACTATCAAAATACACGACATCTTTTTGCTTTTTTATGTAAGCTACCCAATGAGAACCATCATTTTTTTCACTGTCCAAATTAACAATACCAGTTTCTTTTTGTCTAATTTTTCGCGGGAGATTATCACGCATAAAAACACCTCTAAAGTTAGGTATCTCTAAAATGTTTGCATATTTCATTATATCAATGTTGGTTAAAGCTCTTTGCGGAAAATTTATTTGAGCTTTTTTTTAATGTTTTTTTTACAGAACCCCCTTTATAGGGCTTAATGAACAATCCTTTTCCTTTTCTATATGGCTTTACAAATAGACCTTTTCCGGCTGCAACGTTTTCCATAGCTTTGTTATGACGTTGAGTTTCTTCAAGCAATTGTCTTGATGCTTTTACATCATTAACAGCTTTAGCAATTCCGGCTGCACCACCTCCCAATGCACCGAGGGCACCCAAAATTGGAAGCAAAAGAGGTAAAAATCCACCAATTTTTTTGGAGTTTTTATAACGCGTTTTTTTATCCTGAGTTTTCGTTTGGATGTCTTAACACCCATACCAAACTTTTTTTTTCCTTTCATAATACCTGTAACCATCAAAGCTGCAGTTTTTTCACCCAGCGATGAATCCTTAGCCTTTACCCTTTGCCAAGCCTTATCTGCTAGAATCTTATCTGCTTCGTGTCTGTTTGATAAATCGTTAGATTGCGAGTACGCTATGTCATGATCTTTACAAGCATCGTCTAAAGGATTTATGCCACTATCCCCCCTACTTAATCTTTTTTCCAACTTTGTTCCCGTGCCGCAATAGTTATAACCAGGAATGTGTAGTTGAACAGGTAGACTATTAATAAGTTTATTTACTAAACCCGTACCTTTCTTCTTGGTCTTCTTATTGGATGTAATCGAGTAAGGGTTGTGTGTGATCATTTTATAGTTTTTGTAAACTGAGTCGATAGAGCTGCTCGTATATAATAGTAAAACGGGCAGCAAATTCACTTGGCTGTTTTTTTTTATAAATACATATTATTTAAAATGTTATGTCAGTTATTGTTGACGATGTGGATTGAAAAGCAAGCTTTTTCTTTACCTATTAAAAACCATGATGAAAAAATCTTTTACAAACCATTTAGAAAACATGGTGATCTCTTTGGTGGAGAATCAAAAAGATGTCTTGTGGTAGGAGCATCAGGGGTTGGCAAAACGAACTCCATTCTCACATTACTTGAACATCAAAACGGAATAAGATTCGAAAATATTTATTTATACTCAAAATCGTTACATCAACCCAAGTATGAGTATTTAAGAAATTTGCTAAAACCTATTAAAGAAATTGGTTATTTTGAATATGACAATGATGAAAATATTATATCCCCTCACGATATTAAACCAAATTCAGTTATTATATTTGATGACATTCCATGTCAGAATCAAACTGTTATAAGGGACTATTTTACATTTGGGAGACATAAAAATACGGATTGCTTTTTTATTTTTCAAGGTTATTCATCAATTCTCAACAGGCTTATACGTGAAAATGCAAATCTCTTAATTTTATTTAAACAGGACCTAACTAGTTTAAAACACATATATAATGACCATTGCATGATGGATATGACATTTGAGACATTTAAAGCTCTCTGTGAACACTGTTGGAAAGAAGACTACGGTTTCGTTGTAATCGATAAGGACTGTCCCTTAAATTCTGGCAGATATAGAAGCAGGTTCGATACATTCATACACTTATAAACATGGATAAACGACTAGCAAGAGAGTTAGTTAAATCAAGAAGAGCAGTGAAACAAAAATATCAAGCATTAAAGTCAGAAGCCTCAACGACTCAAAGCCAATTAGAAAAAACATATCAACCGATAACACAACCACTACAGCAATTAATTTCAAATATTGCAAAAACGGAACCAACTGACATAAAAGAAGAACCTCATACTTTTAAGAAATTTTATAGTACTTCTACTCCAACAAGGACAGCTAAGAGAAAAACCGGGAAAACTCCCGTTTTACCCACTGAGTTACCATCATTTTTTGATAGGAGTATTGCATCGACTAGTAATTTCCCTACCATTCAAGAAACAAGCACAGTAGCTGAAACTACACCCCCATCGGGTGATAGTACTGTAGAGAATTTAAATATCTCAGATATTTTAGAGCAAACTAGACAAACAATTCAACAATACGTTGACACTCCGGGATATAAAGATTGGTTGGAAGATTTTGATGAATTGCCAAGAAAATATATCGATGAAGGAGTTAGGGATACAAGACATATATTTGATCACAATTATGGTATTGTTCATGATTTGGAAACAAACAAATTTCTTTTAGGGACAACAATGAAACCGGTTGAAATTAATTATAAAAATATAAAAGTTGAGGGTGTAACCTACAAAAGCACTCCAGGTTTATATGAACTACTTTTTAAAAAAGAACCTATTGGTTACAAGAAAGAAGACTTAGATCAGTATATGGACATTCTATCAAGAACTAATGCATATCGCAGAAATCACGATCGTAATGAGCAAGTTCAAGGTAACGGTTCGGTCAAATATGTAACTATTATAGGACCGTACTTACAAACCAAAGGGGTAACGAAAACAAAAAATATTAAAACACCTGCAAAAAATCTTATAGAAGCATTTAGTAGACCTAAGGCTCCATATAGGCAAACAAGGCAGAAACTGGGAATGGGGATATTGAAACTTAACAAAACAGATACGGACTATGTATATTGGGACAACATCAACGAACTTGTTGATAGACTTAGACTTTTAATGGCTTCTCGGGTTGCCGGGCATACTGGACATAATAATGAAATAATCTCAATTATTGAAGAACTACGAGAAGCCAAAATAATTCTATAAATAAAAATTTTTAAAGTAAAAAGCAACAGTTGCATATTATATATTGAGTATGTCGGTAAATAAATTTGGAACTCATATCCTAAATGCCAATGAAGACTTATATTACTTTTGCATCCTTCCCATGGTTCTTGGACATTCGACAAAATCAATTAATCTACCGAATGGTGAAACAAGACGTTGTTTTACTATTAGCGGCGATGAAACTACTTTAGCGTTTCCATTTCCAGAAGCAGAAGTAATAAAAGTTCACTGTAGTAAATACATAGATTTTGTCATAAATAACAATATATTTAGTTCGGTTGAACTATTAGGTCATAAACTCGGTAATGGTGATAATATTTCTGTTGTAAGATCTCTTAAATATTCTGCATCACCTGGAGTGTTATACGCAGGATTGGTTTTAAAGTGTAAGACTGAAAATGAATAAAATTAAGGAGGATGCCGTTAATGAATTACATAGACCCGCTAGAAGAAATTTTAAAAGAAGACGAGTAATCGTAAAAGGGCTTAATGATTTGTTTTAAGCAGATTTAGTTGAAATGCAATCTTACTCAAAATTTAATAGAGGATATAGATATATATTAGTGGTAATCAATACTTTTTCTAAATTCGTTTGGGTACTACCTATTAAAACAAAAACTGGTAAAGACTGGTGACTGCAGCAATGAAAAAAATTCTCAAAGACTTAAAAGAAGCCCCTAAACACCTGCAACGCGTTCCAAAAAATATACAAACAGATAAAGGAAAAGAATTTTATTCCAAAGATTTTCAGAAGCTAATGGAACAGTTTAAAATCAATCACTATAGTACTTTTTCTAATTTGAAAGCAAGTATCGTTGAGCGAGTGAACCGAACATTAAAGAATAAAATGTGGAAAAAGTTTAGCCTTCAAGGAAATTATAAATGGTTAGATATATTGCCTGATATTGTTAGTGTGTACAATAATACAGTACACTCTACAATTGGTAAAAAACCTAATGCTGTTAATAAGAGAAATGAAAAAAATATATTGAAATCATCATTTACTCATATGAAAACAGTTGATCTTGATTTAAAAAAATTTAAAGTTGGTGACTTTGTTCGTATAAGCAAACAGAGAATTTTTTCTAAAGGGTACACACCCAACTGGTCAAATGAAATTTTTAGAATAAAAAAGTTACAACTTACAAATCCTGCAACCTATTTACTTGAAGATGAAAACAAATCAGAAATTCAAGGAGGCTTTTACGGAAAAGAATTACAAAAAGTCAGACATTCAGACATATACTTAACGGAAAAAGTAATAAGAAAAAAAGGAAATAAGGTGTTAGATAAATGGTTGGGATTAGACAAAACACATAACTCATGGATATTAAAAAAGGATATTTTGTAAAATATTCATCAATAAAACACATTTTTTTATATTAATATTGTTTTATTTTATAATCCTATTTAACATATTATTTAAACCAGGTTTTAAAATAATTTCACATAATTCAATTCGTTTTTTAAAATGTTGTTGGTCTACAAACTCTTGAGGCGACATACGGGATTTTCTATATGCAAACGTCCATGCATGCATCGTATGAAGTTGATTTTTAGTTTCATCAAAACTTACTGATTTCTTCATAATATTTTCTTTTAATTTTTGTTCGAGCTGGATTGGATGCATTAGTAATAATTCCAGCATAGTACAAACATTCTCACTATTGGGGTTTTCACTCGGCGACAGAGTATCATATACTTTTTGAAGACAATTGGTTTGGGAAAACAGACTATTCTTAAAAACCGTCGAAGTAACTGTTAAATTGCTGTTTTTGTAAAATATTTAATCTGTATTCGGTTAAAGGTATTTGTTCCCATAATCTGCACACAGTTTCATTTCCAAAACAGACGTAATCATCATGTTTTGTAATCCTCACTATTGGCATTTCACCAAATTTCTCAAAAAGAATGGAACATATTTTTCAAAAATATAGTTTCTTGAAAGGCGTTTGATGAGAAAAAGTAATTTGTTATAACACCCTGATATTTTAGTAGGTCTTTCCAATCATCCTTACTTAGAACAATAGATTGGTTCTTGTTTCCACCAAATTCAACACATGGCGTAAAATCACTTTCTAAACACAAACCAACATTCACAAACTTTGATTTGGATTTATTTAAAGGGTACTGTTTAGAATTTACTATGGTTTGTTTTTCGATAGAATGTATAGATGTTT
>JAUTXW010001546.1:0-33971 GCA_030620095.1 Kuschelorhynchus macadamiae
CCCCCCCCCCTAAAAACTAAATAAGTTCCTAAATGTAGATGAATTATCATGTTGTATGTTGAATCTAACTAAATTTTAAATTGTGTACATTCCCTCTAGGTCCAATGAAAAATGTATATTGGAAAAACTACAAAGTTAAGTAAAATAATTAAATTTAACATAAAACCAATTAAGAAACCGAAACCAGAGAAATACTAAATTTAAAAATTAAAAACATTGAAAAATGGAATGTCTGTGCTTGAGATGAAACCCACAACCTCTGTCTAACCTAACCAAGTGAGCTATCGACGAACTTCACAGAAAACTGGCAAATAATGGTCACATGATTCTCACCACCCTCTGCAGAGGAGCTAGACTTTTCAATGACTCTCATTAATTAGCATTGTTCATGCTATAATGAATTAGAGGAACTTAGAAGGCTTAACTGGTTGAAAAACCATACAAATGAGAAAGCGACTTGCAAAGAGAATCAGTCTTTCAAAAAATATTTAAACAAAAAATTCAGCTAGAAAGGCAACTTTATTATGATAATTTAATCACAAATTCTAGGAATAAAACAAAAATGTCATGGAATATTGTTAACAATATTCAAGGTAAAAATAGTATCAAAAAAAAAATAAAAGAATTCTCTGATCCACATTATAATAAACTAACAAAATAATCTGACTTAAGAGAGAGGGACAATGTGAGGTCTTAAGTTTCATTGGGTAATTTTCAGCTATTTTACAATAAAATTGATTTATTTTTGCTGATCTACCCAATAAGCCATTAACAATAGTCCATTTATTACCGTTCTGTAGATATATTGTTGTATATAGTTAAAAAAAAGTGATAATAAGGATTTGTGTTGTAATACTTAAGTTTTTTTTTTACTTACTATATTCTACAATAAGCAAGTAGTCTCCCTTTTGTAAACCATTTCCAAAGTAAGTTTTAGAATGATCAATCCTCCTGTATAATTTTCTAAATGTGGGAAGTGCAGCTGTCCTCATCCATACAATCAGATCTTCATTTTGAAAACCTATTCAATGAATAATGAAAAATTTAGGCAGGAAATTGATTATAAAATCATTGATCATTTGCACAAAATAAATAAAAAAACAAGATTTAAAACCTTCCATATCAGAAGTTACTACAAGTGACCAACTATGTTTCCTCAAATATACTTCATATTACAGGAACTAACACTTAATAATTTTAATAACAGTATACTCGCCATTATTGTCGGGATTATTCTGATCTAGTTCCCAAACATTTTTCTTCCAAGCCTTAGGTTTAGCATAGCTGGAAAATGCATCCTTAAGGTCACCCGTTGGATTATGAAACTTTATGTTCTTATCAGAGTCCCACGCGATACCAGTGTTCAACAAAGTCGCATTCTGCCAATTATTGTTTACATAAATCGACATATTGAGAACATCTAAAACATAATACATTGAACGCAATCAGCTTTTGTAGAAGATCTTAGAAAGGTTGAACTTAACTGATATAAATTAACAAATCAGGGTTTCTTTTAATTGTTTTAAGATAGTCAACTTATCTTTACAACTAATTTGTTAATTTTTTTTTATGCTATTCTATATAGATTTCTTAATCCTGAAATTAAGCATGATTGTAAAAATTTACAAATATGAATACTCGTTTGATGGAATGCCTTTTTAATATGAAAATTTCAGGGCATATTTTAATACTGATTGTTTACAAGGATGGAAGTAAAAACGTATTTCTGTAGTCCAGGAAAGCAGCACTTAAGGTGCTGACTCACCTATGTTGGGATCAGAATTGACTCAGGAATGTGATGACAGGCTGGAGCACTTGGCGTGAAGTAAGAGGGTAAGGTTAGTTTGGTTACCGAGGTATTGTGGGATTGAGGGTAATGAGAAGGTAGATGTGCTTGTTTCATTATGAAGCTAAATAAAGACTGAATAGAGTGGCTGTTAATACAGGACAGAAAGACCCTAAATTTCATCGTAGGAATGCTAACAGGGCACTGTCTGTTTTATGAATTGAGGACCTGCACGGAGTGTCAGGAGGAGGAGGAGGAAACTCCACTCCACTCCCTGTGCAGGTGTGAAGTACGAGCAAGACTATGCTAGGTTATTTTTGGCACTAAGGTCTTGCATAGGGATGCAGTCAACTATCCAGAACTATATAGGGAGGACAGGTAGATTTAAGGATGGAAACCTGGTGATGGGTGGTGGCTAAAAGAGGATCTGGGTTTAGACTGAGTCTTATAGGCCTACCAGTCAGGTCTCTAGACCTCCCCCCAACTTTTTTGTTCGAATTTAATACTGAATTCTACCCATGATTATCAAATACTTCAGTTAATTTACCATAATTAATTCCTTCCACTTTTTAACTATTTTCTACTCATGGAAGTATTTTTCAGTCAACTGCTAGAATCTAAGGACATATGTAACATAATTGGATAATGACCTGTCAGAAATTTTCCTTCTGAAAAAAAATGTTGTCAATACAGGAAGATGTAAATGTAAATAAAAAACTCAAAAACAAATTTGATTTTGATGAGGGATATTTAAAATTCTCAAAAACCGAAACAGTTCTATGAAAAAGCGAAAAAAACACAATAAAAAGTATATTTTTAGCTTCGCAATGTTACTAACTGTGAAAATTTTGCGGTGGACATAAAATTTTTGGAAAATAAGGGAAAGCACTAAAAATCGAAAACTTAAAGGACTTTGTACAGATGCGGAAATAATAAAAGAAGAAAGTTTGTCTGTATCCAAATCAATTATCATAGCAGAGTGCTTTCAACTAATTAGTCATCCTCAATGCTACCTGCAAATAAGTACATAGCATAATGAAACCCTTCAGTTATAAAGATGGTGGAAAGCTGACAAGAGAAACTGTTAGATTAAATGATATACTCACTCATCAGAAAATAGATAGAAAAAATACATGGTTGCAAATCAATGTTATTTTAAACTCTACAAGTAACGAGGACAAAACAAACACTGACGAAGACCAAAATAATATTTTAAAAATTTTAATTGCCAAAAAGCAGCTGGCCTCTACACAGGCATGATTTAACTGAGTAACGGTTGAAGTTTTTAACAGAAAGTAAAAACGAAAATCAACAGTATAGTGGAATATTACCTTTGGTTTCTGATCGATTTACCTCACATACTATCATAACTAGGAAAAAATCATAAGGAACATTTTTATTCAAAACAACCTCTCAAAAAATCTAAAATTTAAAAAAGAATGTTTTCTTTCTAATTTTCCTGTAGTTTGACCTTCCAGATGCTGGAAAATGATTGGAAGGACATAAAATAACATATGGAAGTTTTACATAAGAACAATTCAAATACAAATATTTATTGATTAATGTATATGCAAGAAAGGCAATTCCACCAGTTAGATAAGTAAAAAATAAATAATATTGATATAGAATTCAATAAAAAAAGACTGACAAACTGAGAATACAATTAAAAATGACAATAAAATACATTTATAAAAATTTTAAGAGATATTTTAAAAAATCTATTAAAAAAAAATCTTGACATCAAACATATATAAGTAATAACAATAAAATGAAATAACTCAAATAAGTTATAACAAAAAAATATAGAGGTCAGCTAGAGGATATTAAATAAATCTTTAAATAAGTACTTATCAGAACAACAGTTACTGTATGAAAATTCACTAATGGTGTAGAAGGCCCAATCTTTCACATATTGCTTCACTTTAAGTAAATTGTTTTATTGGTAGTAACCTAATGTATTCAGTAACTCATTAAAAAACTTTAATCTATAATATTTTCTCCCATCTCTGGCTCTGGCCATCCTGCTATAGCTCAATGCTAGATTTCTCCAGTTTCTACTGTTATAGCCATGAAGGTCACAGTTTCGAACATACTGGTCCTCGCTTTATTTCACATAGATGACACATGCAAACACATACATACCTGGCAATGTAAGAAATATTTCAATTTACACATAACTCTTACTGTTCGTGTTTGATCAGCAAACACTCTATGGAAATAAGCTGCATGTCCCCAACATAGGAGGGCATAACCAAGATGAGAATGAATATATGCATAGTAGGCTCAGAGACAAAGAACACCCTCAAAGACAACACCCTTCAGATTCCTAAGCATGTATATGTTCATGTGTAATTTAGCTGTCAGATAATTGGTATGAGCCTCCCAAGTTAACCCCGAGTCCAGGAAGATTTTAAGAAACCTGAGAGGCTCACATCTCTCGTGTAAGTGCCGCAAAGTAAAATGTAATGTGTTCAACTTGGGTTCGTTAACACTGAGTCTGTTGGCCAGAAACCATGATTGTACAACCAAATGAGTACAGATTTTTTAGAGCCTTAACCTCCCCTTTGCATGGGTTAATCCAGTTTAGAAATAAATGACCACTTTATAATTTTCTGTGATAGAATTATGAAATTCTAGGTACATTTCACATTTATGGAAAGACATTATGGTCACAATTTCTGTGCAACTTTTTCACTCACAGGCCTCACCCATTTGAAATTGTAACCATTTTCTTTACGCGACTTTTCACTCCATCTCCGTAATTAGGTATGTTCTGCATCACGACTCGTCTAAATGAAGGATGTAAAATTTACCTAAGAGCCTTCGACAAACCTCTGCAATATATGCTGCTGTAATTCTAGAAGACATCAGATCTGCCACTAAGGAGGAGATGTTACTGCAAGCATTGCAAAAGGCGAAAAATTAGTTATTTCTGCAAGTTTCATAAATGCTAGCTTTGCATGGAATACATAACAGCTTGATTGTATTAAATGTAAAGGAACATATTCCTATCTTACTCGAATTAAATATACATTTTCTTTGTAGGAAAAGTTAGAAAACATTTTTTTTATATAGAACGGAAGTTTTCACGGCTTTGGTCAATTAAGAAATCATCCGACGTTTCGCCTTCGATTGCACGAGGCATCTTCAGGAATCTTTTGCCACAAAATCTGAAAACTAATATCTGACACTCATTATATTAAGAAGTTAAACAGTATCAAAAATTTAACCCACTAGTATTTTTTGGATAGTTTTGGGCTAAAAAAAAGTAATCATACAAATGGAAAAAATGTTGAAATTACTATATTATTTATTTATTTTATTAATGAGGTAGTCACACTTAATGATTTTCCTTTAATTCAAAATAGCTGTTTTATTATCAATTCACTTCTATATCATAAAAAAAAATAACTTTTTGGCAGTTTCTTTTTAATAAAAAAGAATGGGACTTGTAAAAATAGGTAGACAGTAGTAATAACATATATTTTTAAACATAATTCATTATACCAAATATTTAGAAGACTGTTTATAAAAGACTACCATAAAATCTTAAAACAATTACAAGATTGCAGCTTCGGGACAAATTTAAAATCCCTAATAATTCCAGGTTTTTGTGGATAAAAAATATTAAATCATTTATGTTTATACTTCTTTTCCAAAAAATTATCAAGCATATAGCAAAAAAAATGTTTCAAGCTCCAAATAAACCTATACAACACATCTAAGTTGATGATTTGAAATTATCTTACCATTGAACATAGAATTGGCAATCGCTCCACAAGGAGCAATAGGTTTCCTTACACCATTTTCTGATATGTAGTCAAATGGCATGCAATCATGTGCTGGATCTGTTCCCAAAGTACCCAAAAGTTGATTATCATCTCTCGACTTTACATATCGTCTATGATTTTGGTAAAAATTGCTTAGACCATAGTACATATAAACATTACCCTTAAAAAACAATAATCATATAACGTGTGGCAAGCTCTCAAATTATTTTTAAAAACCACCATTAATAATTATTTTGGTACTTAGCATGTGCTGTACTTCTTATTAAGGAGTGAAAGTTGACATAAGATATACATATATACTGCATGCATTTTCACTTCCAATAATGCAAGAAAAGTAAGCTGTTAAGGGACTTACAGAAACAAGACCACATGAGGAGGAACCACGCAAAAGTGAACAAATCCATGTTTGCCGAAAAATGAGTTAGGCATTGCGTCTGGTAGAAATCGGTCGCCTCTCTAAGATCCCATCCAAAAATTAAGGCGAAAATAAACATATTGTAAAAGTATATGCTGAAATCCAACATTTCAACCAAAAAGTAACAAATCCACGAATTAATAATCCTCATTAATTCCAGTGTATGTTTGACAAAAGGCAACAAAGCCTTCTAGTAGATATGAACGCAATGCCACAAATCATGCAAAAGTAAACAAATCCTATAATACTTCAGGCCTAATATTTCTAGCCATCAATAAGCGTCACCAATATCATTGCTTTACTTGCTCTGGTATTATTTGGAGTGTGTTTATTTGGGATTATGTTTCTATATTAAAATTTGTCTAGTTATTGTGTTCTTTGTTTATTGTTTATGATGAATGAAACTATCGCAGTAGTTGGTGGTAATAGTGGGTCTCGAAGAAGGCTACGAAAACCTACTCAAAGGGTGCTTAATCGATAAACGAATTGAAAGTTAATGTTTAAGGAAAAAAGTTATGTTTATTATCTTTTATCTGATTCAATGGTGAGTTCCGCATTGTTGCCAAGTTGTTTGTTTTAGAATTTGACTTGTTTTTGGGCAAAATCGGCTTAGGAGAAGGGGTAAACTGGAGGTTAATTGGTGAAAAATGGTATATTTTCCTAAAATAATCGTGTAATACGTCGTTTTGTATGTTTTCGGGTATACAGATCTTAATTATGAAATCTATTTGATATTTTAGTAGAAAATAAAGGGTAAGCGTGGAAAGAAGAGGTATGAAAAGTTAAGTTGTAATAAAAAAATCGAGCAGTATGTCCTTTCACTAGTTGTCCAATATACAGATCACAATTCCAGAATGTGTTGTGTGACAATTTATACACTTACTTTAACTTATCCACTGTTTCTCATGAAAGAGTGTTTTAATTTAATTTCTATTAAGTTTATTAAATAAAAAAATGTTTCTGTTTTTTTTAATATTTGCCAGTCAAAACAGAACAAATCCAAAAAATGTGTCAAGCAAAACAGTACAAATCCATGTCATTCAAGCAAAAGCAAACAGATCCATATGAAATATCGCAAAAACTCTTCTAATATTTTACCAAAAATTATCAAATTTTGATACAAATATCATAAAATTTTTTCCATTTTTTTTTTAAAGAAAAAAGTTTTAAATTTTATTTAAATTTATTACTATAGCAAAGAATATCGTTTTATGCAAAATTAGTAAAAGTGGATTTGTTCACTTTTGCATGGTTGCTCCTTATATGATCAGTGTAAAAATGAAATTAATGAATTGCTGAAATAAGAAACAGATGAAATAAACATAAAAACAATACATCATAGCAAATATCAATGACAGTAAAAAAACCAACATAATTGAGTACAACAACACTACAAAAAATTTAGGCAAAAAATCTACAAATTGGAATAAAGAAAGTGGAAAAATATCAAGGAAGGAAACTTAATACTAAATGTGAAAAGAGACAAGAAAGGGCAAAATTAAAAATTGAGGCAAAGAAACAACTAGGCAAGGAATACATACAGAAAGTCAGAAAGGGAAAGAAGAAATAAATTTAAGTATCACCAAAGTACATAGATATAACTATAGGATACATATACTGATACATACATAAGAAATAATAAAATAAAACATCCAAATACAAATAATTTAATTAATTTAATTTTTTATTTATTATAAACACACACATAAAGAAACTGAATATTTCAAATAATATGCCTGAATGGCGAATGAAAAATTATACAAAAATAAATAAATAAACAATATAGATATATTATGCTTCCTACTAACAATGGCTTACCTCAAAATGTTCTTTAAGTGTAAAAGGAATTCTACAATAACATAATTCATCACTCTCTTTACTGTTCCTTAATACCTCAATACATGTCTGATTAGTTTCATGCCACAAATATCTGTCGACAGTGCCATTCCATATTGTTTGGTTACAGTTGGTGTAGTCTATAACATGTTCTTTCACTTCATCAGAGAAATAAAGTAGTCCGATGCCAACAGGTATAAACGCTATCCCTATCACAAAGAATGTTGGCAAGACCGTACCTGCTGTCAGAATAGGCTGCCATGCAGGAAGTTTTTGCTGTTTAAATGCACTATCTGTAAAGCATATATTTAATAACACTAAAATTATTGTGTTGAAAAAGCACATCTAGTTAATGTAATCATCATCAAAATCAGATGTTACAGACGATAGTTTGTCATTTATTTATTAGTTTATTTAATTTCTAAGCATATAGATAAAAAATTGTACAAATTCAATAAATATATATATATATATATATATATATATATATATATATATATATATATATATATATATATATATAGAATATTATAATAAGGAAGACCATTATAATTTAGAAATGCTTAGATGTGTAAAAATAGAATTAGACAATCCAACTTGATTTGCAAAATTTTTTTTTTTAATTAAAATGCCAGTGTGCACAAAACACACAAGATGTAAACAGAAAGTCTTATGAAATTGATAAAATAGAATATAAACACATGAACTTAAATCATTTACAATTTACTCTTATTAAAATTACAAAAGTAAAATATTGGATGTCAATTATTTATATGTATTTCTATTGAAACTGAACTAATTAATATTGAAACTAAAGTAATGAATTATTAAAACAAGACCACTTAGGCTCAAAGTAAAATACTAATAAAAATAAACAGAGAAACTCAAAGAATGACGTAACAAAACTAGCCACAAATGGGATTCCCCAGACTTAACTCTTTACTTTAAAAATAAAAACTAAGCTGAAAACAAAACTTAAATAATTTGTTTGTTCTTTTGCATTGATCTTCTCTTGGAACTAGAAGTTAAGAGGTTAACTAAGTTAAATGTCAAACACTCAATAACATTGTCATATGTTATTAACCCAATTGTCAGAATTACAGAGGAATATTACTGGAGAATTTCCTTAACTACATTCAAGAGGAAAGTTTCCCTAATTGATTTATTTCCTCTCTTATTTCTTCCTAGAATGTTTCTGAAATTGAAAAGTTTTCAAATATAGAATTTACAATATAAAAACCATTAATAGTTTATTTTCAAAATTAAAAGACAGATTACCAGAAGGGAAAGACTTAGAACTAGTTTACCGCATATCTTGTTCCCAATGTACAAATACATTTCATATTGGTCAAACTAAACAATATTTGTCTGAAAGAGTTAAACAGCATCAGACTGACTGCAAGAGAATAGATAGGTCGGAATCTACAGGGCTCAGTAGCCACTGTTTCTCCCCAGGCAACAGTTTTGCCTTTGAGAATACTGTTGTATTGGACAGAGTCGAACTAATACAAAAAACATTAGCGATAATTTTGTACATAAATTAGTAAATAGACATAAGCATAAGAAATTGTTAAAAGATGCCACTACTCTTCAAGCACCTGAGGCTCCCAATAAGTTCACAGTAATCCCATATGATCCCAGATATACGAGAGGTCTAGAAAAAGTATTTAAAAACGTAGGTTTTAGGTTCTGGGGTTCTATTTTTATTATACTAGGTCAGTAATTGTAGGTGTATTATTAGTTGACTATGTGTCTCAGTGCAAAATAGTAGGTATTAATTGACCTTTCATTAAGCAGCTTGTTTTTAGAATTAGGTAACTAAATTCTGCTCCAGCGCTCATGAGATAATAAAAAAAAATCATACCTACAAATTAATTTGAACTAGAACATCACAACATTAATGCTTACAAAAATATTTGTGATATCTTTCAGGTCTAGTTATATATCACGTGCCTATAATTAATAGACGACCACATCAATAAAAGGGTGTAATACTAAATGGAAATAGACAGGCAAAAACTAGCACATTTGTACAAATCTTTGAACATGGAGTGTTTTTTCTTTGCAACTGACTTACCAGAAGGTTTTTTCGTATGTCCATTATCAGCACCTTCCGAAACAGAAGCCATTGGATTTTATTTATTAGGGTCAAAAAAATCAGAACTTTACGAATTAAGTACAATCAAAAGTTTTGGGCTTAAGCGTATTTAATTTAATCGTTTCTGGAGTTCATCAATATGAAACGATTGTTTATTTGGGGGTGTCAACCTGTCAAAAAAGTGTAAGTACACGTTCCGCTGGATTCCGACGTTGCCGCAGTACTTTTCTTTAAACAACAGAATTGTATTATTATTTATTATTTTATGTATTATTATATATCTACGGGCTTTAATAATGGTTTTGTCGACAAACCTAAGCTAGCCTAACGTTAAAGGGATAGATCTACCTAACAGTATAGGTTTTGTTAAAAAAATCCCCGATTATAGAACGCGATTATTGTTCAATCCTAATAAAATTGGCGCGCTACCTCGCGCTTTCTTTACAACAGATCTAACCATTTCTAATAGTAAATAATCCGCAATTTTATTAAGTTTTGTTAAAAAAAATAAACTAAAAAAAGTTTTGATGCGTGTCGGGATTCGAACACATATAACCTAGGATGTGAGCCAAGAACCTTACCAACTGCACGAGACTTCACATGAATAACCTAACAAACGCTGTTTATAATTTGTCAAACAGTTTTCCGGTTCGTCTCGTCGAAGGCAGACCTCTGTGTTATTAACATAAGTGGTTCCACGTGTTCGGCTTTGCTGCTTTATTTTGGGGGGAAGCGGGAGACTCAAAAGCTCAGTGTGGAAACTAACGACCCCGCTAGAAAGGGAGCAGGCGCTGTGAGCGTGTGAGGCCTAATTGTTCCTGCATTCTATCCCGTTCGTCTGCCGCAGTTCTAGAATATTAGCGTAATAGCCGCTATGTGACGAGAGTGGGAGGAGTAAGGAGAAAAGAAGTAAAAGAAGCTTGAAAGAAAGAGTCAGTCATCTCGTGATACCAGTAGTACTCTCAAGGGGCACCTAGCCAAGATGCATTTTAAAAATTAAAAGAGGAAAAATTGAGCAGTATTTGAAAGATTCGGGGTGTCCGGGGGCTCAGAGCTCACCATCTGGACATCCTACCTATAACCGAATAAGGTGTAAATCATTTGGGAGGGTTGCCCCAGCTCTGAATAAGCCCCGGACGAATAGCAATCTGGCGATTGCCTTGCAGCAAAACCTTTAAACAAAAAAAGACAAAAGGATAATTTGTCAAAACAAAAATAAATATTAGAAAAAGGCAACGTGGGAGTTCGGAGTCAGGCAAATTGTATACAGTTGTATAAACGAGGGTTGTATACTGTCAATTTAGTTTGAAATTTGACACCATAGGCACTTTTTGACGATGCGGTAAACATCCATCCATCGCATTACCACGCGCTAGTTACCACATACTCTCTTTATAGCAAATCTAACCCATCGTAACCTAAGCTAATCCGCTTTTTAATAATTATAAGTTTTGTTAAAAAAATGTTTTCTTCCGGGACGAGATCCGAACACACATGTTACACAATATAGGTCAAAAACCGTACCACTGCACCACGAAGCTTTACGCCGATAATGTATCAAATTGTATCTATGACCCTCCGAAATAAACGGATGTATTAGAAAAGATAACACCGGTATGTAGCAGGGTGTTTACCAAATAATCTCTTTTTTCAGGCCGCGAAATTATATTATTCTTAAACATCCGCACGAGTCCCGAAGCTTGCCGAATCTTAGTTGGGCTTTATATTGTTGGAAAAAAATGTGCTTTACAAAAAGGATTGCGTTTAGGTTAGCCCTGGTCAGGTTTTTAGATAGTTTGATGTAAAAATGTGTATCTGTATTAAAACATGGATTGACTCTTCAAGCGCGTGACTATTGCGGATATTTAGGAAAAAAAATTGTGCGCGGCGGGGACATTTTTTATTATTAAGCATCCGCAAGTCCCGCCGCTTGCCGAGTCTTTCGTTTGACAATAACTGCTTTAATATATATACACTTTTTATATAGAAACGCTTTAAAAAAAAGAACGTAACCAGGGCTACGTTAAAACAAGTTGTTTTGTGTCGTGACTGTCCCATAAACAAAGAAGACAGCAATATTTTGTAAATCCCCTCTGAAGTCCCACTAAAACCGCTATAACTTTTAAGTCCCCACATATCTGCCATTTATACCTATGTAGTTTATTTTATCCAAAATCGTGCGCACATTTTCATAATTTTCTTTCATTGCAACTGAATGGGCAACTGGTATAGAGGGTTTTAAATGTCCATTATGCAATAACACAGCTTTTAAGCTATATTTAGATGAGTCTATGAATAAGCACGACTCACGGGGAGAATGTTCAATATCAAGTTCCTGCATTAAACTGTCTATATCAGTACACGCGCACACGAATTTTCCATACTGTAGAATTCAGAAAACATAGCATTTATTTTTCTGAAATTCGTAATTTTTGTTTCTTTGGCCAACAGGTTCCATTCCTTAAGACGGGAACCCAGAAGTTCTGACTGTTGCTTGGATCACGTACTAAATCATTTAATTCACTTTGAACAATCAAATGTGTTCTTCTGAGCTACCTGATGATGCGTTATCTCCGTTATCTCCCAAATCAATAGCTTGCCAATTTAAAGGCGCAATCGGCACTGGCAAATTTGCATTATGAGGAACAGGTGGTATGGCAGATTGCAAATTTGGATATTCTATACTGTACTTTCCCTTTTTGGAATAACCTTCAGTCTTTGTCAAGCAAAAATAACAATCGTCAGAATGATTGGTGGATTCCCGCCATACCATTGGAACTGCAAAAGGCATACTTTTTCTCTTTCCCTTCATACACTTCACCAATGATACACTACAACTAACACAGCACACATGGGGAGCCCACCGCTTATCTTGATCCCCAATTAACACACCAAAATATTTAAAGTAGGCTTTTTTACATTTTCGGAAAATGGCCTGGCTTGTGATTTCACCAGAAATTCTCCACAAATATAACAAAATTTGTCAGGACAAATTCTCGTCTTCACATACACTTGCTTATCGATACACAGAGAAACACTCAATTCGAAACTCAACAGAAGAGTGATGTTTAACGTTTATTTTATGTCTAATGTTGTAAACAACCCAGTCTAGATAACTTTTCCGTTGTTAAATGGATCCATTTTAACGCCCCACAATAAAATTGTTTACCTGCCAATATAAAAGGTTCTAATTAGGCTATTAAAAAATGATAGGTACTAGGGCTTCCTGAATATTTTTTTTATTATTGGGAGGGTATTTCCATTGTGAAAATAATGAGCTGGCCTGTGTTAGAAAAATCTTGTCGGCCAGTGAATCAATGCTACTTTCAAAAATAAGTATTTTATTTGTCATCAGCTTCTAGAAGGAATATTGTAATATTGGTTTTAGTTAATACCCTTGACTTTTTTTATTGATATCCCTCAGATTTTCTTTTGAGGAGGGCGACTTAATTTCTAAATGCTGATGTCAATATTGAGTTTAATAGATTAATAGAGAGAAAGAGCTATAGTTAGTAGATAACTACCCGAAGTATAGAATACTTAAGTATCTTTTCATTCCCATAGTTCTGCACATTCATCTCTCTGCACCATTTTTGGAACCTGTTGAAAATATACTTATATTTTGGCCTGGATTTTTCGGGAAGCAACCCGTCAATTGCCCTGGACGCTTCCTGCTCAAGAAATGCTTATTTCCTTAGACAAGGAAAGAGAGGGGACGGATAACGCCAGCTGTTTTACTGAAGGCCAACTGGCACCACGCATGTTTGCTCAGTGGCGTATCACATGATTGATATTAGAAATAAATGTACATTTTTTGTGATGTAACTTATTTAGCGTTTTGGTTCACCGACGCATATATGAAAAGAGGTGATAAGTAAGAGGACTTTAGACGAAAATGCAATTTATTTTCTATCAAAATGAAAACCATGTGCAAAATTAAAATCTGCTTAAACTTTTACCGAGCGCCTGTTAGCTTTAAATTTTTGTAATGTAAATTATCTTGGAAAAATTAGTATTTCGCTATTCTGCTTTTTATGTATTTATGGACCTTCTTAATACTGAAATAAAACTAGGTATATAATTTAATTACGTTATATTTTATTTCATATAGCTGAAATATTTTACAGGGTTTCTACATACTAAATACAATTACAAAAAACTTAAAACTAAAAAAATTATATACATTATTATAAATACTAAAGCTAAACCAATACAATAAATGTTATTGTCCCTTAAACAAAATTAGCTTGGTATATTGACTTCTGATGGGATCTACTACTTCAGATTGCCTTTTACTTATAAAATGCAAACGAATATTTAAATACTGTAAAATGATAGATTCCATCAAAAAATATAAGTGGTTTGTAGAACCTTCTGATGCATGTTCTTTTAAATAATTAAAATATTTTGATTGTATGCAGCTAAACATAATTTTGCTTTTTAAGATACTTAAAAAATTCTTCTTTTTGATATCGTGCTCATAAATTCGCAAAAAATGTTCGCTTAATTTACAAATTTCTATTACGTCTTTAGAGGGATATGTTAATCCACCTCGATTTTTTTGGGAAATTAAGGAGTTTAAATAATTTTCTTTTTCCCCAATTAAAGATTGTATGCACATTTCACATTTAATTAATGATTGTAACCTACGTGATACAAAACCCGCTATATAAATTATAATTTCTTTTGAACATTTACTAATTACATGGGTATTCATTATATATTCATGATCTTCCCAAATGCTTTGCAACATTGGATACTTTTCAGATACCTCTGGGAGAAAATCAGGTGGTGCAATATTGAGTTCTGGTTTTTCAAACCTGCTTGATCCCACTAGTATAGGTATGTCATCTAAGGGAATACAATTCCCCATTCCCCCTTCACGAATTTCTGCTCGGACTAAAAGTCGTTTGTAAGCAGCCGTCAATTGTCTACAGGTAGGATTATTATTCCAACCACCCCTTGATCTTATGGATGAAAAAAATAGTTCAAGATGATCTTGACTAATTTTATAACATGGAAGGTAAACAAGATAATTTTTTGAAATTGCTTCATCATACATCAGCAAGGCACTTTTTAAAGATATTATAAAACCTAGAAAGCCCGTTTTCCTTTTGGAATGTATTAGTAATTGATTGTTTGTAAATTTTAATGTTGAAATATAATCAATTGCTTCAGAAATAAACTTCCTAGTTTGGAATATATTTTTGTTAAAAATGGGTTTTTTATATCTTGGTGCAGCAAGGGTTCGGCTGTTTAATACATCAAAAATATTATTTAACATTTTAATAAAATTGACTGTAGCCTTACAACCACGAAATTCTTCAAGGCCTAAAGTTTCCTCACAAAAAGTTAGAGCATCTGCTACTGATTCGCTTAATAATTGGACAGCTAATCTAACTTTCATTTTTTGCTTTAAAAACTTGATGTGGGCTTTTCTAAGTTTGTTCCCTAAATGAAGTCCTTCAGATTGTTGTAAATTTTCTAATTTTTCTATGTACTCCCACTTAATTAAATTCCCCTGACCATCTACTAATTGTTTGCTCTCTCCGAATGTATTTCTAACTAGTTTAAGCATATGACATGGATCATAAAAAACAAAAATATTGCTGTTACGAATTGTAAAATATGTTTTCATATTTTGCAGTTCTGTGACACAGCATAAAAGATTTGCCATTGTGACATTCGAAGGAGCACCGTCAAAAGTTAATGATAATACATGGACACCAGTTTCTTTAATTAATTCTATGCATTGAGACACAAGGGAACTTTTTTGCATGCCAGTTAACCCGTCTACAAAAAAATACCCTACTGGTATTTTCCATGTACCATTTATGCAAACAGCCATTAAAACAAAAGCTTCTTTTGCTACTGCATTTTGATCATCGTCCAAGTCTACCTCATAGTAAACATATCCATGAAACTTTCTCCCATCCCATTCCACTTGTTTTCGAATTGAAATTTCGTCAATAACAAGTGCAATGAGAGTAGGTCTATCAGATATTTGGACATATTTTCTTAAAGTGTCAAAACACTCTTTGGTAAAACCTGGTTCCGCGTTTATATTTTTAAACCACTTTCCTATGGTACTCCTATGGGGTAAACAAGTATCAAAAACTTTTCGAATGTAATCATAAGCTTTAGGTGAAAAAAAACTGACCGTTATTGCAAACTTTCTTAATTCTGGAGAATATTTAGCATTTTTTTTCAATTTACGTTTTTGCAGTTCTTTGGTTATTCCAGACATGTTGGAAAGTAATAGAGAATTTTCTGAGCTTATCAAATTTTTACTAGCTAAATGTTTTATGATTTGCTTCAATGACAAAACCTTCTTTTTATACCTTCGTACTTTCTGCGACAAGATTTTTATCTTCTTTGTTTTTTGCTGACTTTTTACCCTTTCCCTAAATAGCTGTTGACGTAGTTTTTTTTTCCTAGGAGTCTCTGGATGGATATCTTCCAGGGTACTACTTGATGTAGAAGCTACTGCTGATGTGGAGGCAGTATTCTGAATATTTTGTTCATGAGATCTCTTTGTTGTCTGCAACAATTTGATTTGTTAAATTTTTAGTACTGTACAGTCAAATAATATGCAGTACACCAATTAGTAACATTTTTTCCAACCAAAATATATAAAATGGTAATCAAGTCTCATTAATATTTCTTTAAAAAATGTGTGTTATATAAATGTTATAGTAGTTTTTTGTGCCACTTTAACTCAACATTTGGTTTATAATAGGTTTATATCTTGAACATCTATAAATAGTTATGATTTGTAATTAGCATACTTTATATATCACTTTAGGCATAAATAACTAGATGGTTTAGAAATTGTGGTTTAAAGGCATATATATTGTTTTATCAATCAAATATACTCCAATTTCCATATCAGAGAGGTATTACTGTGTAACTGTTTAAACATGAACAATTATTAAATTTTGCCTACCATTAAAGAGAAATTAACTATAGTAATAGTAAATAACAATAAATATTATATTAAATACCTTATAAATTATATAATAAAGTAAAAAAAATATAACAATTACTTCTACTAATCAAACAATGTTATTTGGATAGTTACAAAAACTATACTTTACCTTTTTTGGTTGCATATATTTGGGCAGTTCTGGAAATATTGTCGGTACGGCTTCATCCAAAAGACAATTTCTTTCGCCAATGCGATAAAAGAATTTTTTTTCAAAATGCTTGGAACAAAGTCTGTGATTCTTTGTTGGAGACCAGTCTGCAAGTTTCAGATTCTGAACCCAAAGTTCTCGCCTTACCAGATTTGTAGGAAATCTTAAAAAAAAACTTATGTGAAACTTCAAAAGAATATGTTTTATTATCAAAATAAACCAATTTTCCTATTGCAGAACTAATAATAATTAGATAAAATAATATTAAACAAAGTTAATAATAACAATATTAACATTATGGTTCAAAAATATAGTAATAAACAATTTTTCATAAGCGTAATTATTAAAATATATATGAACGCCACCACTGCTCAAATGACATTTACTCGAGGAGATTAACCCAATTATGAATACTTAATTAGGTAATCATGAATGAAAATAGTCATGTTTATGTCCCACACTGCGCAGTATCGTGAAATCAGTCAGCTGTTAGATCATATTAAAATATTATACCAAATAACTACTTAGAACATGAGATAAATGGTTTTTTAAATGCAATTGAGAAATTACTTTATTATTTCTCACCTGTGAAACGTAACTTCAGGTTCCTTTCTGTCACTCCGACTTTTACAGTTGTAAGCACAACAAACCACCATTTTTCTAACACAAAATTTATAGTTTTTAACACACTTTCCGCTGAATAATCCACAAAAGAAACTGTGGTGACACCTCGATTGTCTGGCACCAAAAAATGGCGTCCTAATGAATTTCTGCTTCAATTTACGCCAGCGCCGTAAACGGGTGTTACGCGTCCTCTCTCTTTCCTTGTCTAAGCTTATTTCTGAATCACTCATTTTAACTAAAGAAATTAAAACTGTCAATAAGATGTGAAGGCCGTTTTACATGCTGCAATTCTTTCTTGCAAGTTGCAATAGTCTTGAACAAAAGCATGCGCAGTGGCAAGACATTTGTACCGGGTCCGGTAAACTATCCTGACAGACGATTTTTGCATATTTTATTCTTTTTCTAGAAAGTACTCATTTTGTAATATTACATTTCAAAAATAAAACTTGGGCGATATGCAAGAGTTTTTCTAAAGGCCGTTTTACATGCTGCAATTCTTTCTTGCAAGTTGCAATAGTCTTGAAAAAAAGCATGCGCAGTGGCAAGACATTTGTACCTTTCGTCAAACTGCGCATGCCTTTGTTCAAAACTATTGCATATTGCAAAGAAGAATTGCAGCATGTAAAACGGCCTTTAAAATAATTAGATTTTAGATTTAGCAATTTGTTAGAGGAAATGAAATGATCAATTGAAAATTATTTGGACAGTAGAATTGTAATTATTTATTGTTATTATTATAGTTTTAATGAAGGTTTTATTGACGAACCTGGGCTAACCTAACGTTAGAGGGACAGATCCACCTAACAATATAGTTATATAACTATATATAAACCTAACTAATCCTAACCTAACCTAATCCGCATTTTTATTAATTATATGTTTTGTTATAAAAAAAAATTAGTTTTACGTGTATCATACTTTATAGGTCTTTCTTTAATTATGAATGGCAACGTCGCACATCAAATTAAAAACAAACATGGCGATGGGAACAGTCGGAAAGATGTTTGAAATCAAAATTACCTTTAATTTGTAAAATAATTACATCTTAAAGTAAATTTTGAGTCCTGATGAGAGTTTTCCACACATTTTCTCAATTTGAACTGCTAGAATGGTAGATAAAAACAAAAAGAAACAAAAATAAACGAGATTTAAGAGTGTCAGCATAGTTTACCGAAACCTTTGTACCTTTTGTTAAACTGCGCATGCCTTTGTTCAAGACTATTGCATATTGCAAAGAAGAATTGCAGCATGTAAAACGGCCTTTACTTAATTTGACATTGCCCGGGGTAACGTAGAGTGACAGGATTAAGGTAACAGCTAATAGAAAGGTGTTTTATGCTTGCTTTAAACTTTTTGAAAAATTTGTTTAATAAAAATATGTGCGTATTTTAATGATCGTGCCTCAGACGTAGATAAAATGTACAGTATATGTGAGCTAACCTCATTAAGCTTTTATGCTGTTAACTCATTTGTATCGTAAATATCTATTAAGTTTACGGATTTATAACGCGCTCTAGGTTTCAGGCACGCCATACTTAAAAGTAAGCGATTTCAAAAGAAAAATAAGAATTACTTACATAAACACTTTAAATAATACATAGATTTGTCCACATCATTTAACCGAATCTGCCCATTCAAATTTAGAAATATCACATCACGCTACAGTGATAAAGCCACTGTACATCACGCTACAGTGACTTTATTCACTGTACATCACTCTCAGCTACTGCGACATCTTGCATCGGTTTGGTAAAGTAAAATGTTAAGTGTTTTCTCGACAAAATTTTACGTCTCAAATGAGAGTAATATGTTTTAAGACGGGTTTATTGTGGGATAGATAAAGTACATTTATACTCAATAAAGAACTAAAGTTTAATGATAGCAGAAGTTAGGACCAAATCGTCTTAAAAACTGTGAAACGACGAGTGAGATCCCATCGAATTTCGACGGCTACTTATATAAATTCTCTAGATTTGGATTTGGCATCACTACACGCTCGCGCGACGCTTCCGGTGGAATAATAAGAATATCGGGCGCGTTCACCATCTGTCCAGAAATGTTACTGAAGAAAAACATAATATATCGATTTTATACAAAACATACATCGCAATAAAACAATACAAAAAATAGTGTTAAAAGATCTTGATAACCAGACGATCATTAAAAGAAAACTCATGTAAATTGGTGCAGTACAACTCTCTCATGAACTTGCTGAAAGATCTGGCTTGGTGTTTTAAATATACATATTCTCCCAGATTCGCTTCTATATATAGGGATCTCGGCTCCTATTATACCTACAGCAAAGGTTAAACGGGAAATGTTTTAGAGGAAACTTAGCGCATTCGATATCCGGCTTCAGATTTATGATCGGTTAATTGGTTTTGAAAATATTGGCGAAAAACCGAAACTGGTGGATTTCGTTTTTCGCCAATAAAGCCAAAACGGTAAATTTGACAGCTGTCAAATATGACATTATTCGGACACTTTTTTAAGACGAATGTCTCCATCGTCATTTGTTATCCCGCAACCTGCCTCAACTTTCATTTTGTTATGGCCGCTATATTGGATATCGGATATTACGATTTTTGGAAAGAGCGTAAAATTTCCAGTCTAGTGATGTATCAAAAACTATGAACGAAAACCCTAATGCATCGCTAAGAACTGTAGAACAGGAAATGAATGTGCCAAAACAAACGGTACAGAGAGTGTTAAAAAAGAATAAATACCATCCATACACACCCCTAATAGTTCAAGGACTTCAGGAAACTGATTTTCCAAGACGACTACGCTTCTGTGAGTGGTATATTAGGAAGTGTAATGAAAATTCCGATTTTGTAAATCATGTCTTGTGGTACGATGAGAGTTTACGAATTGTGGAGTTTTTAATAGGCACAACAGTTATCACTGGGCTGTGGAAAACCCTCACGAAGTGGCAGAGAGACGTCTACAGGCCAGATAAAGTAACGTTTGGTGTGTGGGTATTGGCAATTTAATCTAACTTAACTTTTTTAATTGGGCACCTATTTATAAATTATTAATCATTTGAAAATTCAATCCGTTTAATACATTACTTATTAGTGTAATCTTGTGACAAATAAATCATGGGCTCCTTAGAAAAAATTAGGACCTAACTTTAGGAAGTGTGATATTTCGAAGATACTCAAATCTCTTATGCACTTGTGATCAGTGGCGGCTAGTAACCTGTTAAAGACGCTGTGCTGCAGAGTGTAGGTATCAACAATAAAAATTAAAAAAAAATGAAAACTGCGCTTCTATATTTACCCGCTGTTATATGTTGTAATAAACTATCTCGCTTTTATATGTTGTACTAAAATATATTTAAAATGTAGGACTCACCAGTTTTTGCGAAAGATTCGCGGCTCGCTTCATGGTGTACAACATGAGACACAATTACCTTGGTATTCAGTTTTTACTACTAAACATGATAAGTCCTAACACTGGAACCTGTGGTGGGCGATAGATCAAAATACAAGAGTTCTGACCACACTACACCACAACTTTTTACGTTCTGGATGCGCGTTTCGCTAACCAAGTTAGCATCATCAGCAGATGAAGAGAGAAACTAAAGTAACTCATAATCTTAAGTTGATTAAAAATGTATCTAATAATAGATTATTGGATGCATTTGAGAGTATAGAAATAGTTAAATGTGGTAAGAAAGCACTAAATAAAGACAGAGGGCGTATTCCCTATAGTCCCCTCTATTGTTTACGGTGCAGTCGGGCCAACCAAGTGTGACCACATTTACCTATAAATAGTCTCGGTTAGGATAAGTTACTTTAGTTTATATCATCTGCTGATTATGCTAACTTGGTTAGCGAAACGCGCGTCCAGAACGTAACAAGTTGTGGTGTAGTGTGGTTAGAACTCTTGTATTTTGATCTATCGTCCATCACAGGTTCCAACGTTATGACTTAACATGGTTTCACGGTCAACGGAACAAAACCTTTATTGTAAGTACTGTACTAAGATTAGGTTAATAGCAGCAGATATTTGGTTTCTAAAAGCCTTTTTCAGTTTTCCCTAAATTCATTTCAGTCAAGATCCTTAAACAATCACCCGTTACTGGGAAGGTTGAATCTTTTGCCAAACAAAGGTGGCTAGATTTAGAAATTAAAAATCTGTATAGCAAACGAAGTATGCTTGAAATTGAAGCATACGGATTATTTAAAAAACTCACTTATAAACTTAGTAATTTAGAACTTGATCAATGGTTAGATTTCCAAACAAAAATGTTCGTAGTTATTGCTGCCAAATTTTTAAAGAAAATATGTTCACTTAAAACCAAACTGAGAAAGTTGAAACCATAAAAACAAATTTCTTCGGAAGTCGAGAACATTGTAGAAAACCTTTCTTCTCAGTCCTTTGATAATAGAGAAATCGCCCTTTTGAATAAAGGTTTGAATTTTGCAGAGCCTCCAGTAAAAAATAGTTTACCAACTATTATAGAGAATAACGAAAGTTCTCTTCAATATGTGCCAGAGTCAACTAAGGGATTCATTAGACAGGCTTGCAGAAATCAAATCTCAAAAAACGTTGTTAACAACAAGTCAAAATATGTTTCTCGTAAAAATACTGAAGTTATCCAGGGACTGAAGAAAAAAGAATGTTTTTATTTAAAAGCTGACAAAGGAAATAAGGTAGTTATACTAGACAAAACAGATTATCTTGAAAGAGTAGACCATTTGATTCAAACTGGTCCCTACGATTTAATTGAGAAGAACCCGTTATCAAAAATGATAACAAAATTAAAAAATACCTTAAAATGGTGTAAAAACCTTGTGTCCGATAAATTAAAATTTAAACTAACACATAGTAACCCAGAGTTATCTAAACTGTATTGCCTTCCCAAAATCCATAAACCTGGGAAGTCCATGAGACCTATTGTTTCAGCTGTTGGATCACCAACGTACAATATTTCGAAATGGTTAGTAGGAGAATTCAGCAGATTAAATATCTCGTACGGTAACTTTGAGGTTACTAATTCGTTAGAATTCTTAGATAAAATTAAGAATGTTCACTTAAAAGAAGGTGAAATTTTAATATCTTTTGATGTAAGCTCATTGTTTCCTAGTGTACCCATACCACTAGCTTTAGAGTACCTAAAGGAACTACTTGAAATCAATAATTTGAAGAAAGAAATTATTGATGAATATTTACTTCTTACAAAATTATGTATGAATCAAAATTTTTTTCAGTTCAACAATAAATATTATAAACAACTTGAGAGAACTGCGATGGGCAATTGCTTATCTCCGTTCGTTGCAAATTTGTTTATGGGTAGATTAGAAACCCAATTCAAAAAAGAACTCAAGTATTTCCCAAGGGTGTGGTATAGATACGTAGACGATATATTTGCTATTTTTGATATTAAAACAGAAAATTTAGACACTTTCTTAGAAACATTAAACAATAAATATCCTTCTATTAATTTTACGTACGAAAAGGAGAACAATGGGCAATTACCTTTTCTCGACACGTTAGTTATTAGAAATATCGATAAATTAGAATTTGATATTTATAGGAAATTTACTAATACTGATAGGTATATAACATCCGACTCATTTCATTGCCGTCAACACAAAATGGCAGCATTTCATTTCTTAACTCACAGATTAGTCAATTTTCCATTAAGTAAAGAACGTTTTAACAATGAAATGAATCGGTTTAAAAATATAGCTAAAAGTAATGGATATAGTGGTAATTTTGTACATAAATTAGTAAATAGACATAAGCATAAGAAAATGTTAAAAGATTCCACTACTCTTCAAACCCTGAGGCTCCCAATAAGTTCATAGTAATCCCATATGCTCCCAGATATACGAGAGGTCTAGAAAAAGTATTTTAAAACGAATGTTTTAGAGTAGCCTACAAAACGGAGAACAGTTTGAAAAATCTCCTTGGAAACCCTAAAGACAAAGTCGACTTGAAGGAGAGGAGTGGCATCTATGAAATTAGCTGTAATGACTGCGATCTAAAATATGTTGGGCAAACTAAACTCTCCATAAACATTCGTTTTAAAGAACACATGGCACATTTAAGATACGGAAGAACAGAAAAGTCAAGCATTGCCCAATATGCTTTAGAAAACAATCACCAAATAGGAATAAATAATCTTAAGTTGATTAAAAATCTATCTAATAACAGATTATTGAATGCATTTGAGAATATAGAAATAGTTAAATGTGGTAAGAAAGCACTAAATAAAGACAGAGGGCCTATTCCCTATAGTCCCCTCTATTGTTCACTTGACAACGGTGCAGTCGGGCGCAACCAAGTGTGACCACATTTACCTATAAATAGTGTCGGTTAGGATAAGTTACTTTAGTTTATATCGTCTGCTGATAATGCTAACTTGGTTAGCGAAACACGCGTCCAGAACGTAACAAGTTGTGGTGTAGTGTGGTTAGAACTCTTGTATTTTGATACTAAACATGAGACTAAACATTAAACACTTATATTTATTAATTTTCTTTAAAATCAAGTCAATGCGTCTGTCCTTTTTCAAAGCAAACTTGTCAATAACCCTTTCGTTAAAGCCAGCTATCGACCGAATAAGTTTTTGCTCTATTGATAAACACGCTAAAGCATTTAGTCTACCTTGTAACAAAATGTTTTAATTCTTTTTAAGGAAGAAAAATTTCTTTCTGCCTCTACGGTGGTCATCGGCATTGTGACAAGTATTTGTAACAATCTTATTTTTTCAGTAAAAACTTCCTGAAGGTTACTGTCAATTAAAAAATTAAGAAGCACAGCACATGAGGGAAAATTCCGATATTCCATAGTAGAATATAAAACACTAAGCTCTGTCTTTAATCTGTTTTTTCCAGCATTGGCTACGACTCAACAGTTTTTTAAAAATATTTATAGGGGAATGAAAGGTCGTACCACTCAAATTTTTCACAAATAAAAAACAAGTTTGCCGCGTTTAACTGATTTGTATATGCGAAACGATCTTCTGCCACATTGATAATGAGATTACATACTTCAATCGCGGATGCTTTCCAAGTGTCTTCATTTAATTATCTTCTTTTAGTTTCAATAACCTGCACTGCCTTGGCTTTATTCAAAATATCACGATCTACATTAAACACATCAACTGACAAAAATATTTAAGTTTCCTCGGCGAGGCTGTTGACCCAAACTTTGCCAACGTAAGCCGTATCTTATCTATGCGTCTCTATGTGAATTTGATCGGGAGCACTCGGGAAAAACTCGCCTCCGTTTATAATCACGAGGTCAACGCGGGTCACCAGGCGTGATCGATTCCAGATTAAACTAAACCTCTCCGGAGATCGCTTTACGAGGCATGGAGAGAGTGTCGCGAAAGTAAGAGAACGGTCAACGAGTTTAAACGCTTAGAATAATAGAGGGAATTTCCAATTTAAAAAAAAATGAAAAAATATAAATGGTAAATTGACCATTTAACCTAAGAGAGAACTGCCATTGATTAAACTATATAATAAAAAAAAATACTAACACAAAAAAATAGTTTTAAAAAAACAACAGATTTGTCTCTTTCTTTTCTCTTGGTTTCCTACTAATAATAATAGTATACATATAATGTGAATAAGTTATAATTACGTTTTTTTGTTGTTTCTGAATTTAGAGGTATGTATGTAATATTTTAATCTTTTTCAACTTCCTATCACCAAAAAAAAAAACAAAACATCTACTTGTAATGTTATTCCATATTTCTGTCCTTTGTATTTACCGTTTAAAATTTATAAACAAAATTTATGTATGTTGCCGAATAAAAAAATCATAATAAAAGAAAAGTATATCACATTGTTTTGGTCTGATTTATTAGGAACCCTTTGAGACATTTGTGTGTATCTATTTTATGCGTTTTAGTCAATAGAAATTTTGTTGCACATTGAGAGTTCTTTCTTTATCAAAACAATCAACAATATCAAACAGGAAGACCTGGATCAGTTATTTTTTTAAAGATTTTGGAAAATTTACATTAAGTTATTATCAAAACTAAGTAGGTATTTTTGTAATTAAATAATATATTTATTTATATTATATAATATATTTTTTGCCTGGATAACATAACTATTTATATTTAAGTCTAATTGCTACTCTTGTCCTTTTACCTCTAACATATTCGCTAATAAAGATTAGCACAGATAAACAATGCCCCAAAAATAAGACGTAAAATATTCCAGCCAATTTACTCATGTCAATTTTAGACTTGACTATCTGATTTGGAAATATAGATTTAAAGTTGTCCATATATCTATAAACCGGCTTCCTCAGAGCCTCAGTTGCCCATAAGAAGACAAGACCGTTGTCAAATAGACGACGTAATCTTTGATTAAAGTATTTGCGGAATGGCGAGTTTTTTTGAAATGCCACAGCGCTGTAAAAAGTTGCTAAACATCCAGGTAATACTCGCATATGCCTTTTTCCATGTTCACTCAATTCCTCTAATCCAACAACGAAACGTGGTGTGGAAAATTGTACTAAATAAGCATAGTTTCTCAGCTTTAGATATTCGTTTATTTTTTGCTTATTACTATTTGGTTTAAAATTACGTGCTATTTCAACGCAAAGTTCATCGCTCGTATTGTTTAACCAAATTTGCATATCGCTATGTGGTTCTATCCACTTGGTATTTTGAACAACCATATCGTTAAAACATTTCAAGTAGTCATCAGAAAGTCTAGGAAAACTTAAAAGAACGGTCAGTCTTGCAGAGTAGAAGGAATAAAATAAAAAATTAAACGCTGCCATGAACATAAACCACAGTGATGATGAAATGTTTGGTTGTAGCATCTTAAATCTAATTAATGCATTTAACACTAATAATAATATTGCAATTAAACAAAATAATATACCAGTGGTTACAGTATTAAAAGCTTGAAATAAGAATGTCATATCATGCAAGAATTTAGGTTTATGCACTAAAAAAGTAAGACAAGTTGGATACATGGCAGTTGAATAATCTACCTTATTCTCCATTAAAACTCTTTGCCAAAGATAACAAAAAGATACATCGGATGTTCTCTGCTGTAACGCATTAATAGCAATTACAAATTTGTTTTCAATGGTGAAATTATCCTTGTCCGCGATAATATGGTATTTTACTGGCCATCCTTTAGTCAGTTCGCTTATAATGTTGTAGTCCATACCCCAATATAAATCTTTTGTAGTTCCAGTCAAATCTACAAAAGGGGGACAATGGAACGTAGTTAAAATAATCTTTCGTCCTGTTTTATTCAAAAACAATTTGGGGTCCCATCTTTGAGCTGTAACCTTCGTATCACTGGAATCAAACATTTTTGTTTTGTTTTCAAGAACATAAGTTAATTTCAGGTCTTTATTATGTAAAATATCTACTATTATTATTTGAAGAGCTCGTTCATATACAAACTGATGATTTATATTGAGTATTGAAGAGCTGTTGCTCGAAAAAATTATCGCTTGAATATGTGGTGGAATAAGATCCACAATTTTTTCCAGCATTTCTGCAGTTACAAAAAATATGTAGGAGTCACAATAATGCGGCGACTGCGATGGTAGAACAGATGTGTCGATATTTGTGACAGGGGCAACACGTGCTGCGATAGTCAGTATTTTGTTTTTACCTTCTCCGTAATAACACACGTACTTGGATCCCTTAAGGTCCTGTTTTATAAAATTTTCAAGCAATGGCAAATATCTTGGTGTTGTTTCGGCTCTGATATCGCCATAGACTCTAAGTAATTGACGCGATATTATTAACACAATAATAACTGTAAAAGTTGTGTAGATGGACATTTTTCTGACTCCGTCTTTCAGATACTGTTAGTATCTTTGAACAAATTAAAATCATTTATTCAAATGTTAGTATACAGGGTGGCCCAACGAAAAGGTCCCACCCTTATTTATGACTTTCCTGGTATATTTTGGGAAAAACGCTTGGACACGTCAATTTTGATTTTTAGGGGGACGTCTTTTCATGCATGATTGTATAATACAGGGTGTTCCAAAAATAAGATATCGCATTACACTTGACATTTTTAAATGGAAACCCCCAATTTTTTTTCTATTTTTGGATTCTCCAGGAAGTTTTTAGTAACTTTTGTATAATAGAGTTTATACCTATCTTCAACCATTTTGAAGTTATTTGAATAATTGAATAATATCAAGTATTGATAAATTAAATTCAAGAAAGGGTCAAAATAACGAAACTTTATTATCAAAACGGAAACATTGCAAGGGCTACTGCCCGGTTGTTTAATACGTTACATTCAGTCAAAAATATTAACCATAAGTATGTGGCTAAATTAATAAGAAAATTTGAAGCAACTAGATCTGTATCTAATATTCGCCGGAATCAGGAACACTAAACCATTTACAGTTTTACATTCACATTAAAATTTAAACAAAAATTAGTTACTTAGCTACAATGTGTCAAAAAAGTCAATGTGGTAATAAATGTTGAAAGTGGTGTCCGTTTACCTCCATGCAATAATAAATATTTTGCTCAAATCTATTCCTAACATTTTCACACATTTCTGGAGTTATTTGTCTGCATTCCGCCGTGATCCGCTCCCGAAGATCTTGGATGGAGTCTGGCTTCGTACTAAAAACCTTACTTTTTATATGTCCCCAAAGAAAGTAATCTAAAGGACTCAAGTCCGGAGACCTTGGTGGCCACTCAATGGGGCCGCGCCGTCCGATCCACTGATTTGGGAAATGGGTGTCCAAAAACTGTCGTACTGGAGCTACATAGTGCGGTGGTGCACCATCTTGTTGGAAATGAAGAAAATTTTCATTATAATTAACCTCATTTTCTATTATTTCGGTTATTCGTGGCTCTATTGTATTTTCCAACATGTCCAAGTACAACTCCCCGTCAAGTTTCCAGGAATAAAGAAAGGTCCTACAATATGATTTCCGAAAATGCCGGCCCAGACATTAATTTTTTGTGGGTATTGCGAATGTACCTCTCGAAACAAATGTGGATTCGAGTCGCTCCAATATCGACAATTATGTCTATTTACAGCACCATGTAAATAGAAGGTACATTCATCCGAAAAACAAATGTTAAATAACAAATTTGGGTTATTGTTCAAACGTTGTGTCATTAATTCGCAAAACTCCAACCTTCTATCATAATCGTCTTCATTAAGCTCATGGACAAGTTTAGTTTTGTACGGGTGAAATTTATAGGATTTCAAAATTCTTTGCACTGTTGAGCGTGTAAATCCTGAAGAAGTAGCCAGACCACGAGTACTTTGGGTGTTGTCAAGAGCCACGTGTCCCAAAACTGCTATTTCTCTGGCTTCATTTCTACTTGGACGATTTTCCTGATTCCGGCGAATATTAGATACAGATCCAGTTGCTTCAAATTTTCTTATTAATTTAGCCACATACTTATGGTTAATATTTTTGTCTGGATGTAACGCATTAAACAACCGGGCGGTAGCTCTTGCAATGCTTCCGTTTTGATAATACAGTTTCGTTATTTCGACCCTTTCTTGAATTGAATAAATCATTGCAAAATATTATAATAGAACTAGGCAACTTAACGATTTCAAATCAAAGATAAAGTTGTTCTATGATTTACGATGACATTGACGGATGCTAAATTTCTTGCTGGTATCGGTGATTATTATTTTTTTCCGTATTATCAGTACTAAATTAAATGAGGCGAATTTTATAAAAAAAATTAAAAAAACTTCAAAATGGTTGAAGATAGGTATAAACTCTATTATACAAAAGTTACTAAAAACTTCCTGGAGAATCCAAAAATAGAAAAAAAATTGGGGGTTTCCATTTAAAAATGTCAAGTGTAATGCGATATCTTATTTTTGGAACACCCTGTATTATACAATCATACATGAAAAGACGTCCCCCTAAAAATCAAAATTGACGTGTCCAAGCGTTTTTCCCAAAATATACCAGGAAAGTCATAAATAAGGGTGGGACCTTTTTTATATATTTGAAATAGGTTAGGTTTTTTTGATCTATTCAGTAAAAACATTAATATCCTACATTAATGGTGTACTAGCTGACTTTTTATTGATTATTAAGTAAAAAAATTCCTGAGCTATTAAGGTTTATTAAATTATTTATATATTTTTCATGGAGAAGTAAATTATAGTACATTTGCTTTATTAATTCATTATAATAATAACCTTTTACAGCCCTTGTTTTAAAGTGGACGTTAAGTAGCACATTATACGATAATAGTCTAAGAGCTCGGAGTCAAAAACATCTCTGAAATGATAAAGGCTAGTAGTTTCATAAAGGATTACATTGACTGTTAGGCTGTCGTTAGGACAGGTGTCGTAGATCAAAACCGACTCTACTAGAAAGCCTGGAAGAGGGTATCGATGAGTCATCATAAGTAGTGACGTCGCGGCGGCCATAGTGTTAGGCACTGTCATGTCAATGTTCACTTTTGGAAATTTGTTTACATTGATTAATCATAAAATAAGTTCTTTTTTTCCTGGTTTTTTAGGTGAATGTTTAGTTTTTGTTACATGTCAGTATACTTACAATGCGTATATTGGCGACTTCTAATAAATTAAACTTGAGTTTTTACTTAAATAACCATATAGATGTGTATTTTGCCTATGATTCCCTTTTTACTTTTTAGAATATTATAGCAACGAAATCAATTATCAGATTCTCAACAATAATTCAAGCTTTTGCAGAGAAGAAGAAAACGCGGTAGATTCAAACAGTGTGAAAGACCTGGTTTTGATCGGGAACTTCCTATAATCAAAGCGAATGCTCTTCCAAGCATAAGTCAGATCGCGTTCAGAAGGTTGAGGTAAGCGCTCTTTGTACATTTTAGGCACATATTCATATTGCAAAAATATTTAATGTGGTAAAACAGTATTTAATTTTGAAACCATTGTTACTGATTTTAATATATTTTGTCAATAATATATTTTTGAATTTGTTACTTGCAGATTAAACATGATGAATGACATTGAGGAATCTATGTGCAAATGCTCTAAGATGTCAATTGTTGTGTCATCATATGGCTACATTGCTAATATTTGCATACCACAATATATCTGTAACAGATGGGGTAGAAACCATAGATGATTGTTTTTCTGAATTTCTGAAATTGCCAGATGAAACCTGGTTAATCGCAAGGAAGAATCGTTTGACTTCCAGGAATATTGGTTCCGTCTTGGATGATAGATAAAAGATTCCCACCTTCATTTTATTCAATTATTCATTGAGTGGGTGTATTTATTAGTAAGTTTTATTGAGCTTTAAAAAGGATATTGTGTTTCAGTTACTAATTCTGTTCTATATATGTATATATCTAAATTATATGTTAAAAAGTTATTTACCACAAACATCATGAAACAGATTAATTTTGTATATTTTGCAGCCCTCTCAAATCAAAATACTTTTTTTTTGACCACTGAACATCCCAGCGTAATAATTTTTAGCTTCTTGGGAGTTGGACACGTTTTATAGGTGGTTGTGGTAATCATCGATTCTACACGTCATTTAAATAAATTGCTTATCACTAATGTTACTGATATTATATTGAATGCGGTTACCAAGGGCGTCCATAAGGGGGAGGGCATTGCCCCTTCCCTGTATTTTGGAAAATGTCCTCTAATCGCTGAACCACCTGCGTACGCTCTTGGCAGTTAATTTGAACTAACATTTTTGTAAACTCACTAGTAAAAGCTGGATCGCAATTAACTATTTAAACAGTTGAACTGAGAATTGTGTGCTTTATTAACTGAAAAATATTAAAAGCATGATTTACTCAAAATTTAAACTGGTTTTATTGTATAAAATGTATGCATATTTTTTTGACAAACATAGGACAATTATTAATTACTGCTTATGGCAATATCTGGATATGGCTATTTCCGATCTGACATTTGCAGACTAATGAATATTTATCGGCTGCCTCTACCTTTTTTTATTCTTTTGAGTAACAAACACTTTAGATGGCATAAAGACCATACAATGGGGGCAAGACACGAAACTAATGGGAATAAATGAAAAAAACCGAAATGCTACCGTTACTCCAACAACATTGTGGCTTGATAAGCGCGGATTTATTGGAGGGAGTGCTGATGGTCTAGGGGAGAAGATCATACATATATATATTTTTTTTACTCAAGTAGATACATATCATTTTTAAGTAGAAATAAAAAATCTGTAAAATATATTTTTTTTGTCACAGTCCCTACAACAAATTATATGTAATAAAATGTTTAAATAACCCTTTATTTTGTCTTTAATTATAAAAAAGTACTTTTAGTCAGTTATTTAAATACAATATAGGCAACAAAAAGTGATTTTTTAAATCAGCATTGGGAAAATTTAGTTATACAGAATAACTCTATAGAAGTCCAAAGTATATTACATAAGTGTTGAAAGTGGAATTTTTCAAACGAGGTAGGTCATAGGAAAAATACTAAACTATTTCTCTTACAGCCACAAAGAGTCTTCAGGAGGACTCTATTTACTTCTCAACACTAGTATTGAAAAACTGAGTAATTGGTTTGAAATAGATTAAAAGTAGGCTTTAGTTTTTTTTTACTTACCATCTTTCAAATGGGTACTATAGTGTCGAAATTTACCTTCTTTCAAATAGGTACCCATTTGAAATTATACTTTTTTTAACACACGTGTGATATAAACCACTTTCTAGTGTTTCTAGTGTAAACAGTGCTTTTTTGTCAGTTTCATATGAAGCTGCATGACAAACAATTTTGTCTAACAAATTTACTTCAATTCCAATTTGTAGGAAAACATAACGCAACAAAACCTGCCTCTGTAAAATTAGTTGAAAAGAGAAACAATCAGTGTTTTTAACGAATTTTCTAGTTTTTGTAAAACCTTTTTTCTTTCCTGTCAGAGTAAAGATTTTTGTTAATCTGAAATAGTATTCTATTATTTATTATGACAAACCAGCATACCAAATATCTTTAACAAAATGAAACAATATCTACATTTTTATCACAGTTTTATTCACAGACTAATTAACAGATACACAAATATATACATACATACATATGTACAACTTAAACTAAGGAAAAGAGACTAATATAATATTAAAAAGCTAATAAGCTTTTATCAAAAATAGAAGGATAATAATTATATAAAGTATACAATGTTACATAAATTTAGATTGATTCTATATTTTGAAATAAATGGGGTTTAAAATGGTATGTTCTGATCATTAAGGCTCAGATTTTGAAAGTGGAATTTGTCTCAATGGGAATGCAGATATATAAACGTATATAAAATCAAGTCAAACATCAAACCTTTTTAGGTCCTTTCATAAGAAAACGCAAAATGTGTATGAGGCTGATCTAGTTAAGTTGAAATATATATTTTTTCATGAGACTTTTCATTACTTTTACGACCTGTGCTTTCCACTAAAATTAAATAATAACTGGGGCAACATACATTTAATATGAATGGTTGGGATACCGAAGAGGTAAGGGCAGTAAAGCAAACAGTTATGTTATGATATGAATGTTTTTGTTGGCAGTTGGAGTAAAACTTTTTTTTTTTTTGCATGAAGCCACTTCTTTCGACTTTCTTCGTCCTTTGAAAACCCAAAAAATGAACCTTAGGTCCTTTCGGATAGTTTCCATTGCACTTAGGTATAGGGTGGTCCACTTAAGATGCTCCTATACTTTATCTCAATAAATAAGACATTGAGAAAAAAGTTAAATACATAAAGTATTTGACCCTAAGTATATTTTTACTTATAATATTTTTATGTATACAGGGTGTTCCATTGTGCCAGGACAGTAACCAACTTTTTTCTTTTTAATGAAATGGTATGAATATTTTTAGAAATTCTAATTCTACACTTGATTTTGAGTTCTTTTTGTCATCATAGCACACGAAATTTTGAGCAGTTTTTGAGAAAAATTAACTTTTCTAATTTTTTTTCGGTTTTTAGAAAAATGTGATTTTTTCACACCTGAAGACTAAAATTGTGAATTTTGGTTATGGATCCATGGGAGTGGTTAATATTTAATACTCTGACGTATCAAGAGCGAAAATCCATTATACAGGGTGGTCACAAATGACCATAAAAAGAATTTTTGTAACTAAAAAAACTTAATTTTTTTAAATGGAACACCCTGTATTTAGCACTTTTATTGTGTTTAGGATTTAATTCTGCATCATTCCATATATATAGTTTATATTCCAAAAATTAGTAGTTTAGAAGTTATGACCAATTGTCTATAATAATTCGGGTATTTTTGTTAAAAATCTAACTGCAAAAACATTTTTTTTTATGGTCATTTGTGACCACCCT
>JAUTXW010001547.1:0-33683 GCA_030620095.1 Kuschelorhynchus macadamiae
CTACATGTTCGTTTGTAATTGTGACTTTCCATCTAAAAACGAAACCGCCCATTGTAATGGATTTTATCAATAAATCAATACAGGATGAAATTATTTATTTTATTTAATTCATTGATATGTCATATAAAAAAAATTAAGTTGGTATTTGCCTTGGTTACTTTAAAGAGTTATCTGGATCACGCGGTTAAAATATTTGTAGTCGTTCCCTTTTCACGTTTTATAATATAAAACTTACCTCAATCATGGTTGCTCATCCCAGCTGGGATTAAGACCAGCAAGAAGTTCCCGTCCAACAAAAAAAGAAGAAAACTACTGCTTGTGATGTTCACAGAACCGTTCGGTATAGCTGCCATAGATTTTTGAGATTTCCAAAACTTGACGTCATTTTTGAAAGATAAAAAGTCGAGTAATAACTTAAAAATTCACATTTATATCATTTACCAGTTCCAAAAACTAGTTCATTAATTTTATATTATTCAGTTATCAGTTGCAAAAACGGGAATTTTCATTACTTGAAGTCAATTTAACTCTAGAACGTGCAAAAGTTTTGAATCTTTCAAATATGGACCAAATTTATTTTATATAAGTGAAAAAACTTTGTTTTAAGTCACGGAATTGGTGTTTTTATTACCACAGCCCGATAATGATGTCAATACAAGCTCCAAAACGTTATTGAAAGAATAAGAAATTACACCGAAACTATGAAATTAAACTAACATGACATGACACACTTTTTTGTGTGTTCATTGTAAATATTTTTAATAGCATTTAAGTAGTAATCTTCCACACTAACCACGGCCGACTCCAGAACGAGCCATGAAGTAGTAAATTCGGCAACGGCGCTTAGGCGGTTGCAATCGAGACTAAAATGGCAGTTCTCGTGATTGTTCATTTATACACACCAACGAATAAATTAAGTTTTTTTGTGGATATATATTTATTTGTGCAAAAAAACTGTCAGGTATTGTAAGTAAGTTTTATGGAACATTTTTTTTAAACTAATTAAAACGTGCGATATTTCAGATGTGATAAATTTTATCGTGTTATATGGTATTATATTGTTTTGATAACGTGTGTGGTTTGTTTATGATGGGTAATGAACTAATAAGAATGTGGTATAGTCTAGGGTAATGTAGTCCATAGGATTATTATAGCCTAACCAAAGGCGTGCAGCCCATAGAAACAAGGGAAGCAGTGCTTCCCTAAAAAAAAATACAAAACATCTTCTAAAACGTAACTTTTGAAATAGGAAACCATTAATTTAGTTTATATTAAAAATGCTAAAATATTATCTTAATTATCAACCCCCTAATAAATGCGGCCTTGACTCCGACCCAGCCACAATAGAATATCGAATAGAACCTATGCGGGCTGCTAGCTTCTGCAACCAACTCCTGTATGCTTGATTTCATGTGAATCTGAGCCAGAGGTTATTGAACTTTCCACTGGCTGTTCTGCAACTTTTGCATTTCAGTCGTTTGCTTTAAGTGGGGGCGGAAGCTACCGTTGGAGTAGGTTCTTTGTTTGAACGGCTATCCGTGTGTTGTGTGATACGTACGTCGCGTCGTGCATGGTGCAAATACCGTCAACTTCGGCTGTCGGTAATAACGTTGAAAATGTTGGACAATTTAGTACGAAGAGTGTGTGTGAATGTGTGGTATATGTCTTAATAATAAAGGGATTTTCAACATTAAACTTCGCTGATATGCTTCAAATAATTTCCAAAGAAAGGGCAAAACTGCCTATGAAAAATTTAACCAAAAAAATGAAAAACTATATTAAACATTTTTATCCGGAAAAACAATATGAACAATTTAAATGATTAACAGGGTGTGAAAATATAAGTAAATTATTTTGTTAGGTATGTTTACATTTTGAAAATGAAAAAAGTCTCTGAAATAAAACTGGTTTTTCCGATTTAAACAATTTCCATAAGACTGTAAAAAGACACATTATGTCCAAAGCGCATTTGCAGGCCGTCATAAAAGAAAAAGTCTTCAGCAAAACCAGAATTAAACATGCCCTTAATAAACAGCGTTTTTCGCGGAACATCAAATCGAATCCAGTTCCGCTGTTGCAACCATTATTCTAAAAAGAATTAAGAGTAGATTGGCGAGGCGCGGTTCATTGCTATTGTTCTGGACGAAACAACTGACATCACTAATTTTAACCAATTATCAATAGTAATACGCTACGTTAAAACAGACGGAAGTATTCAAGAGCGATTTTTAGGTTTTAAGAATGTGTCCGAAAATCGTACAGCAGATGCATTATATACCGTAGTTTATAACGTTACTAAAGAAATTAATGGAAAGAAAAAATTAGTTGCTCAAAGCTATGATGGATCTGCACTGATGGCAGGACAATTAAGGGGTCTGCAAGCTAAAGTTCGAGAAACTTTCCCAAGTCCTGTGTTTGTCCATTGTTTTGCTCATAAATTAAATTTAGTTTTATCCCAGTCCATCAATCACATTAAAGAGTGTAAAGCATGTTTCGTTATTTTAAGTGGCATTGCTGCTTTTTTTCCAAGTCAACAAAACGTACACACACAAGCTTTGGACTCCATTGTCCACAAACGATTGCCCAAAGTAGCTTCTACTAGGTGGAACTATAATGGAAGACTTGTGTTAACAGTATCTGAAAATCGTGAATCACTGATTGACAAGAGATGACTTTGACCTATTTTGGGAGAAAACGATGGCGTTAAATGTAGAGCCACAAGCCAAGCGTCTTCGAACAGACAAGGTGGGAGATGTTCAAACATCATACAGACGCCTCTTTTATAATAAAATTAAATAAACTATAGATTTAGCGGTTTAAATGATTTTAAATTCCTTGAGCTCTGCAATTTTGATGCATTTAAAGGAAAAACTTTTCCAGAAGATGCGTTTAAATCTCTTTTTCTTCATTATGGCCAGTTCTTCGACCGAGTGTTACTGCGATCTGAACTAAAAGTGATTTACGAAACTCATGACATTAGCGCAAAAAATAACGCTAAGGAACGAATGCAATTTTTAAAAGACAAGGAGCTGATGGAAGATGCCTACACCGAAGTGTCGAAATTGTGTGAATTAGTATTGACTATACCTGCCACAAGTTCATCAGTAGAACGCAATTTTCAACACTTAAACGTATAAGAAATTTTGTGAGAAATTCGACAGGGCAGGAGAAACTTTCGCATACATCGCTGTTGATGACGTCATTGACAAATTTGCAAAAAATGATCGAAGAACCGAATTACATTACAAATAGGTAAGTTTCTAAAAAATGCTTCACTTTCTTAAAATGTCACCGCACGCCCCTGAGCCTAACCTTGATAACAATGGTATGTTAACAAAATATGCTTATATTTTTATATTTCTGGGAATAAATGCTTATTCTGCTAAAACATTACAATATCATAAATACTGCCAGTTAAACTTACAAATGGAAAATTAGAAAAACAGTTTGGTAAATACAGAATTTTAAAGAATACAATTATAAGCTTTGATGAGATTATTAATGCTGAAAAAATTAGACAAAGCACATATTTAGGAATACCTCAAGACATACATTTTCTTTTTCCGAAATCCAAAAACATAACGAAAACAGCTGCAAGGTAATAGGTACTGTAAAATAAAAAAGTAAACAAAAACCGCGGCCAATTAACAAAAATACGAAAAACGGTTAAGTAAGGTCATATTAATTTTGGTAGACCAGGAGAGAGAGATGGATTTATTGAGCAATCCGCAAGCGTTTAGGTATCCGAATTAAAGGCTGTTGTGACATCACTGTTTTTCCTTGTGGTTTGTAACTGGTGAGTAATTAACAAATAAAAACGTGAAAAAATAATGAGAATAAAATCAATTTGGGAATTTTTGTATTACCTCTCTGTGAAAATTTTAAGAGCTGCTAACGTTGCTCATGTACTTACGTGAATACTCCCGATGGCCATGGTAGCGCACAATAAATACAAGTTAGTGTCGCCGAAAACGCTTTTCACCTCGTCCAGATCTTTTTCTGTGAATCCCAGCTGCAGAAATTGCGAAAGTGTGGCCTCCATCTGCAGATAGAACCTCGTTTTGCCGAGAGATATCGGCGTGTAAACGTACTTGAACGTCATCGTCTCGGTGGTTGGAGTTATTTCCACCAGGTCCTTCAGCCGCATGTTTAAAAAATCTTGATTGACGAGAGGTAAGAACTGTTGTTTTGGATTGATGCGCATGTGCCTCAAGATTTCGTAGGGAATGTCACTGAAATGTTATTGAACGGTGAACAAAATTATGCTTATTGGCAACATTTTTAAAAAATATAAAAGCTCCACGCTGAAAAAAATGTGTTGGTTTTTTTCACCTTGAGGTTTATACAGGGTTTTGATAAATTAAGGAATAAATTCATTATCTTGGAAATTAAAAAAGTAATAGAAAAACGCTCGAACCCGTCGATTTAGATTTATCTTTACGCATATTTAGAAATTATTTTAAACTATACAGGGTCACTCACAAAAGTTGTACAACTGTCATCTTTGATTTTTTCAATACAACGCCTTATTTTTTTCTGCTGATTTGAATTCTCTATGAAATTCTAGACATTTTTGGTATAACATAACCTATACTGAAAATCAACAGTTATCGAAATATGTTTATCTAAATAAAACATAAAACACATATCAGGAAATTAAATAAGAAAACTACTTTATTAAATTTTGAGAATGTCCACCATTTACAGCTCTACAATGCCCTAGACGATGGAAAAACTCTTGTTGCACATTAGTAACTGTATCACATTGAATATTTCTTATAACAGTTCGAATACGATCCTTAAGAATTTCAATAGTATGTGGCTTATTTTTACACTTCGTTTTTCACATACCCCCAAAGAAAAAAGTCTAACTGGCTTAAGTCCGGCGATCTTGCCGGCCACTCTATTGTCCCACGTCTCCCAATCCATCGTCTCGGAAAGGTTTCATTTAAGTATCTCCTGACATCATCTGCAAAATGGGGTGGTGCCCCATCCTGTTGATACCACAACAGTTCACTGGGAAGATCCGGATCGTTTACATTAGGATGTAGGGTAGCTAATGCTGGTATAAGATTCTCTTCCAAAAATTGAAGATACATTTGCCCCGTTAGTGAGGAATCAAAGAAATATGGACCTATAACTTTATTGCCTACAATACCTGCCCATACATTAACACTTTGACGATACTGTGTATGACTTTCCCTAAACCAATTAGGATTTTCTTGGGCCCAGTGTCTAAAATTTTGTTTATTTACTTCTCCATTGAGACAAAATGTTGCCTCATCTGTGAAACAAATTCTTATGACAAATAATGGATCATGATTACACATGTTGGTCATAATTTCGTAAAACTCGTTTCTGCGATCTGAATCATCATTTATTAATTCTTGAACGAATTTCACTTTATAGGGATAAAAATTTTCTTTTTTCAAAAATTTGGAAACTGTTGTTTGATGTATATCATTATCATAGGCTGCGTCAGTAGTTGAGGAATGTGGATTATCTTGAAAAGTTAAGAGAACGTCTAGTTTCTTTTCATCTGCGATCCTAGGGCGACCTTTTCCAAAGCGGTCCGTAACACTACCAGTATCCGACCATTTCCTTTCTATTTTGCTCACTGCAGACTGAGTAATAGGTTGCCTATGAGGATATCTGTTGTTAAACAGCTGACAAACTTCTTTTTGTGTCCTAGTCTTATCACCAGTTACAAGCATTATTAGAATTTCAATTCTTTCTTTCTCTGTTAAACGCATAGTAATATTTGAAATCAAAATGGCAGATCGTAAATAAATTATATGACTTGTCAACACAGTGACAGTCACAAAGTCATTTTTCTTTGGGATTACGCGACAGACATAGGTAGGGTATACAAATGTCCGATAGGTTATTAAATACACAGGTTTTATTTAGATAAGAATATTTCGATAACTGTTGATTTTCAGTATAGGTTATGTTATACCAAAAATGTCTAGAATTTCATAGAGAATTCAAATCAGCAGAAAAAAATAAGGCGTTGTATTGAAAAAATCAAAGATGACAGTTGTACAACTTTTGTGAGTGACCCTGTATAGTTTAAAATAATTTCTAAATATGCGTAAAAATAAATCTAAATCGACGGGTTCGAGCGTTTTTCTATTACCTTTTTAATTTCCAAGATAATGAATTTATTCCTTAATTTATCATAACCCTGTATACCGTTTTCGACAAAACCTAAGGCCATGCTGTAGTCAAAATTTTATATTAAAAATAAAAATAAAACAAAATTTTCGTCTTTCATATTTTAAAAAACACTTTTAATTTTGTTTTTACGGGGATGTCTTAACAATATATAAAACGAAACAAAAATGCTTTTTAAGGCAAGAAAAACTAAAACAAATTTGACATGTACTGTTCCTTTTAAATCCAAGCGCCGTGGAACATTTTATAAACAAAAACAATTTTTTTTTTAGAGTTAAAGTTTTTGAAAATATTTTCGCCATATGGAGACTGTTTCTTATCCCTTGGGCCACCCTGTATAGTGGGAAAAATGTTTTTATATAGTAAAAATTCTTAAAAAGTTTTAACTCAACTGTTAAAAACACTAAAAATTAACTATAGTTAAACTCTCAAATTAATACTAATAAAGAAAGAAATATCTCTTATTATAAAAAATCTAATCAGAATCACATTGTATAAACGTTAATATTGTCTTACTTAAATTCTTTAGATTTTTTAAAAACTTTCTTCCACCCCACTCTCGACGACATTTTATTGTTCCACAATATAAAGGGAGTACTGGTACCCAAGAAAAGAATTAATTAATAAAATTATCGTAGCCAACTAATTTGCTTTTAAATCGATTCTGCCTACAAGTTCAGTCCTATCGTTCACTTTACAAAAACATCCAACGAATAATGAAGTCATACATTATGTTACGTCCTACATCAACCAGTAAAATATTTTCACGGCACCGAAGCTGTATGCACAACAATTTTATAAACAAAATATGTTATTATTATCTATATTACCTAAAAGCACAATAGTACTAATAAATACGATTCAGCAATGAAAAAGTAACTTAAAACCATTGAAATGGGTTCAAATAATTACGATTTACTCATAAACACGGGCAGGGAACAAATTCCGAAACGGGAAGCCTCGAAATTGCCAGGATACGCCAGTTTTTTTAACATTATATATAACAGATCTTTGGGATTGAACAAGAAGCCTCTTGGATACACAAACCTCGTCGTGAGCACCCTTTATAACTCTTTGGACGTTCTAAAACCGGACGAGTACAATAAAGAAACAGCTGATCAGTTTCTGGGAGGTATTTTTAACTTAGAATTTAGTTTGGATGGTAAATTGCTAGTGGCAGCATGTGAGGGAAAGCAAGTATTATTATATGACTCGGGCAATCAAAAGCAAATAAAAACCGTCGAAAATGCTCATCTTAATTGTGTGAACTGTATCAAGTTTCTGGATGACAGGACTTTCGCTACGGGTTCAGATGATGCCCTGATAAAACTCTGGGACCTGAGAAACCTGAAATCAGCCACGAAAACGTTACACGGACATTCCAGCTGGGTGAAAAACATCGAATGGTCAGAACAGGAACACGTAATGGTAACTTCGGCCTTTGATGGGACGGTTTACGCTTGGAATTTGAATGACAGAACGGAAAACAACATGCTTTTTGACAAAGTCTTCCTGATGAGTGGGCTGATGAGAATGAAGCTGACCCCCGATGGAACAAAAATGATTATATCCACAACGACGGGGTTCATCATTATAATCCACAACTTGAACCTGCTGTCTCTTGCGACTGACTTGCGGTCTTTCAGACCCAATTTGTACAGACTTATGCAAACTAGTGAGCAGTGTTTCCCTGTAGCTACAACTTACAATTACTTGTTTAACCCTAGCAGGACGAGAAACAGGATAGAATTCATAGATGATTTTCCGAATGATGCAGAAGTTATAAGCTCCTTACAAGTTCACCCACACGGTTGGTCAGCGGTGTCGCGAAATCTCAACAGTGAAGAAAATGAAGAATGGACTACAGTTCATGACATCCAAGACAAGGACGAAAAAGACTATGAAGAAGCTTTTGTGTATATTGAAGACTCTGAAATAGATACAGACAGCGGTACTGAAGAGGGCACCAATCATAGACCAACAGATCTCTGGATGGGGTACATTTCCCTAGATGATTATCATAATATAAGCAGCACTGGGAACTGGCAGGCTCGGCAAGAGATGGGCATTGTTAACAGTGGGCTAATAGGACTGAATGCCTCCTACAATGCCTATTTCCAACGTCATCCAGGTGAGAGAAATAAAATTGTAAAAAACTTGAAGCGAATGACCCATTTTGTCAAGGAAAAGAATGTGGGGAAGGGCTTTATCAAAGGACTTTCTTTTTCTTCTGACGGGAGAGTAATTTGCTCTCCTTTTGACAAAGGTGTACGGCTTTTAGCATTTAATCCAAACTGTCAGGAGGTATCCGAGTGTATTCCGGATGCCCCCAGAGAACTGTCGACTGTAGTTGAAATGAACGATTACCACCCCGATACTGTAGTGTCGTGTAGATTTAGCCCTACCCATTACCAGTTAGTGACAGGTTGTTTGGCTAGTGAAATTAAGTGGTTTCAACCAGTTCTGTAAAAATGAAACTCAATGTATTTTCTATGAAAACTAAATGTAAAAACTGTAAATGTAAAAAATAGATTTTCGAAATATTACCTTGTTGTTTAGAAATATTTAGTTGTAAGTAGATAAGTGCAATGATAATAAATCTACCTCGAAATGTAACTAATTTAAAAGGTAAATGTATTCAAACACCTGGACACAGAAATGAAACATCAAGTTTGTAGAAACATAAAAACTTACATTTGTTTTATACCTACCGTTTCTTTTCCATTCGAAGCATTTTGAATTGAATACATAAATAAATTTTCTGATAAATAATTTAAAAAAAAACCAGTAAAAAAAGTTTGTAATACACCAACCATTTTGAGTATGAATATTTTTTGTTATACAGATTTTGTCTACCTACTTTTAACATTTTTTTTCATGGTTTTATTTTCAATTTGAATCAGTATTATCATTTTAATGACTACGGTTTTTCATCTATAAGTATAACAGTTGGCACTTCACACAACAAATTGGAGAAACCTGGTAGAAAACCAAGATTATTACTACTTCCCTACTTCATCAAACTCAAAATATGACAAAGCTTAAAAAATAGTAAACTAAGAATAAAAAAATCTAATAATATAATGCTATTATTATTATTATTATTATTATTATTAATAGAAATTTATTCTGACATAATAGTCCAAATAAATGAACCAACTAAATAAAAATTTTGGTCAATTTGCTTGTATCTGATAACGATAAGTGGAAGTAAATTTTTCTCAAGCCTCGACTAAAGATGAAAAAAATATTTTTTCAATCTAAAACAGCAAGAACTAGAAAAAGGTTAAAATAAAAATTGTAGAACATAAAATATTAGATTATATAGTTTACATATAAATTTGTTAAGGGATAATATGACAAATTTAAAAAATCATAGCCAGCTAAAAATTAGGGGCTTTTCTTTTTTTTAATCTATTACTTAAAAAAAACCATACATTTACAAGCAAAATTTTCGAACTTCTGAGAAATCGATTTTGCTAAAACTTCCTTTATGTACTAATTCGATGCCATAAAAAACGAAAAAAAAAATCATTTATTTTGTTCTAGGATGTATGGTTGAACTTTTATGGCTCTCTAAAAATTTGCGAATTTTCAAATTTTGATGTATTTATTGTGAGAATTTAGTCATATCTTGAGAAATATTAATCTCTCGTTAATACTAACGTGTTTAATGAAGTTGTCAGCTCAAAATACCTATAAAACTACATATTATCATAGCATGTTCCGAAAAAAATTTTTCAATCAAAATTTTACCTAAAAAATCCATACATTACATGCAACATTTTCGAACTGTTTTGGGAAATTGATTTTGCTAAAACTTTGTTTATGTACTAATTTGATGCCATAAAAAAAAGAAAAAAACATTTATTTTCTTCTAGGATGTATGGTTGAACTTCTATAGCTCTCTGAAAATTCGCGAATTTTCAAATTTGTATGTATTTATTGTGAAAATTAATTCATATCTAATAAAATAAAAATTGAGAGTTTGTATAGAGAATTTTTTTATTTTATGGCATTTGGGAGGTTTTATAGAAGCCACAAAAATATTTGGTGGATATATTAGCTTAGCTACAGTGTACAAAATGTCCTCGGAAAATGCATTTTTAAGTTCAAAAAAATGTGTAGAATCCAAAGTAAAACAAAGATTCTATGCAACAGGTTTTAGCTATTTTCAAGTCTGGAAATGATGTATTTCCGCAGGAACTTTTTTGCATTTTTATGTTTAGAAAAATTTATTTATTTATTATTTATTTATTTGAGCAATAACAGTTAAGTAATGTAAAGTGTTTTACATAGTAACAGAAAGAATATAAAATAAAGAAAAATAACATAGGAAAATAAATTACAGACAAATAAAGTAATGTTAAATACCCATTCAATGAGTAGCACTACCTAATCAATAGTTAAAGGAAAAAGCAAATCGAGGAATATTGATTACAAGTCATGAAAAAAATATCGAGGCTGGCAGCAAGATTGTTGTATTGGTGGCAAATATTATATACAGTTTCTCTAGTCATAAGATCAATTGTAACCATTGGAAGACAGAATAATGCCTAGGATCTTATGGAAGAAGATGGGACACGGAAATTTAGACCACTACGTAATTGGTCACAATCAATCAATCCTCTAACCAACTTGAAAAGGAACATGAGGCCCAAATAGGTTGGCCTCTGGGCAAGTGATGGGAACTGGAACCCTATGAGAAGAGCTTTGTGGTTGCAACCGCAAGCTGGATAAATACCATCAGTTCTAAAAGCTAGATATTTTAAAAAACTTCTCTGTACTTTCTCAGGAAAAGTGTGGAAAATGATCTGAATCTGTGAATGGGAAATTGATCTGAAATGTAAAGAATGCAAAGCAAAACAAAGTTTCCATGTAACAGATTTTTAGCTATTCTAATGTCTGGAAAATGGGAAGGAAAATTTCCCTCGGAAAATGAAAATGGTGTATTTCTGCAACATTATTTTTATGTTCAGGAAAAGTGTGGAAATTGGAAATAATGTATTTCCACACGAAAATTTTTATTTCCCACTGTGAAAAAGGGCTTTTATATAGATAAAAATTTTTTTTATATCCCATTTCAGGTAAATGAAAGTTGCCCCCTCATGTTCAAAGAAAATTAAAATGGACCAACCGTAACCAATTATACCAATCATCAAGGTATCATTACATTAAATAAAAAAACTAATAAAAACCTGCACTTACTTTCGAGGTATATGTAATTCTTCAGTACACATTGTAACGGCATATTTAGACCTCAAATGAGCAACTGGTCTATGTTGTTTTCTTGTATCGCCTTCCTCTTTAAGTAAATTGAAAGTAGCACTCTGAGGTACAGCAAATTTTGTAAGTCTTCCTAAAAGAGGATATTTTTTTTATATATATCATAGTTTTAGCATAGTGAGTTTAAATACCTTTGACGTATGTTATATCTTCGGAATTGAAAAGCCTGTTGATATCACTAGAATATAGTTTGGTGTTTTGGCTTGGTACAACCAAAGTGTGTATGAAAAACGTACCGTTCTGCCGCACGGATCTCGGTACATGAATATCGACATCCCTAAAACCAGAAACTGTTAAAAAAATTATTTTCATTAAAAAAAAAACACGAAATAATTAAAATTATAAATAAAATTATTGCCGTCTCTTACTGCTCTATCTGATTCCTGTAATCAAACTCTTTGAGCCATAAAATTAAATCAAATTTCCCACTTTTTGATTTATCATTGAGATATACAAGCAGATCTAACTTGGGGTTATCATTCAAAAAATAATGGTAACACGTCTCCTGAACTAGCGGGTTGCATTTTGGAGATTGCCATATTGAGTAAGGCTCCAAATTGATCGAGCAATAAACGAGAGAAAAATAGCCGAGCCTATAAAGGTCCAGGAAGGTTTCATCTTAGCGACCCGGCATCAATATTAATTCAAATCAAAAGTTGACACGACTGACACCGACACGTCTGCTACGTTTGTTTATAGTTTATTTGACTTTGACAACCGGGTTCAAAAACTATTTTGATACATTTACGGTCACGTCCCACTAGACACTCCATACAGTGTTGTCTTTCTCCACAGGAAAGCTGCGCCAAGCAGCACTAAGCATCTGGCTCGAACAAACGACCCTATCTATACGAGATATTTTGCATTTTGCCTGTAAAAATATCACACATGTAATATTTTGCTTATATAATGTACATAAGAAGGAAAGCCAACGTTGTCTTGGAATCTAGAAGAGTTACGAAAAGTTTCTACAAAAATGTTTTGTTAGGAAAAAACCTAAAATATTCTGCTCAGGCTCATCTGTTTTTATTATTTGTGAAACAAGCACTTTTTAAATAAATACACCCTGTATATTACTTAGTTTTCTGATTTTAATAAAAATTCTAAACATTTTTGTATAATCTATTATGCATATAACCTTAGGTTAGATTAGGTTTGTTTGCAAACGTACATTAAGTGTCTTCTCTATTTCTGATTACGAAAACAACCCGAACCGGCTAATAAAGGTAGCAGTTTTTTCAACTTAATTGAAATTGTGTTAAAACTCCCTTCTTTTTTGTTAGAAAAAATCTAACCGCTGCGCATAGAGAAACAAACAAACGTAAGAAATTCGCGTTAATAACTGGTATAAGGTTAGGGTATTGTTGCCGGTTGCCGGTATCATTACCAACTTGGGCATTTGTATGGTATAGTATTAAATATAAATACATTAGGAAGTAATTTATAATTTATTAGAATACCGTCTGACAAAGTGCAAACAGTATTAGTTCATTTTTCCATAATGTTGTTAAACATCTTTTTGTACGTCTAAGGTCATAAACAATCGGCTTGGTTTCTGGTTATAATAGTCTCAACCGGATGCTTGAGAAATTGCTTGGCTTCTCCGTGGCTCCCTGGCCCCTGCGCCATTTTTATGGGCTACGAAAGCGTTTGTGTACTTGGTTGGGCGTCCCGATGATATGGTGAATGTGCTAAATTTTTCGTAAAAGTTCAACAAGCAACAAGTTTTTTTTGGCGATTGTTCCATAAATAATAATTATAGAAGTCTGTTTGGAAGTTGTAGAGGAATAAAAACTTCGAAAGAAAACCTCCGAGTATTGTTAATGAAATGTTGACCTCAAAATATTTTGCATCATAATTAAAAATTCGTCTTGTTTCCAAACGAAGGATTCATGTAGCTGTTTTTAATGAGAAAATCTTATTTTAAGTGAAATATAACCTAAACTGGATGTTTACAAATATTGTTTTACAAGCTGGTTTAAAACTGTATGAAAAATGAAACTGAACAGGAAACGTTCTAAATCGAATAAGGAAGTACCTTCTATTATTGAAGAAATTGTGATTTATGATAAACCAAACAAGCCTTTGGTTCCCCAGGAAATTTTTCCCCAATCCTCTGACTTCACTCTCGGGAAAGGAGATATCGTTCTTACTTGTGCCAGAAATAAGGATCCTCCAGGCACATGTGCTCAGAAAAACAAATCTGAGACACTTAACCTTTCCAAAGGAAAAAAGTTTAAAAATGAACCTGACGATTGTGAATCGGGAGAGGAGGATGAGTTTGTGGACGAAGGGGCATCTATATTTGTAAAGACTGAAAGAATAGCTGACTACAGTGAAGTTGAAGCTCTAAGTGAATCAGGAAGTACTGAAAATGAATCAGAAGAAATTTCAAACCCAGTTGCCCCAGTCTCCAAAAATAAACAATCTAAGAAAACAGCTGTAGTATCTGAAAAAGATACTAAAACTAAGACTGATACTAGAAAAAGTCAAAAAGGTATGTTTTTTTATAATATTATTGTTTTAAAAAAGTCAAGTTAATGACAAATGCTTTTTAAATAGGATCTTTGGTTGGTCTAGTTTAATTATTTTAGTGCAATACATAAACACAATAACAGGGATAGTCTACCTCTACTGTTTCATTCATAAAATTATGTATGTTTTCTTAAAATAAATGTTTACTGGAAGTGTGACAGAAATGTCTATCCTACTTATCGGGCTCAAACTTAAGCAACAGATAGACATTAATTACTTCTCGCTGTTGACATATAATATATATATATATATATATATATATATATATATATTTATATATATAGCTTTCCTGTTTATGAGGATATTGCTATACAGCGATGCTTCAAGTGCCAGGATCACTACCATAAAACTACCCAGTGTAAAAGTGATTTAGAAATCTGTGGATATTGTGCTAAAAATCATAGCACTTCTGGCTGCCAAAGAACGGATCCTATGGAGTGCATAAATTGTGTCCGAGCAAATAACAAATATAACAAGAAACTTGATGTTAACCATGAGACCAATAGTCCCGACTGTCCTACATACAACTATCACATCCAATTATTGAGGAGCAAAATAAACTATGGTGGTGCTTATGGCTTCTAACGTATCAGAGGTGGAGATTGGAGAACATCTGGATCTGTTGGATGAGGAGGTATAGGGTACAACGGACTGTGATAGAATTAAAAGTGTAGTTTCCTCAAATGGTAAAGTTCTAAATGTACTGCATCCTAATAATTATTACTACCCATTCTATCCAAGGTGTTTGAGTCCATCTTGAAAACACAGATTACAAAACACTTCGAGTCAAATAACCTCTTTTTCCAACAGCAGTTTGGTTTCCGTAACAAAAGGACCACTGCTCATGCTATTGACTGCCTTGTAAGGCATGTAATTGAGGGTTTTGAGAATGGCCGCGATACTTATGCCTGCTGCTTAGATCTTACAAAGGCATTTGATTGTGTTTCTCACAACATCCTGCTGAAGAAACTTCCTTATTATGGTTTTCGGCCAAAGAGCATAGCTCTCCTAAAATCTTATTTATATGATCGAAGCCAGTTTGTCTCTTACAATCAAGTCACATCCATGGGTAGTGCAGTCAAGTGCGGTGTGCCCCAGGGCTCTGTGCTTGGTCCTGTGCTCTTTTTGATTTACATTAATGACCTTGCCAATTTCCAATCAGGGGGAAACCTAATTTTGTTTGCTGATGATACCACCACTTTCACCTCTTATCTTCCTTCGCAGATTGAAAACTCATGCATCTCTGAAACTGCATCACACATTGAAGATTGGTTTGTCACTAATAGACTGTGTATGAATGCTGGCAAAACCCAGTCAATTAATTTCACTTTGGGTAAAGGGAGAAATGATCATGGACTTTTGGGAGATTGCTCTAAGCAGGTGAATTTTCTGGGGGTAACTCTAGATACTGTTCTGTCATGGAAAAACCATGTGATGCACCTTGGTGGGAAACTATCAAGGTCCACATACTTGATCAGGAACCTGAGTAAGTGTGTATCTACTGGGACTCTTCTGGCAGCCTACCATGGCTACTTTGGCTCTCTCATGTCTTATGCATTACTAGAGTGGGGTCATTCTCCACATGCTAAGTTAATTTTTAAACAACAAAGAAGATGTGTAAGGCTTGTAGCAGGGCTGAAGTACCGGGATGACTGTCGGCAGAGTTTTATTACATATAGGTTAATGACTCTTCCTTGCATTTACATCTTGCAGTGTCTTTTGCATGTCAGACAAAACCTCCAGTTTTTCGCCTCACATCACGATGTTCATGACTATCCGACACGGCATGGCACTAATCTCGTAATTAGCCATCTCCGCCTCACTAGGGCCAGGGTGGGCACTAACTATTATGGTCCAAGGTTTTTCAATTGCTTACCCTCTCATATAAGAGCCTTAGAGGTGAACACCTTTAAGTACACCTTGAAAAAATATCTATTGGTGAACGCTTTTTATACTTTTGAGGAGTATTTCAATAGTGGCTTCCACTTTTAGTTTTTAGTTTTTGTATTCTTATTACTTTTTTTTATAAATGTCTGTTTCTAATTGTAATTTATTAAGATAGGTACATTTAAAACTTTTTAACTACTGACTGCTGTACATCAGTTTTCTACTTTTTTTGTTAATTGTTAGGAAGTGTTATTGCATTTTGCCTTTAGAAAAAATTGTTTTTGTGTTGTTTGTTTTTTTTATTTTTTTTTTCTTTTATTTTACTATATTATTTTTAAGGATGTTTTAGATAAATTTTATATAGTACTGTGTTTAAATCAATATGTTTCTTTTATAATACTTTATCCTTTATTTGTATTTTGACTTGTGTAAATGCAATTTTATTGTGTATTGACATCAATAAAGATCTATCTATCTATCTATCTATAATATACGTAGCATACATAAAAATTTTAATGATTTGCTAATATTTCTTGAAGCCTATGACTTTGAATTTTGTGATATTATTATACTATGTGAAAGTTGGTCTATAGAAAACATTAATCTATATAATATAAATAACTACAATGTTTATTACAACAGTGCAGCATTTAATAAAAATGATGGTACTGTTGTATATATAAAAAAAATATAAATGCCTCAGTAATAAATCTCACGTTTAACAATTCCAGGGTGAGTTTGTATCAAGTTTCTTTTATTATCTGTGATATCAGTTATGAAATTCTCTGTGAATATAGACCACCTTCCACTAACACGCAATTATTCATTGATGATCTGGAATATTATTATTTAGATAAAAATAAAAAGCAGATTGAACTGTTAATTGGTGACATGAATATTAACATATCAAATAAAGAAGATCTGGAGGTTAGTCATTATATTTCCCTCTTAAATTCTAACAGATTTTGTAGCGCTATTAATGGCCCAACATGTGTTACATCAACCAACACGTCATGTCTTGATCACATATTTGTTAGAAATAATTTTAACATAGGCTCATTTAAACAGACCTCTTTTATTCTCCAGAATGATATAAGTGACCATTACCCAGTAATGATAAATTTTTCATATACTACTACTACAACTTCTACTAAAAAAACAAAACAGATTTCCCAAGTTATTTCAACATTTAATCATCTAATTTTTGAAAATCTAATTAACGGAGAAAGCTGGAAGGAGATTTTTGAAACAAACAATTCAGAGCTTGCAGCACAATATTTTACTAAAAAAAATCTGTATATTTATTGAAAAAGCTACAACACATAAAACAATTCATACCTTAGAACATAAAAAACTAAAACCATGGATTACCACAGGACTAATTTTAGCTATCAAAAAACGTGATAAATTAAAAAAACAACTTTTGAATAATAACAGTTTAGTAAACAAAGAAATGTACATAAGTTATAGGAACAACTTAAATAAAATAATTAAAAAACAGAAGTTTAACTACTATAAGACTGAAATTAACAAACATCAACATGATTTTAAAAAAACTTATGGTATAATCGCAGATGCAGTTAATGAAAATAAATGTTCCTTATTGACTTATTGTCCTAATGACTTTGAAATTAAAGATGATAACAATAAAATATTTGAAAACAAAATAAAAATGGCTGAATATTGTAATAATTTTTTTATTAACGTAGGTAAAGAAATGGCTAACAAAATAAAAACACCCCATAATATCTATCAATTAAAGTACAAATCAATAAGTTCAATGTTTCTAAAGCCTGTTGATAAAAATGAAATTATTAAACACATAAACTCCCTTAAAAATAATTGTTTGGCGGGCTATGATGGAATACATACTAAAAATAGCCCGGAAAATACTAATTTGACCCCTGAATTGTTTAATGATTACCTCATTAATGTGGCTCATGATCTTGTAAATAATATTCCGAAATCAAATACTGATCCTTTAATTTATCTTAAAAGTTTTTTGCCAATACCTCATGGATTTTCATTTGCACAGGTAGGTTTTAATGAGGTCCGTGAAGTTTTGGACAATTTAAAAAATAAAAATAGTCATGATGCATTTGGCTTGACAGTGAAAATTATTAAATCTGTAAAGAACGAAATTGTATTGCCTCTTACTAAACTCATAAATCTATGCTTTAAAGAAAATACATTTCCATCTATATTAAAAAATGCCTTAGTTATTCCTCTTTATAAAAAAGGAGATGTAGGTGTGCCTGAGAGTTACCGCCCAATATCATTACTTCCAATTATATCAAAAATTCTCTTACAAAAACTTTGTGCTTACAATTTTAGCGATAGTAGCATAGAATTAGTAGAGTCCTACCTTGCGAACAGGAGTCAAGTGGTGAAGTGTGATGGAGTGACATCGGCGGAGAGAGGTATCAACATTGGTGTTCCGCAGGGCTCAATTTTAGGTCCTGTTCTATTTCTCATCTACATCAATGACTTACCTATTAATGATAGCATAGTACGATACACCCTCTTTGCTGATGACACGACTATCTCGGTTGCAAGAAGTACATTAGAGGATTCTTTAATTGGTTCTGTGGCTGCGCAGTCTGAGGCCGAGCATTGGTTTCATGCAAATCGGCTTCTACTCAATAAGGAGAAAACAAAAAAAATGGTATTTGCAATGCGTGATCTGGATGAGTGTGGGGATGTTGTGCCTGAGGCAAAATTTCTGGGAGTCACCTTAGATCCACGACTTCAGTGGGGTCCGCATATGGACAATATTGCTGGAAAGTTGGCACGGGGCATATATGTGCTGAGAAGCCTCTCAACATGTGTGTCCTTGCCTGTTCTACGAACAGCCTATTTTGCGGTATTTCACTCTCACTTGTCTTATGCAATACTAGCTTGGGGACATTCCTCGGGGGCTCAAAGGGTATTCGCTCTGCAAAGAAGGGCAGTGAGCTACATGGATGACTGTAGAGATGCATTTGCATCTCTGGGAATACTTACCTTGCCATCTCTATATATCCTGGAAAACCTAGCATTTGCTAAAAGAAATATTGATATATTTCAAACGAATAGAGACCTTCATAACCATCATACCCGAGGGAGAGATCATTTGGTTGCCCAATGCTGGCGATTGAAGAGGTGTCAAGATGGTCCTCGATACTGGTCAATCAAATTCTTTAACTCGGTACCTGAACAGATAAGGAACCTTCCAGTAAATACGTTTTTGAAGAAAATTAAAACAATTCTTGTTCAAAAATCATTTTACTCTTTTAGTGAATTTGTAAAATGTAAATATTGAATTCTTTTTAAATGTATGTTTCTGTTTTTTAGCTTTACTTTAAACCGTTTTAATTGTCTTCTAGCGTGTGTTGTGATGTGTAGTGCCTATATGTTAGTATTTTATTCAATTGTACCTCAATTTTGATTTTTAATTTTCACTTTGTATTTTGACGTATGTAAACTGCATTGTATTGACATGAAATGATAATAAATAAATAAATAAAAATAATAGAAAAATGTATGTCTAGGCAGATTGTTGATTTTTTTGAGAGAAACGGCCTGTTTAGCTCTTGTCAATTTGGGTTCAGGAGGGATAGGAGTACGGTGTTGGGTATTTTGGACCTGGTTTCAGAAATTCTTGAATCTTTTCATTGTTCTCAGTATAGGGCGGTTCTCCTCTGTGATCTCAGCAAGGCATTCGATTGCGTTGACCACAACATTCTTTTGAGTAAGCTTAGGGCTTATGGTTTCAGCCGAGAGAGTATCGCCCTTATAGAATCTTATATAAGGGGTCGACACCAGGCAGAGTGAGATATGCCGGAGTGATATCAGATGAGAGCGAGCTTGATATTGGAGTGCCACAGGGTTCTGTCCTAGGCCCAATTCTCTTTCTAATATACATAAATGACCTGCCACTTTGTGATTCATCATCTGGGTTTACTCTCTTTGCCGACGACACAACCGTGCATGTGAGGGCTGATGGTCTTAATGCTTCAGTGGATGCTTCCTTGCGGGCGCAAGAGAGGGCTGAGGACTGGTTTTGCTGTAATCGACTGCTGTTGAAAGCAGATAAAACTAACAGAGTTGTCTTTTCCATGAGGGACTGTGGTATGGTGAACTCTCATGTGACTGAGATAAGGTTTCTTGGTGTTCATATGGATCCAAAGCTGAGGTGGAATTGTCATGTTGATCACTTGGCTTCCGGCCTGGCTAGGACTCTCTATCAGTTTCGTAATCTATCATCCTGTGTTTCCTTGAAGGTGCTGAGAACAGCTTATTTTACCTTATTCCATTCCAGACTCTCCTATGCAATTCTTGTATGGGGTCATGCTGCTGATGTAGGTCGCCTCTTTGGTCTGCAACGGAAGGCGGTAAGGATCATGGCTGGATTGGGGTGCAGGGAGGACTGTAGGCATGCATTTGTGGAACTTGGAGTGCTAACACTACCATCCATGTATATACTAGAAAATCTAGTGTACATTCAACGAAACCAGAACCTGTTCACTGCTCATGAGAGTGTCCATTCTTATGATACTCGAAATAAACTGGATATTGTACCTAACTACTGGCGCTTGAAGAGGTGTCAAACGGGCATTGGTTATTGGGCTATTAAATTTTACAATGCCCTTCCGCATCAAATTAAGAGTTTACCGATGCCCCAGTATAAATATAAAATAAAAGAAATTTTAATTAAAAATAGCTTCTATTCATATGAAGAGTTTTTAGCGTTTCATTTTTAACATGTTTTAATGTGTATTTGTAGTAACTTTTAAAACATTATTGTAGTGTGCTTTTAATATGTTCTTAGTAATAGTACTTTAGTATTTATTAATTTATTTATCTTTGAGGCTAGACTTATGAAATTTTAACTTTTAGATTTAATTAAGTACTATTATCTTTTTAGACACTGTTACTCCATCTCTATTGACTTGTGTAAATTACTTTGTAATGTTGACATGAATAAACTATTTCTATTTCTATTTCTATACTAAGATTAACACAATTACATTAAACAATTTTACAAATATATAATTAATCCACTAATTTATATTATAAATCTAATATTTAAAACTGGAATTGTTCCTGAATATTTTAAATCTTCTGTTGTCACCCCCATTTACAAATCTGGAGATAGAACAAAGGTTACAAATTATGGACCAATTAGTGTTATCACAAATTTTGCAAAAATATTTGAGAAATGTCTTAAAGAAAAGCTTATAAACTTTATCAGCTAACAACATTTTATCAATAAGCCAATTCGGATTCCGCAACGGCATTGGTACTTCTGATGCAATACTTAAAGTTACAAGAACTATTACAAAACACCTTGATAAAGGTAAAAAATGTCTTGCAACATTTATAGATCTAGCTAAGGCTTTTGACATGGTACCCCAGACTTCTTCTCAATGTTTTGGAGATTTATGGAGTTAGAGGCATTGTGTTGGAGGTTTTTAGAAGTTATCTAATGGGTCGAAAGCAACTGACTAGAATCAATAATATCTACAGTAGTGCATCGGAGGTCTTAATTGGCATACCTCAGGGCACCGTCTTAGGGCTCTTACTCTTTTCATTATATATTAATTCTCTGACAGATATCTTGCTAGAAAATGGTATGGTAGTTTCTTATGCTGACGACACCGTGGTTATTTTTGTGGGTGGCACCTGGGGTGAGGTATATTTAAAATCATCTCTTGACTTACGTAAAATAAAAAATTGGCTTGACTCATTCAAGTTAACTTTAAATGTCGATAAAACCAACTATATAGCTTTCTCCCTGACAATGGCGAAACGTCCAAATTTTAATTCTATATTAGTGACTGGTTTTGAAAATGAAATAAAGGAGGTACAATCAACTAAATATTTAGGAGTAATAATTGATCAGAACCTTAAGTGGAAACAGCATGTATCTAGATTAACTAATAATATAAGAAAATTAATTCGAAAATTTTATACCATCAGAGAAATATTGAATGTAAATCTTTTGATTTGTATTTATAAGGCCCTTGTCGAATCTTTACTTAGATATGCTATAATCGTTTGGGGAAGTGTATATGAAACTACATTAAAACCATTGAAAACCATTCAAAATTATATTCTCAAGATTATATTTAGAAAAGATAAATGATTTCCAACATGTCAACTATATAATCAAAAGATTCTCACAATAAGATCCATGTTTGTTTTGAGTGTTTGTTCTTACGTTCATCAGGATCCCAACATGGAACATGTCAATCATTCTTACGCTACTAGGTTTAATGTTGAAAGAAAATTGCAAATTCTAAATAGTTCTACAAATCTGAATCTTAGATCTATTGACTGTCTCAGTGTCAAAATTTACAACAATTTACCTTTAACATTGAGACTGATTACTAACAAAAAACCTTTTAACCAGAAATGTATGACTTTTATCTCCAATAGTTTTGAACGGTTTGCTGGTTTATTCTAGGTTGAGGGTTGTGTGATGTTATTTTTTTTAGTCTTAGAAAAAAAAAATAAAATAAATAAAATAAAAATAAACAAATGCGTAGACTCTATAACACACGTTTGAAATTGTTATTTTATTAGTACTTGTATGGGTACATGCAGAAATTAAATTTTCTAGGTGCCCACTACAATATATTTTGAATTGTATTTATTATAAGGATATATGTAACTTCTTTTGTTAACATTTATAATTCGTAAATAAATTAAAATTGAAATATATATACATCAAATCAAATCAAATCAAATCAAAATTTATTAATGTTAACGTACAATAGCACTTACACAAGTCATAAATAAAATAAATGGCAGCATATAATTTTTGTTGCTCTAATAATAATTAGTTATATACTACAGGTAAAAGAAAACTACACAATGTACAATGAAGAACATACACACTTAAAACTGTAAAAAATTAAAATTCAAGTCAAAATATTCCTCTGCACTATAAAATGATTTCTTTATTAAAAAGCCTTTTACTTTGTTTTTAAATTGTGCCAAAGGAAGTACCCTGACTTCTGTTGGTAGTTTGTTAAAAAGTTTTACACCTATGAATTCGGGTCTACTCTGACACTTTCCCAGTCTACAGTAAGATGTTACCAGGTGATGTCTGTTCCTGGTTTCATAGTTATGTACATCCTCATGAGTCTTATAATCTTCTTCACTGCGTTTTACATTAAGTAAATGTTCTAATATGTATACCGAGGGGAAAGTCAGTATGCCCAGTTCCGAGAAAGCAGCCCTGCAGTCCTCCCTGTATCCAATCCCAGTCAAAAGTCTCACCGCCCTCCTCTGTAACCCAAATACTCTAGCAGAATGTGTCGAGCCTCCCCAAGCAATTATTCCGTAGATCATTACACTATGAAATATTGCATAATAAGCAGTTTTTAGCGACTCTTGTGACACACACCCTACCAAATTTCTCAGCACAAAAACACTTGTTCGGAGTTTGCTACTCACCACCTCCACCTGGGATTCCCACGTAAGTCTGGAGTCAAGATGAATCCCCAGAAATCTGACAGAATTGGGATGGTGATCCTCAAGATCTCTTAATGAAAACATGATGTTCTGCGTTTTATCAGCGTTCAGCAGCAGACAGTTCGACAAAAACCAGTCCTCCACAACCACACGTCCCAGATCCAGCCTATCCGCAGCCTCCCGCTCAGTCCTCCCAGCCACAGACACCGTTGTATCATCCGCAAACAGCACAAACTTAGCATCCGCACAGCTATGTGGCAAGTCATTAATGTAAATGAGAAATAGAATGGGTCGAGCACCGATCCCTGTGGAACACCTATGTCCAAGAGCGATGCCTCGGACAACCTACCATTTACCCGAACAGTTTGGTAACGTTCATCGAGATATGACTGTGTCAATTTAATGCTGTTTTCACTGAACTTGTAAAGTTTCAGTTTCTTTAACAAGAGATCGTGTGTGACACAGTCAAATGCTTTACTCAGGTCACAAAATAGGGCATCAAAGTACTCTCGGCTCTCAAAAGAGTCCATTATCCCCTCCAAAAGATCCAGAACCCCCAGAATGGTGCTCTTACCTCTCCGGAAACCAAACTGTCTATTGCTAAACAGTCCTCGTGTCTCAAATAGTTCTACAATTTGTGCCGCCATGATTTTCTCAAATACCTTTTATACAATCGGAAGCAAGGATATAGGTCGGTAATTTGTGACAAGAACTTTGTCTCCTTTTTTAAATACTGGTGTTATTAAGGCCCGTTTCAAGACTAAAGGAAAGTTACACTCTCGGACACAATGGTTGAAAAGTTTAGTGAGAGGAATATAGATTATATTTTTTATTGATTTTAAAAGTTCAACTGTCAACCCGAATATGTCAGCACTTTTTTTATTTTTTAATTTAGCGATAGTGTCCCTCATTTGTACAAAAGTGACCTCCTGATAATTAAACTCATCATAAGAAGTACTAATATCATTTAGGTATAGCAGGGGATCTTTAGTAGCATGTGGCATATCTTTAATTAAGTTATGGGCAATTCCCACAAAAAGTCGTTAAATTCTTGTGGTGGAATATGACAATTGATGTGCTGGTCCCCTTTTTTTGTATTACCCCTTTTTTGATTTATAATTTGCCACATGCACTTCCCTGGGTTACTTGAAGAGTTTATAGCTCTGTCATTTGCAAACCTCCTTGCTTCCACAATGGCGGCCCGATAATATTTTTTATATCTTTTATACTCTTCCCAATCATTCACCCGATTGTACTGCTTGCATACATCATACAACAGATTCAGATGTTCTCTCATGTCCTTAAGGACATCGTCAAACCAACTTACCCTGCCACCCTGATCTGTACGCACATTATACTTCTTCTCAGGAAAACACTGCAGATATGCACCCTCCAGCAAATCCATCAGGACCCGAAACTTCCCCTCAGTATTGATATCCGTGCGATCCACAAACTCCCAGGAAGAACCCTCTACAATATTATAAAAATTAAATAAACCTCTTTGGGTTATTGGCCGGAAAATATTTTTTTCAGATGAAACTTCTTTATTTCTTTTAGTAAAGCATAGCATTTGACTCAAATGGTCAGAAAGATGATAATTTACAGTTTTTGCTGAAGATAGTTCCATTGCAAAATTTAAAAATATATTGTCTAGGCAGGAATCGCCACGTGTTGGCTCAAAAATTGTCTGTTGGAAACTGTAGGTCCCCAACAGGTCAAGAAGAGTGACACAATTTCCCTGACCGGTGCCAAATAACACATTAAAATCGCCTGCCAGTACAGTATCTTTTCCCGGGCCAATGCTACTTATAACTTCCTCCAGTGTAGAGAGGAAAGTGTCAAAGTCACCCCCAGGTGTCCTGTAAATACAAACAACATATACATTCTTAATTAAAGATACACAAAACTCAATACATTTTTCAACATTATAGATATTAAAATTTTCTACACATAAAAAATCAATGTTTTTTCTAACTAATATCACAGTCCCTCCACCATGAGATTGTGTTCGCACAGAGCATCCTGCAATTTTATAATTTTGAAGGCTAAAGGCATTTATCTCATCCGCGGTCAACCAATGTTCCGTTAGGCATACAATATCGGAGGAATCTTCGTCTAATGCCGCTTCAAGCTGATGAATTTTGTTCCTTACTGAACATATATTACAATGTAACAGTGTGACAGTTTTTGCTACATCTTTTGCCTTAGTTCTTAATGGCCTTACTGTTGATTTCGCCTCCTTTGAGACATTAGTGTTTTCAAGTTTAAAAACTCACTGACAGAGACACCTTTGGGCCATAAATTTGCATCCAGAACCATATCCTTATTTTCTAAGGGTACACTAACTTTAAAAGAGGTGTACCTTTTTTCTTGTTTGGTTTTAAGAATTTCACATGTAGAGTCTGTAATACCATTATTTTTTAGGTAGGTTTTTATCTGAAGAGGCGTTGTTGAGATGGCAAGCCCTGTCAGAAACAACCAGAAACAGTTTTGATTTGCTGCTTGTAGTTCCATGGCATTTTCGTTTTTCCCTTTAACTGGGGCGGGTCTTAAGTTCACATCAATTTTTTGCTTCTTTTTTCTGCCCTGGACAATTTTCCATTCACTTTCTCCCACATTTTGGGAAATTGGATCTTGAAGATTTTTATTTTCCTGTTTTTCTGATTTGTTTCCATCAGTTTTAGTTTTAACCTCAAAAACGTCATCATCAATTGTCATATTTGACTTTGGTTCTGTCTCTTGTCCCATGGCCGTGCTTTTCGGACTCCAAAATCTTTTGAGATTTTGAATTTTCCTTAGGTTGGCGATCATGAGATTTTGTGCTGCATATATATGTATATATATATATATATATATATATATATATATATATATATATATACTATAATTAAAAAAATCTGTTTTTTGTATTTCGGTTGCACAAACAGAAAAACAAATCTTCTATAATATTCTGGTCAAACAAACTTTTAAAAAAGAGACAGGGTCTTGTATAATCTCCTTTATAAGATGGTTGCTATGGTGTCCTGAAGCTGGCGTTATTTAGAAAGATATATATATATATATATATATATATATATATATATATGTATATATATATATATATATGTATATATATATATATATATATATATATATATATATATATATATATATATATATATATATGATGGTGCTAGTGCATGCTTTTTAAATTACCTACGGGTTTGCAGCCGGAAATCACCGGTGCCCCGATAGGTGGTGCTAAATGTTACATTTAACTTGTAGTCCTGTTTTAGTATGATTGACGTTTCGTTTTCGATTTTGTCATGTCGAACAATCTGTTATTTCAGATCTTTTGTTTGTAAATGCTTTGTACAAATGCATTTTTTTACTTCATTTTAAATAGAACATAATATCTGCTGCCGTCTTCTGTGACTTGTCGAAGGCATTCGATTGCATCAATCACTAGATACTGTTGCAGAAGCTGGCAAGCTATGGGTTCAGGGGGAACTCCCTGGAATGGTTTCGCTCCTACTTGCCAGGTCGGACTCAAAGTGTCACATTTAAAAATACAAATTCAACCGAATGTCGTTGAGATTGGGGAGTTCCTCAAGGATCAGTTCTCGATCCATTATTGTTTCTAATTTACCTTAATGACCTTCCTCTTCTTGATATATCGGGAAGATTTACTGTCTTTGCAGATGATACCACCATTCTTTGAAATGATACAAATCTGGAAAGGCTAAAATCGGTCATAAACGATGACTTGTATAAAATAAAGCAGTGGTGTGATGCAAATTTTTTTGTCTTTCAATGTTTCAAAAACTAATCTTTTAAATTTTAAATGTTACATAGATGGTATTCACCTACAGAACGAATCTATTGTAATGCCTTCTTGTGTTAAGTTGTTGGGGTTATCAATAGATGAATCATTGAATATTTCTTAAATAACGTCCCTTTATCTAAAGTTTCTGTTATAAAAGACCTTGCCGTATATTTAGTTAATGTTTACTGAACATTTTGAAGTGGTCATTGGTAGGGCTAATAAAGTGTTGGACTTTATTAAGAGAGCTACTAGAGACTTTACAAGTATATGCGCTATCAAACTTCTGTATACATCACTAGTCAGATCCGTTCTTGCGTCTTCATGCATAGTTTGGTCACCTTACTATCTGACCCACATCAATAGGCTCGAGAATGTTTATAAAATTTGCAAGGTACAAACTTTTCCAGAGTGGTGTGTGTCTCAGTGATGACCAAACTATGACTTACTTAGACTTAACTACTCTAGTTCGTAGAAGGGAATACTTTGATGTCTGTTTTGCCTTCAATATCTTTAACTACCACATAAAAAGCTCAGAATGTCTTCAGTGTTTTTATTTACACATTCAAAATTACCGGACACGAAGTAAGTCTCTTCTGCACATTCCATATTGCCGGACTTGGTACTTATTATTTAGTCCAGTTAATAGAATATCTGCTAATGTCAATAAATTCTATGAAGGTCTTGACTTCTTTAATTTATCGCAAGATAGATTCAAGTCTCAAGCTAAACGAATTATCTTAGGTTAGGTCTGTAATCTCTGTATAAACTTCAAATGTATTTTTATACATAAATAATTAAATAAATAAATAAATATTCCTAAATCAGAACAAATAAAATGTTCTTTTGTCTATGGTGGCAAAAAAATGTTTAAAAAAGCTTATTATACATTGAAGGAATACTTTAATGAGAGATTAAATTAGAAAACAATCCCCATTTTGTTTTGCATATGTTAGTCTGAGTATTTGTAGTTTGTTTTTATTTGTGTACTTTGTGGTTTTTAAACAGCATTTTCTTTAATATTTTATACTTCTTATACAACTACATTTAAGTTTAGTTTCAATCGTTTTGTTGGCTTTTTTATGAGAAATATAAATTCTCAAAATATAACTTGGAATTTCAGTGAAATTATCAGGGAAAACCTGGAAAAGGGAATTTAATAATTCAAAATTGTTAAGAACCCTGTAAAATCTACTAAAGGACTTTTAATTCTATAAATAAATCTCTTAAAAAACTGATAAGACTTATAATTCATTCAGAAGTAACTTATAATTCACAAAGACTCGTAAGTCCATGTACAAATTTTTTGGAATTATCTGCCCCTCGAGTACACCTTGAGAAGTTGTATTTCAGTAAGCAGACTTTATAAATTTCTTATTGCAAAAAAGGTGGAATTGAGTTTAGATGCAACCTGATCTACATAGGTGACCAAGTTAACTGTACAACAATCAGCAGTCGCAGGTGTTGATAATTTTTCTGAAGTTGAGTGGTCTGTCCTTGTAAGTTTAGTTTAATATCAGATATAGTGTGCTTCTGATAGAAAATCATGTAATGGGTCTTTGTTTGATGAATTGACAGGGTAACCTTTAAGTTGTACAGGGTGTCCGGATTTGGTTGCAAAGCATCTCGCTTATTTTTAAAGATAGAACCTTGCGGTTTTCACGAACCTGAGCTAATTTTTTGTAAAACTCATGAAGCCATAAACAAAATTTTCATAGCCTTCTTCGTTTATGAGATACAGGGCGAAATAGAAAATTTTGCATTTTGAGACCCTCCTCGTATCACGGTTATTCTTTAACTTAACGCAAAGGGAAAAATTGCTGCTTATGCAGTTTTTTACGCCGGATCCAGTGGCGTAGTCATATTTTTTTATTTAAGTTGTTATTTTTTAGATATGACCCAAAGTTGTGTTTTTTTAAATGGGACACCCTGTATATTTGTCCAGAAATTGATTTGTCCTTTTAAAAGCTTCTCAAAAATATATAATAGTATGAGTCTATTTTAATAAACAACAACAAATATCCTAATTTTTATAATTATCATCCCAAATTTTGCAGTAGGCCATGCAAAACAATGCTGCCTTTTATTTAAAGTCGTTAACAATATCTACATCCTAACAATAAATCAAAATAAATATGTAATTAAATCTATTTATCAAAATATGTATTGATAAATTCCCACCAAAAAAGTACCACCTACCTAGATTTATATAACACAAAAACAAAACAGTAATAAATTATTATGTAACAAGCCTTTCAGTAAAAATCAACTGTCGTATAAGAACTACAGTAACCAAGGAAATCAAAAGAACTGTTCAACCTGATTTCCATTTTGTTCTATGCATGCTTCTCACAATTTTCGTATTCGTTTTAGGGAATTAAGCAAAATAACAGGATGATTTGGTAAATAGCGAAAATTTTCTCTTATTGCATTTCCTAAATCTTGGACATTATCATAGTGGTCTTTGTAAATTCTATTTTCTAGATATCCCCCATAGAAAGAAATCTAAAATCGACAAATCTGGGGACCTAGGGGCCATCTTATAGGTCCATTTGTTCCGATCCATTGATTGGTAAAATTATTGTCCAGAAATAATCTCGTCATTCCAGAATTGTGTGCAGGAGCACCGTCCTGTTGAAAATAAATTTCGTTAATTTGCGCTAGAGGAACATCGTCAAGTAATTCAGGTATAGCTGCCTCTAAAATTTCTATATAGCGATTGGCTGTCAGATTTTCCTCAAATATATAAAATTTTATATGTGTTCGTAATATGAAGCAGGACACATTTAGACCAAACCTGCCCTGCTGTCTTCTGGGAAATATTTGGTGTTGATTTTCCTGGGACCAGAATCTACTATTGTGCCTATTGAGTATACCAGAATTACTGAAATGTGCTTCGTCTGACCATATAACCTTCCTTTCAAAATCTCTAACCATATCGCATCTTTCTCGAAACCAATTGCGGAAGACTACCCGACGCTCTGCATCCCCTGGCTGTAAGTGCTGCACGAGCCTAAATTTGTATGGGTGGTATTTGTGCTTTTTTAGGATTTCTTGAACTCTAGTTTTTGGAATCCCTATGCTCTTTTCACTGGCCCTACAAGAGTTTGTAGGGTAAGCTTCTGCATTAGCCAATACCGTTATTTCCTCAGCCTCCCGATTTTCTTTATTATATGTTTTCGTACGAGGTTTGATAAATGATCCGTGATTAAGTAAATTCTTTTTTATCCGATAAAAAATGGTTATATTAGGTTGCCTCCTTTCTGGATATCTAAATAAAAATTAAGCAATAGTATTTCAACATACCTAAAATTTTGCATGGCCTACTGCAAAATTTGGGATGATAATTATAAAAATTAGGATTTTTGTTGTTGTTTATTAAAATAGACCCATACTATTATATATTTTTGAGAAGCTTTTAAAAGGACAAATCAATTTCTGGACAAATATACAGGGTGTCCAATTTAAAAAAATACAACTTTGGGTCATATCTAAAAAATAACAACTCAAATGAAAAATATGACTACCCCACTGGATCCAGCGTAAAAAACTGCATAAGCAGCAATTTTTCTCTTTGCGTTAAGTTAAAGGATAACCGAGATACGAGAGGGGTCCCAAAATGCAAAATTTCCTATTTCGCTCTGTATCTCATAAACGAAGAAGGCTATGAAAATTTTGTTTACGGCTTCATGAGTTTCACAAAAAATTAGCTCAGGTTCGTGAAAACCGCAAGGTTCTATCTTTAAAAATAAGCGAGATACCCTGCTTTTGCAACCAAATCTGGACACCCTGTACACCAAGTGTATAGAAGTTGTTCAGTAGTAATTCTGAGTGTTTCTGTAGTTTATCATATGTGTTAACTGATATACAAACTGTAGTATCATCTGCATATAAAAATCAGTTTACTCACTGCATGATTTGACAAGTAATCTTTGATGTCATTGATAAATGGTAAAAAATGTAATGGTGACAGCACATATCCTTGAGGAACTTCCAAATTTAATGGTTGCTCTTTTGAAAACTTCTCACTTATCCTAACCACAATCCTCCAAATCAGTTTGTCATAAAATGATTCAATCCGATGAACCAGTGGACCTCTAATGCCAAGCACCTCTTGTTTTCTTATCAAATAATTGGGGTCAACACAGTCAAAAGCACGAGTCAAATCAAAGCACACTGCCATGGTATTGTTGTTACTATCAACAGATTCATAAATAAACAATTCTGTCTACCTGTTATTATGTCTATACAGTACTTTTTCTCTTATTTAAACTGAGCTGCCATTTTTGTGTCTACAGGTTGTAGAATTGATGTGGTATTTATTGTTTGCAAAAAAAAACAGTCAGGTATTGGTTTTGATGAATCTTTTTTGAAGAAACCAATGTTCAATATTTATATTATCTTATTGTGACAATATTGTTTTTGTAGGTAAAAAGGAATCTAAGAAACTCTCTCCTGAAACAAATAAAAAATCAAACACAAATGAAGAAGACTTATCATTTAAAAAGCCAAAAAGTCAACCAAAAAGATATGAAAGAACTCAGAAGACGAAAATATTAAACTTTCTCATTAAGAAACCTGAGAAAGGAATTATTGAATTAAATACTGACGTTGAGAAAAAGAAGGTAAGCTATACCCACATAGGATTGGATAATCGTGAACAAGTTACAAATGTAAATAAAAGTGAAACAGTAGATGAGGAAGTGGAGAGAGCAGAGGAGACGAGTGAGGAGGCAGCTGTTCACGAAATAAATAAGGAGATATATGAGGAAGAAACACCTGAGATCAGTGAAGTTTCATCAACAAATGTGATTGAGGAAGTCAGGCAGAAACGGATTCGTAAGAGGCCCAAGAAGTACGATGATGACACAGTGTTAGTGGGACAAGGTTCTTTGGAACATTATTCGGATGAGGAGGTTTCATTAACCTCCCCAAGTACAAAGAAGAAAAAGGTAATTATTATATTTTTGTTAATTTTAATCCACTGCCATTACATGAGCCATGAACTGTCTGACTATAAAGTTATAAAATTAGCATGTCACAAAGCTAGCTTTGGAATAGGAAAAATTAAGGTTTTTTTTAACAACCTAAAATTATTTTCTATTATACAGGGTTGAGGATAAGTTTACCACAAACCAAACTTAAATTGTTTTAAATGCAACACCCTGTATATTGTTTTATTTTCAGATTCCACCATTTTTGGCCATTCACCCAATACAGGGTGTGTGGGGTCTATACAGAGTTAGTCAGGATTTATGGCCACTTTTTGAAACTATCAGAGGTACATTTAACACCCTGTATTTTTTAATGTGTTAACATAAATCATCTTAGTATTCCTTAAAGATGGTATACTGGGTAATTATGTCTAGGTATTGTCAGGGCAATCTCATTTCTTGTTAGGTATGTGTGATTTTCCAGGTTCTGTCTAAATTTGTTTTAATTTTTAAATACATAGAATGTACATTTTAATATTTATATTGAGGTCAGTGTTAGAATTAAATTAACTAAGTAGTTTTTGCTGTTTTATACTATTTGTTACTTATTAGTATTGTTTTTTATTGTTATTATTTTTATATTCTAATTACTCTAGGGTCGACAGCTTCTCAACTAGATTAAACTAGTTGTTACCTTTTCTTGGCTAAACAAACAGGTTTGGCTTGATCAGTTTTCATGTATTCCACATTTCCCGTTTCATCAAACCATTGCATATTCTTTCAAAAGCGCTTCTTGTATTTGTGGATACTTTTCATGATATATTCTTATTGCTAACAAACAGTTCCTTTCACTTGCTCCTAACAAATACATCATATTCATGATTTCATAATAACCACCAGTTTTTTACAAGATCATTGTAATGTCAAGAGACTCATCAAATGCTGCCACACTAATTATCTGCATCTTAACATTTGTAAATGTAAAGTGCTTCATTTCCATAAATGTATTAATCCCATGCACTTCACTTACCTCATAGATGATGTACGTCTTGAGGTTGTTACTTCTTTCACCGATCTGGGTGTTATTTTTGATGAAAATTTAACTTTTAATCTGCATATTGATAGCATTGTACTGTAGGGTTTTAGATTGCTGGGCTTTTATAAACGACATACAAAGCATGTGACTGATACCAAAGCAATTGGGTGTCTTTATAACTCATTGGTTAGGAGCGTTTTGGAATACTATTCTGTAATATGGAGTCCTTCATATCAGAGTCACATTGACAGAATCGAAAAAGTACAAAATACCTTTTATATAAATTTAGCTTTCCATATCAAGGTCTGACATATAATACAAGAGCTCTTCTTTGTGGCCTGCAAACCCTAGAGTTTCGAAGAAAGAAGGCACTTCTTATTTTTCTGCACAAATTGCTCAATGGAGGAATTGACTGTGAAATATTGCTGGAGTCGGTCTTATTTTTGGTTCCTATTAGGAGAAAGAGACAGTGTCAACTATTTTTAGAAAAAAATACAAAATACAAATTATGGGCTTAGCGCATTTGTTGACTGGCTAGTATGCAACTGTCGTAGCAATACTTCAG
>JAUTXW010001548.1:0-33268 GCA_030620095.1 Kuschelorhynchus macadamiae
AGCAGTAGAAGTAGCTAATTTCAAGCTTTGATATTTCTGCTTCACGGCTTGTCTCGATTTTATTAATTCTCGAGCTAAACGTTTATCCATGCTGTACAAGTTTTAAATGAAATAAAACTGCAAATTTTTTACTTTTATAAATATATAAAGGAATCGAATTTACTCCTATATCTGCCGTGATTTACTTCACAATCTTTGTCAATTACAAGAAAGCCATATGGATCCATCCAACAGTTAGCACAAATATTTTTAAACTGATCAAATGTCATATCCAATATACAGTGGTCATTATATATATGTTTTAAACTCAAACAGTCCTGTTTAAATAAAATTAATAAGTTTGCATTTTCTCGAATTAGACGTTTAAGGATTGAGGAATATCCTTGAAAAATAAAAAAACAATCGGTGTTTCTATGCCTTCCATGCGTGAAATAGTCCCTAATAATAGATTGATTATGACAAGGAATATCATCAAAAATGATAACGGAATTTGGCTTTATCTCATGAGGTGAAATAATGTTCTCATCGCTATCATATTCAAAGTATCCAATTTCTTTCATAGGCTTTAACAACTTCCTTAAATATTCATATTTTGGTTGATCTAATGACTTTGAATAAACATAGACATTTTCAAACCTAATTCCATTAGGATGCTCGAGCAGTGTAAGCATAACGTTGGTTTTACCGCTACCACTGCAACCAACTATAAGCCCTCTTTTTGAACCACCGCAAAATAAGTCACCATGTTTTCTCAACTGTTTACTTAAAATTTTTTCGTCATGATTATTTACTGGTAATGAGAATTTTTGTTTTTCAATCCTCATTCTTAATCACACTAGTAAATATTTTTAGCTGTAAAAGTATTTATACCAGAAAAATGTCAATGTGTTTTTAGTATAAAAAGAACTTCAATGACTGTGGGTCGTCATAAGTTGAAAAAAACTATTAAAAGACGTAATAGAAAAGGCTCTGGTTTAGTAAATAAATTAATTAGTAAATTACCTTTCGAAGTTCATATACCAGGATATAATTATTGTGGTCCCGGCACCAACTTGGAAAAAAGATTAACTAGAGGTGACGTTGGTGTAAATCCATTGGATTCCGCTTGCAAAGAACATGATATATCTTACTCTCAGACTGAAGATTTATCAAAAAGACACATATCTGACCAAATATTAGAAAAAAAAGCCTGGGATAGGGTAAAAGCTAAAGATTCTTCTATTGGTGAAAAAATTGCAGCTTTAAGTGTTGCAGGAATAATGAAGGGTAAAAGAAAGTTCGGTTTGGGATTAAAAAATACAAAAGGGGGTAAACTTAAATTGAGAAAAAAACGTATCATTCGAACACCCAAAAAAATTGGAGGATTTCTACCTCTTTTGTTTCCCATTCTTGGCGCCCTGGGTGCACTAGGTGGAGGCGCGGCAGGAATTGCTAAGGCAGTAAATGATGCTAAAGCAGCTAAACAGCAACTAGAAGAAATACATAGACATAATATTGCAATGGAAAATGCTTCTAAAGAAGGGAAAGGATTATATATTAGACCATATAAAGGAAAGGGACTATTTATTAGACCTTATAAAGGAGGATCCGTCAAAATGAAAGCAATCAGACAAAAAAAAACTCAAAATAAGTTTTCCAAAAAGAGCACTTACGAACAATGATATTATTAAATATGTAAAGCTGTTAAAAATAACTGGCTTTAGAGGTGTTTTTATGCTCGATGAACTTCCAAAAAAAATTAATCTGAAAGAATGTGGTATTGTAAATTTGGATAAAAAACAAAATAAAGGATCTCATTGGACTGCTTATATTAAAAATAACAAAAATGTAATATATTTTGATAGTTATGGAAATTTAAAACCACCTTTTGAACTTCTCAAATATTTTAATTCGAATGGCAAAGTGGATGTATTTTATACTTATGAAAATAAACAAAAATTTAATTCATATAACTGTGGTCAACTATCCCTAAAATTTTTGCAAAAAAATATATAAACTCATTATTTATTGTAATATCTCATTCATAAATAAACTGCAATGTCTACCACAATTGCCATATCAGGAAACAGTTCTGTTTTGTCTGCTGATTTTAATCCGCCCATATATTTAGAGGATGAAAAACAATATTACCTGGGTTTAGCTGATTTTGAAACGTTTATGACTATCCCCAATATAAAAGAAGGATATAATAAATTTTATATAGATAAAAAAGTAATTGTTATTCCCGACGGAACTTATGACATTACAGATATAGAAACATACATAAGAGAAAGTATAGAAGATTTATTTCCGAATGAAAAAATTTTTTTTCTTTTAAAAGCAAATGTTAATACTCTAAAAACTTTTTTAATGTGTAGTAGAATAATTGATTTTACCAAGGAAGATTCGATAGGAAAAATGTTGGGTTTTAATAGCAGGATACTAGAAGCTATGAAAGAGGAAGAATCAGATAATGTTGCAAAAATAACTAAGGTGAATGCTATTTGTATTGACTGTAATATTTGTGTCGGTTCTTACAATAATGGTAAACCTGTTCATATTATTCACCAGTTTTATCCAACTGTAGCTCCAGGGTATAAAATAGTTGAATCTCCTTTGCCCATTTTGTATTTTCCAGTTAGCGTCAAAGCAATTAACAATATAACAGTTAAAATAGTTGATCAAGACGGAGAACTTATCAGTTTTAGAGGAGAAACTATAACAGTAAGGTTACATTTACAAACAAGTGAAATATAAAATGGTAGTTAGATATAATAGAGCCCTTGGGATGAGACTTGCCCCTACTACTATCAACAAAGTAAAAACTTATAAAAAGAAAAAGCCTAAACAACAGTTCAGTATCAAATCCAACACCAACAAGTTAAGACGAGATAATCGTAAATTTCTCACATCCTTGGGTTTCACTGTTTTAAAATAATGAACATATTAAACGTAAACGAAAAGCTTTATGTAGACAATTCCATCGTCAGTTCTGAGCTTCACACATATCAACCATATATTTCTTCAAAATTCGATTACAATGATGAAATAAGGATCCCAATTCAAGAACTCGATGCTTACACTCTACCATCAGATAGTTTACTTTATATCGAAGGAAAATTAACTAATACAGAAGGTAAATATAAGAAAGAATTGCTATTTATTAACAATGGTATAGCCTTTTTGTTCAGAGAAATCCGCTATGAACTAAACGGAATTACTATAGATTCAATAAGAAATGTTGGATTAGCATCAACCTTAAAAAGCTACCTTTCTCACAATACCAACGAAAGTTTAAAACTGGAAAATGCAGGTTGGTTTCCACATCGGAAAGAAGGTGATACAATTTTAGTTGATAATGATGGAAAATTCTCCGTATCCATACCACTAAAAATGCTTTTAGGATTTTTTGAAGATTACAGAAAAATTATTATGAATATGAAACAGGAATTGGTTCTTATTAGATCAACTGATGATTTAGATGGTGTTATTTTCAAAGAAGATCCGGCACACCTTGTTACTGCTCCTGACACTCCATTGGTTACTTTCGATAAAATTTATTGGAAAGTTCCTCACATTCTAGTTGATATGCCACAACAACTTGCTCTATCAAAAATATTAGAATCAAATAAAGATATATTGATAGGATTCAGGAGTTGGGAACTTGTTGAATATTCTTCTCTAACCGAAACAACCCGTCACACATGGCCGGTAAAAACAACTAGTAAACTAGAAGCTCCTCGTCATGTTGTGATTGGCTTTCAAGAAAACAGAAAAGGAAAATTGTTAAAGATATGAGTAAATTTGACAATATTACCTTGTCAAATATTAGAGTATATTTAAATTCTGAAAGATATCCTTATCACGATTTGTACTTAAATTTCGAAGAAAACAAATTTTCTGCTTTATACGAAATGTTTGCCAACTTTAGACAGTCTTATTATGGTGTTCCAAATGAACCCATTTTTAATCCTGAACAATTCAAAAACATTAGTCCTATTACACATATTGATTGCTCCCATCAAAAAGAAACAATTCAAACGGGATCCGTAGTAATGAGAATTGAATTTGAGACACACAATGCAATTAAAAAAGATACTTCTGCTTATTGTCTTATTTTACATGACAAATTATTTAGCTACAACCCTCTTACTAAAATTGTGAAACAATTATAAACTTTATCCCCACTATTTTCATATTTCGATTTAATTTAAAGAAATTTTCAAAAGCTTTTAGTTTTAATCATGACATCAAAACTACAACTACAAATTGAAAAATTTATTTTTAAAATTAATCAACTGAAAGAAGAAATTGCAAATTATTCAAGTAAAAAAAGTCTCATTAAAAAATTTGCTGCTTTGAAAATATGAGATTGGTTATAGATATTCAAGGATTCAAAGATGAAAAAAATAAATTTATACCGAAAGAGCTTGCAGCTTTTGATGGTTATGAAATGACTCATTACATTTTTAAAAAGCCTTTTCCAATGGAGTTTCTTTCACCTGATTGTCACAAGCAGGCGGTATGGTTAACGAAAAATTATCATTGTATACATTGGAATAATGGATTTACTCCATTACATCATTTCCCAAAAATAATTGAAACACTTACGAAGAAAGCAGATTTTGTTTTTGTAAAGGGAAGCGAAAAAAAAGGATTTTATACAGAAATATTCTAAAAAGCATGTGATTGAAATAGATGAACAACCAGCGCTAAAGCTAATGGAACCAAAATGCTTCTATCATTCAAAATCACCTTGTATGTGTGCTTTGACAAATGTGTTATTTTTATATGACAATTGTTTTATGAATGAATAAAAATATAAAAAAAAACTTAATTACCTTTTTATTTTGCATTAACCAACCATGATTGAATACAATTAATATGATACCTTAAATCTAATTTTCTAAATTCATTTAAAAGTTCATACTCATTTTTATATTTTAAATAATCATTACAAAATTTAGCGGCTAATTTACGTTGTTTCATTCGATCTATATTATTAACATATGCTGACAAATCTTGTGCTTCTGCGTCTTCTTCGCCTACAATTGATAAATATTGGAAGTATGCAGCAGATATAATAAACTCTTCATACATTTCAGTAACCATTTGCTCCATTGTAAATATTATTAAATTTATTCTTCCTTTTCAATTTCTTGAAGAATAGTATCCTCGTCAATAAATTGCTTCAAGTCTTTTAAATAGTAACCAAAGCCAATATCTTTTAGATCTTGAATAAGTTGAAAAAAATTTAATGTTTCAATGTATTTGTTGCAACAGAGGGCAGCCTTTACGAATTCCTCAGATTGATTACAATAAAAGTCTATCCACTCCGGACCACTTGCCATACAATATGAGAAATAGGTTTTTGAAAGATTACTAAATTTCTCCTCTAATAATTTAACTGCAATCAGCAACTCAGCCATTTCATTTATTTAACATAATATTTTAAATATGTAGGGGGACGTCTCTTGCGAATAGGATTAACTTTCTTTGATAATACCTGTTTTTTATCTTCGTATAATTGAAACCTCTTTTGGGTTGCAATAATAGCAGGTATAAATTGGCAATCTTCTCCTATAAATTCTATTAGGTGGCTTAATTCTCCTACAAAGTATGATTTCCCAAATGTATTGAAAAACGTAGTAAGGCTTATAATTCCTTCTAAATAATCATCACAACAGTCAATTGCTTCCAAATAATCTCGTTTCAGTGGATAAAACAGCTTGGTGTATTCATCTTTCGAAATCACTTCAAAGAAATTGAGATATTTAACTTTTAACTGTCTGATAGTTGTAGTTAATTTTTCGCGATTACACATAATTCACTTATTACTTGACACATTTTTTCTTTTTGTTTTATACAAAATTGGTGGAAAAATTCAAAAATAACTTTTTACGCAACTCGAGCACAGCTTAGTAAATGTGTCTCGGCATACTAAAATGATCATGATGCACCTATTTATAAGACTTAAGAATGCAAAATCAAATGTGGGAGAACAAAGAGAAAAAATTAAAAAATATGATGCGAATGAGAATAAAAGGGGAGGAAGTTAAGAATGAGGGACATGAGAGAGAGGAAGAGGAGGAGGAGGAGGCGCTCCCATATTATAACTACTACTTGAATTTCTATAAAACTTTGCGGAACGAGACAAACTACACTATTAAGAGAGAGAAATAACAATGGTAGTAAAAACCGTTTTTGGAAAGAACTGAAAAAGTTAAATGTAAATAATAAAAATAATTCTATTCTTACTGAAGATCTTTACGATCCGCAAATAGTAAATTAACTTTTTTTAAAATCTCAGAGTAATACTTCTCCGGATCCGCTTTTCCTTAACTTTCTGTCCAATAATAAACTGAATGATCAACGTTAGGAATTCGAATTCAATCTAACGAGCGATAATGCTGTATATAAACTGCTCTCTAAAATCCAAATTTGTGGGGCCAGATGCAATTAGTTCCGACATGCTTCTCTTGTGCTGTCCCAAGATAATTCCAGTTTTGACTCCATATTTAATTTCTGCATTGTAAGTAATACATTTCCCTCGGTTTGGAAAAAATCACACAAAATACCATTCCCTAAAACGTCAAACCCTACAGAAATGAAAGATCTCAGACCAATTAGCATTCTTTGTGTTCTCTCCAAGGCGTTGGAGAAAATCATTGAAGGTCAAATTAGAGTCTTTACCGATAGAAATGGCATACTCCCAGAACATCAGTCGGGGTTCCGTAAAGATCACAGCTGTATAACAGCTCTAGCCAAAGTCACCGACGATATTCTTATTGAAAATGATAAAAATAACTTAACAATACTCATACTGTCAGACTACTCGAAGGCATTTGATTTGATCAACCATTCGCTTTTATTAAATCTCCTACACTATCTGGAATTCTCGGCGGGCATAGCGTTCTTTTCCAACTACCTACTTAATAGATCTCAAGCAGTTAGAAAGCGCAAAGGTATGTCAAACTTTGCACCTGTTGTGAGTGGAGTTTCCCAGGGTTCTGTTTTGGGACAATTTTGTTTATTCTGTTTACGTCACAGTTTTGTACGGTTCTTCGGCATTATAAATCTCACTTTTATGCAGACGATACGCAGATTTACTTCTCTTTCCAAGTAAAAGATCTCCATGCTTCATGTGCTCTGATTAATCAAGACTTAGAATCACAACAAAATACTGTTTAAAGCTTAACCCCTCCAAATCTCAAGTGATGTTATTTGGTAGGGCAGCTGCTCGCTCCAGTTGTTTAAATGGTGTCAGTGTTATTCTTAACAATGAAAAGCTTCACCTCACTGACCAAGTAAAAATTCTGGTAGTCGTTGTAGATTTTAGGCTCAAATTTTCCAGTCATATTACCAATATTATTAAAAAGGCATTTTATAATCTAAGACTCATTTACTCCACACGCCATTTGCTGAATAAAAAATTTCGTATATTGCTATGTGATTCGTTGTTATTGTCTCTCCTTAATTATGGAGGTGTGGTGTATGGTCCGAATTTGCTTTGTGTTGATCCCCGTAAAGTCCAGCTTATTCAGAATGCCTGCGTTCGGCTAATTTGTGGCTTGCAAAAGAGGGATCGTATTACCGCTCATTTGAATAATATTGGTTGGCTAGTAATGGGGAAAAGAAGAACTCTATATTATCCAGTCTTCCTTCACAAAGTAATAACAACACAAAAACCTCCCTATTTGTATCGAAAGAACATCAATCCACAACTTAAACATTAGATTCAAAAACAGGCTAACTCCGCCTCAGCACAAAACCTCTCAATTTCGTGGACCATTTTCATATAACGTAACTAAGCTATACAATAGGGTTCCTGATTCCATCAAATCGTTTGGTGTCTGTAGATTTAAGCAAAAGATTAAGCATATGCTTTTGAGTAATCATATCTAATTCGAACTAAAGTATTGGCGTACAACTTAGGCATTAATGAACTTCTGTATTAACTATTTTTCTCTTTATTTATATTTAACTATTGTGTCTTTTGTTTTAAATATTACATGTTTATATATATTCTTAGGTATCGTTGTTTACTTTTAGACGCACTGGTCATATGCTAACGCGTTTTTTTTGTTTTAATTAATATTATTCTGAACAGAACAGAACATTCCCAAGGAACAACTCTACTTGTAAATAGGTGCTGATATTAACTGATATTTTTTTTATTTTTCAGGCTCATAACGTCAGATCGTTTTAATCCGATCGGCGTAGTTCAAATCAACAAGAGACTAGATCAGACTGACAAATTGGTAACTGTATGGAAAACATTTATTCAAGACCTAAGCATTTTAAGGTTAATTGTCATTGGATCTATATCTCCAGCCACAGAAATATTCCATGAGGTTTTGAGTAGGTTGACCGAGGTAATAGTTTCAGTTTTATATACAGTTAAGAAAAAAATGTATTTAGACATTTACATTTTTAATTAAATTTTTAAAAACGTTTTCTTTCAGAATCCTGATTTGGAAAATTACACTGGACCAATAACCTACTCGGTATGGCCATATAAAGAAATTCTTCATCTCTATGATTATTATACACTGATGCAAGTATTCCAGGATACATTTTATAAACGGGTCGATTTTTGTTTCATCACTCGGCCACCATCAGGTACTAATTTTTACTTATTATACACAAAACCACTAATTAACAAGAAATAATAATGTAAAATAGGAATGAAAAATAGGTAGAAATAAAAAAATAAAAATAAAAAATAGAACAAACTACAAAAAAGCACTGAAAAATACATAGGTAAACTCACCAAAAAAAAAAATGTTTTGTTCATAGGGAAGATTTCTAACCACACTACACTACAACTTGTTACGTTCTGGACGCGCGTTTCGCTAACCAAGTTAGCATCATCAGCAGATGATATAAACTAAAGTAACTTATCCTAATCAGTGGCGGCTATTCACGTGAAGTAGGTGAAGTGCTACTTCACCAGGAAAAATAAACAAGCAAACATCTAACTATATTTATTATATATCTCTTAAAATTTCAGTTTTTGCATTCATTTATTCACCTAATTGGCAAAAATAAACTGTACATCTCGAATAAATATTTTACTGACCGTTGGCGGCATGTCTTTTTAAAACTTTCAATCGAACTTTATTATAACAACTATAACAGTGGCGCAAACCGCTTCGACTTTGCTGGAGGTGCTTGCTTAGTTTACGATTTTCCTACTACGTTGCCATGACAACGCGTACGTGATGACGTCGACCACATGGAAGATTAATGTTAACCAGCGCCATACAACGTTCTCGGTGAATTGCTAACGCAGTACACTACACCCGCGTGTCGTTCAGTTTGGGCTGGTTGTTTACTTTTATTTTCGCGGATTTCGCTGCAACTGGTTAGTTCCTTTGCAGTTTACTTGACTGTTTTGTGTTATATTTATTTATGGTGTTGTTACAACTTTATTTGTTGTCGGGTTTATTAATTTACATTATTGATGAATCCGATCACGGATGTGGTTTACATTTTGTTGGAAACTCCATTTAATCGATGGAAGGAACAAGATCAGAGTTTTAATCATCATCCTGGTTTTCGGCTTACAAATGGTTATGTAGTAGTTAAATATTACAAAAATTGTTTTGCTGGCCTTGTTTACTAGTTTCCAATAAATCTTCAGTGTGGAATAAGGAAGGATTTGCAGCTATGTTAAATATTTGAAGGTCTACATAAACATGACGACTCGGCGGAGCATTTAAAATGCGAATTAATGCTAAATACATTTGTAAAAAATCAAAGCAATATAGCTGACACTTTAAAAGAAAATGCTAAACTATATAAAATACATTTTAACGAAAACGTCCAATTAAATAGACTATTTATTTGCTTGGTAATTGACGCAGTTTTGTACCTTGCAAAACAAGAGTTAATCTTTCGCGGCCATGATGAGAGCAGCGAGTCAATAAATAGGGGGAATTTAAAAAGGTTTTAGGTTTATTAATATCGAGAAGTTCCCAAGTAAAGGACCATCACAAAAAAATTAAAAATGTTTTTACTGGTAACTCAAAAAATATTCAAAATGAAATAATTAATTATTAATTGAATGTAATTGAATGCATTTCTGATTATTTAAATGGTCATGTAAAATATGAAATAATGAACAGTTTTTTTCTGTGCAAGTGGATGACACCACTGATATTACGCAAACCTCCCAGTGTTCCATAATTTTAAGATATGTTAATTCAGAAGGTTCAGTAGTTGAGAGATTCTTAAGATTTTATAATTTCAGCTTCGATAGAACGTCGGAGAATTTATATTCTCTATTGGATCAAATTTTGGACCAATTTGACTATAAACATAAATTAATAGGACAATGTTACGATGGCGCAAGTGTAATGTCTGGCCATCCAAATGGCCTTCAAAAAAAAAAAAAAGAAAAAGCGCGCCTCGAATTTTTTTGCAAGCCTTAGTGGTATTCCCTCATTCTTTCATCACTCAGCCAAACGAACATATGCTTTTACATCTGCATACGTATACGAGGCGTATACCAACAATTACAGAAACTCGTTGGTTTTTAAATTCGAAGTTAGTAAATGTGATTGTTCAAGTTGCGTTCTTCAAAAAAAATCGTTTGACATTCATTTTTGCATATCCAATATAAAACGCTGTCGTGAGGCGCTCTGTAAAAAAAGAAATGAACATTTTTTTTAATACCATGTCTGATAAAGCAAATTCTATTAAATCATTACAAACCTGAGCTTGCTAAGCTTTCACCTGAAGAAATTAGGGCTAAGTATAGAACCCTTTTTTATGAAATATTGGACCATATTTTAATGGAAATGACACTAAGCTTTCAAGACTCTGAAAAACTTACATTTTTATCTTTGGCAGATTCTGCTAAATTTTCCGAATATAGTTTAAATTTTCAGACTGGCCCCTTTGAAAATTTGTTACTGTTATATGGGGAAATATTTTCAAAAATTCAACGACTTAAAAATCAGTTTGGTCTTATTTTTGCCAATGACAGTAATTGGAATATATTATTATTATTATTAATATTATTATTATTATGGTTATTAGACAGTAGGCGGTTGTAACCGATTAACTGCCATTATTATGTCCATGCATTTTAAATTTAACTATCCACACTTTATAGTTGTGATTACACCCCAGTACCAACATAATTGTCCAGTCTGTTCTTAAAAGCATTTATACTGGGAGTAGTTACGACATCCTCAGGGAGCTCATTCCACTGTTGGACTGTGCGATTAGTAAGAAAGTATTTGTTATATTATATTGTTGCAAGAGCAAGTGAACAAAATTAATGAAAATAAATATATTTTAACCAAAGCATATAAAGTGTTTTCCCTTATTTTGACAATATCGTCGACAAGTGCTTCAGTGGAAAGAAGTTTTTCTTATCTCAAATGTGTAAAAACTTATTTAAGACATACAATATCTCAAAAAAGACTCACTTCTCTAGGCAATATTTCAATTTAAAAGGAATGTCTAGAGGAGATTAGGGGAACTCATCCATTTTATGAGGATGTTATAAATAAATTTGCTGCTATGAAGGATAGGAGAATTTATACGAGAATTCTAACCCTTCTACATATAAAAAAAATTCATCATAGTATATGTCCCGGAACTGATCCTAACCGAGACTATTTATAAGTAAATGTGGTCACACTTGGTTGCACCTGACTGCACCGTTGTCAAGTAAGCAATAGAGGGGACTATAGGGAATAGGCCCTCTGTCTTTATTTTGTGCTTTCTTTCCACATATAACTATTTCTATACTCTCAAATGCATCCAATAATCTATTATTAGATACATTTTTATTATATTATAATTTATTAACTTATGATTATTTATTCCTATTTGGTGATGGTTTTCCATAGCATGTTGGGCAACGCTTGACTTTTCTGTTCTTCCGTTTCTTTAAGCGTTTCCCAACATGCTTTGGAAAACAATCACCAAATAGGAATAAATAATCTTACGTTAATTGAAAATGTATCTAATAATAGATTATTGGATGCATTTGAGAGTATAGAAATAGTTAAATGTGGAAAGAAAACACTAAATAAAGACACAGAGCCTATTCCCTATAGTCCCCTCTATTGCTTTACTTGACAACGGTGCAGTCAGATGCAACCAAGTGTGACCACATTTATTTATAAATAGTCTCGGTTAGGATCAGTTACTTTAGTTTATATCATCTGCTGATTATGCTAACTTGCTTCCAGATCGTAACAAGTTGTGGTGTAGTGTGGTTAGGACTCTTGTATTTTGTTCTATCTTCCACCACAGGTTCCAGTGTTAGGAGTTATAAGTACATATTTTATTTTTGTAAAGTATTTGATATGCAGGGACACACAAATCAAGACTGAAAATTATTTTATTAATAATAATCCTTTATTTAGCACTTTGACTAATATACGATAAAACAATAATTGAAAATTATAAATAAAATTGTTCATAAAAAAAACTTATCTTGTAATATGACTTTACACTATTCAATTACCTATTCATACAGAACTAATTATACACAAAATAAAGAAACAATAAGTTTATGGCTTTGTTAAAGTGTTTGCAGTTTTTGCAATTTATACTTTAAGGTAGGACTTCCTTAACTTGATACTAAATATCTTAAGTAAGGTTTCACATTACTATCATATAAATAATATTTCACATTATTAGTTGAGGTATGGTAGGAAAAAACCTCGAACATCAGTTACGACGATTATATTTAAATGCGATAAACGGGAATCTTTTCCTAATGGAGAATATATAGCCTTTATAGCCTTTATTTCCAACAGGTAAAAAACCCACTTACAGGAAATTCAATAACAAAATTAAATGAAAAACACAAGAAAAAAAAATAAAATACAAAAAACTGCTTTTTGAGATACAACAATACTTAAATCTAAATATGTATTACAGTACCTAAGTTAGTTGATCTAACATTTAATAAAAAATAGAAAATTAAGTAAGTAAATTACATGTATTAACTAAAGTAACTTAATGAGTGTTTGGATCACTCCAGAATTAAAAAGGAATCGATGATGCTACTCAATGAGTCAAAATGCAAATCACACACATGAGACACCGAGTTGAGGACTGAACACATAAAGTATACCGGACTCCATCTAAAAATATTTGATCTGGCTGTGCTGAGATAGAACACCGAAGTATGCCGTGTTTCGAGGCGGGGAACGCGAAAATACAACTCCCCAAGAAGAAATGGACAGTCAACTTTATTATGAATGAGGCCATATATTAGTTTTAAGCTTTGAATTTTTCTTCTTGTTGCTAAGGATGATATATTAAATCTCTGCAAAAGCTGACGGTGATCACAACCTCTTGGAGGGTAAGCACCATCTGCCCTAAAAGCTAAATACGTTAGAAAACGTCGCTGTAAGGCTTCTAAAGCCTGAAAATGGCAATTATAAATAGAATTCCAAACCACTGCGGCATACTCCAGCTTTGATCTTATGAAAGAGCAATATAATAATATCATCGTTTGTGTCTCAGTAAAATTTTTACAGTTCCGCATAAGACATCCTAGTGTTTTGAAGGAAGTTGTAATTAGATAATTTATATGGAGAATGAAAGTAAGTTTAGGGTCAAATTCAATGCCAAGATCTCGAATACTACTATCTGGTCTGCCAAGCACGGTACCATCTAGAGCATAATTATACATCAATGGGTTATTTCTGTGACTGAAGGTCATTACATAACATTTTGATGAATTTAATACAAGTTTATTGCTAAGACACCGTTCATATACCAATGATAGATTTTTTTGTAGGTGATCACAATCTGATAGAGCCTGAATTTTAGTAAACAGCTTTAAGTCGTCTGCATATGCCAGTGTATGACATTCAGTTATATTAAGGAGATCATTAATAAAAATGAGAAAAAGCAGGGGTCCCAAATTGGACCCCTGTGGTACACCAGAAGAGACTTTATATGATGGTGATCTGAAGTGCTCATATTCGACCAACTGGGAACGTCCTAATAGATATGATTTGAACATTATTAAGAGTTGTTGTGACATACCAAAGTTCTCCAGTTTGTGGATCAGGACGTAGAGATCGATTTCTGAAAGTCTGTGTAAACAACGTCTAATTGTCCCCTGGAATCCAGTGACTCGCAGGCAGTCTGGGACCCTTGTGCCGGGTTAATCGTGCAAGAACGTGAATCTAGAAAGCAATGTTGATGGGGAGAGAGAAGCTTTCGAACCCCTGAATATAACTGGTCATACAGAATAATTTCAAATAGTTTAGAAAAATTACAGAGTATCGAGATGGGTCTAAAATTTTGTATCAATGTTTTATCTCCCTTCTTAAAAATAGGTATGACTTTTGCTGTTTTCCAAGTATCCGGAAAAATGCCCTTATCAAGTATTAAGTTAAAAACGTGTAGAAGTGGGACAGAAAGGACTCCCGCGCAATCTTTTACTATAAAACTGGGTATTTCGTCAACACCGGCTGTTGGTTTGTCTTTGAGTTTTTTGCTAGCTAGTATTATATCTTGAGAGGATATTGTGTGAATGCCTATTATATCGGAGTTTAACACAGGGGACTTAACATAGTTATTGGGAGAAGAAATAGTATAAACACTTTGGAAATAATTTGCAAATGCATTAACAATGCTTTGAGGATCTGTTTATTCGTTGTCACCCTCCTTTAGGGTACCAGGGATGCAGGCATGCCCCTTTTTACTTCAGACAAAAGACTAAAAGGTGGAAGGATCAGAAATAATGTTCATCTCAGCGTTTCTTATATAATTTTTATATGCATCGTTACTCTGAGCATGAATAAGACGTCTGAGCGAGCAGAGTCTCCGATAATGAACCTGCGTTTTATATTTTTTGTATTCTTTATGTGCTTTTTCTTTTTTATATATATTTTCATTTATATCATGCGAAAGCATTGCTAAGTTACAGATTAAGCCGCATTTCGATTCAATTACAGTGTCGCTTACATAATCCGGTATGTTAAAATCACAAAGAATAACTAATTTATTGTCTAGTAGTTGCTCGGCAGCAAGAATGCAGTCAATAAACACTTCCAGTTCAGTGTTGCTGATATGAAGAGGAATATAGACAAGTATAATAAAAACAACAAAATTAAAGAAGTTTATCTTACAACCCACACAGTCCACGTTGGGAGCACTATCGGCGAGGAAGGTTAGATCAAGCCTTAGGGAGTTCCAACGACGATTTACACCCAGCATGACACCTCCGCCTCTGGAAAGGCCCGTAGCCTGACGGTCTCGGTCCGCTCGAAAGACTACATAGTCTCGTGGAAACAGCTCTGTAACAAACACTTCCGGTTTTAACCACGATTCGGTCACTGCAATAATGTCCATTTCACTTGATAAGACGCTTAAGAAAAATGTATGCGTTTTGGTGTTAAGGCCGCGTACATTTTGGTAATAGCAGGATATAGGAGTGGTTTGTGTAGTTGGAGGGCTTAGTTTTTTGAAACAATATTCGGCCTACCTCCAGGGTATGCTATGACAAGGTTTGTTTCACCATTAGCTCGGCGGCGGCGGCGCTTCAGTTCTTCCTGTAGAGAATCCATCTCGGCTCTCTGTGACGGTGTTAGGTCAGCTTCTATATAAATACGATGAGCATCCCGGATTTTACCCCTATTTTTTAAGACGTTACGAACAGACTGACCATCCTGAAGAGCAATATCTCAATGTCTGACATTTTTTTGGGCACTCTTTTTTTTAATTATTGATAAATGACTGATAAAATGTAGATTAAAACGTTTTTGGTTCTAAAAAGTGAATATCGGGAGGTTATTCAGGGCTTATATTTCCCTAAAAAATTAAAAATGTATAGAATCTAATTATTATTAAAGTTACAATAATCTTGTAACAAATAAACACACTAGCAAAAAAAGTTCTAAGTATGAATTTTTTATATCTTAATTGGCTTTTAAATATAAAAATAAATTCGGGTTATTCCGTTTTATATGCCGCATATTTTTTCACACCCTGTGAATTTTTATTTATTATCAAAAGAAAAGTACCATTTGGCAGGCACAGTTTGGTCTGGATTTATTGTGGGTTCATTCCTGATTTATTGTAGGTTTGTTGATAATATAACTTTTAAAATGGTTTCAAATCTAAAACAAAATTCATAGTTCTTATATAAATTATAACTTTTTTTTTAATTTGTGCCGGTTTTTTTTGCTGTTATGTTGCTAGTTTTTGTTTATTGTTTTGTTTATTTGTTATATATTTTAACTAATAATAATTCCACTGTATATATTGTAAATCTTTTCATTATAGTATATGTCCCGAAAAACCTCCTTTACTGACTTTCTAGCTTTATAAACTTAATAATCTACTTTTTATTAGTAATTTGTTAATAAACAAAAGCGTCAAAAAGTTTTCAAGGGCTTGGAAGTCTTGGAAGAGATCCCCGTTTACACCATTTTAATCCATTCATCGTTTTTCAGTCTATGGTGCCTGAAGTACATCATTAAAAACAAATATCTACATCTTATTGCACCTAAAAATGGGAAAAAGTTTGATATATTTTATTTATAATACAGTTATTCCATTGTTTTTACTTGCAGCATTACGAGAAAGTTATTTTTTATTGAATATATTTGTCACTACTGTAAATTACCTCATTACTTTGTATGTGATAAAGCATTTTATGTAATTTTTTTTTTGCAATTTATGCTTGATGTGATGCTTGCAGAAGTCCAAGGAATGTCTCAGGCCTTGTGCAATATTAAAGTAATCATCTAATCTAGTCAAAAGTTAATTATAATCTACAAATTTATGCAACTGTTTCAGATTAAGGCTTGAAAAGAAATACTATTCATAACAGTTCATATCTGGAATAAATTTCCAATTAATATTTGCAAATAATCAATATTTATTGTTAAACTAACTTCTATCTCCTGAATAATCTGCAATACCAGCAAGGAGAATAAAGAATTTTCAAAATTGATGGATTCAGAACTTACTTCCTACAAAGTACTCGATGAATATGCATGAAATAAATAACATTACAAGATATTTTCAAACAATATATTACATAAATAATACTGTTATTTCCACACTACTTACAGTTTTCAGTACATAAATCAATCAAAAATTAGAATATTCCTAGAGAATGAATGTACGAATTTTTATATTAGTATTTACCGGTTAGGCTTTTTTAGAGATTAGGTTAGTCATTATCCTTAAATTCTTAGGGTGCAACATATTATATTCATTAAAAACAACTGAATTGGAAGATTGTAAATATCTATCATTTTCTATTTTGAGCTTTCTCTGTATAGAATTGAGTGTATAGTCTCTTGCATTTCAAATAACTCCTGATAGCACAAGTTCATGTATCAAACAGATTCACTAAACACTTCTATCGAAGTTTAGATTCAAAAGTACTTAAAAGAACGATAATATGGAATAGCGAGAAATACTTTATTTATATTTTATCGACCATTGTGAATTGTAAAATAATTTATTAAGTGCACGATTTATTTGACACATTTTAGATCATCTTTTTAGTAAAATGGTTTTACTCATTACTAGTAATAATTTACCAGTGTGACAATATTGATGTAAAGTAAAGGTTGAGAATTTTAATGACAACGTCCGTCAGGTTTTTGATGTCCATGCACCCCTTAAAACTGCGCGCATATCAAAGGCTCCTGCCCCTTGGCTGACGGATAACTTAAAGCTGCTTATGAAACTGCGTAATAGAGCACATGCGAAATATAAAAAACAAAAAACCTGTACTTTATGGGAAGAGTATAAATCTTTAAGGAATTTTGTTACATATAGGTACTGCCAGTTCTTTTAATACTTATTTCATCAATAGCATCCCCATTCCCGAGTTAAGCAACAATGAATTTATCTCAGCCCATTATATTAATAAAACTCGTCCTAGTATTCAAAACAAACTTAATTTTACACAGGTTAGTAATGATCAGGTTGAAAAAATGTTATGTAGCATTAAAACTAATGCCAGGGGCAGTGACAACATTGACCTTAAAATGCTGTCTTTTGTTATCCCTCACCTAACGGATCAGGTTGTCCATATTATTAATTTTTCTCTTCTCAGCTCTAAGTATCCCTCAGCCTGGAAGTGTGCAAATGTTTCACCTATCCCTAAAGTTGCTAATTCGGGGCATGTCAGTCAGTTTCGGCCTATAAGCATACTGCCTGCTGTGTCCAAAATACTTGAGAGGATAATTCATGAACAACTCAGTAAGTTTCTCGCTAGTAACAAACTAATTCCTTCCACTCGATCAGGATTTCGTCCCTTACACAGTACTACTACTGCTCTTTCAAAAGTTACTGATGATATTTTTTATGCTTGTGATCAGAGAAAAAATACCTCTCTTGTACTTTTGGATTACAGTAAGCCATTTGACACCTTGGACCATAGGATTATGTGTGCTAAATTAGGATACTTTGGCCTGGATGCTTCTTCTCTTCTCTTTATCGAAAGTTATTTAACTGGTCGGAAACAGAGAGTGGTGATTGGCGATTCGTCATCGGAACTCTTACCATTATCTAGAGGCGTGCCCCAGGGAAGCATTTGGGCCCATTGTTATTTTCTGCTTATACTTCTGACTTTTCTTGCTTTATGAAAAACTCTAGTTCCCATCAATATGCAGATGATATGCAAATATACTATTCATTTTTTCCATGTAACTCCAAGCTTGCAGAAGAACATATAAATAGGGATCTAGAAATAATATATGAAATTTCTAAACATCATGGGTTGATTCTGAATGGTTCTAAATCTCAGTTTCTTTTGTTTGTAACACCGTGATTTATTGTCTTTGCGTGATAACTTTTTTATCAAAAATAACGGTCAACGATTACCACCATCATCCACTTGTAAAAATCTCGGACTAATTTTTGATCCTCAATTGCGCTTTATATGTTTCCACTCTTTTACAGATATACTACTACTTATATATATATATATTTATATATATATCTATTTATATATCTATATCTATATGTATTTATATTTATATTTATCTATATATCTATATATATATATATATATATATCTATATATATATATATCTATATATATATATCTATATATATATATATATATATATATATATATATATATATATATATATATATATATATATATATATATATATATATATATATATATATATATATATATATATATATATATATATATATATATATATATATCTATATATTTATATATATATATATATATGTTGGTTGATAAAATTTTAGTATGAATTCTATGTAACGTAACAAAATTGAATGAAATTTTTAAAAAATCAGATTAAAAATTGCATATTTAATTTATTTTACGTTATATTCAAAAATCAACTGGTAAAATATTGGTACGTAGCCCATATGGTGGAACAAAATGGTACCCAATAAAATTTGGCACGAGGAGGGATATTTTGTTCTTTTTCACACTTATTTGCAGTACAGATTTATTTTCTTTAATTATCAAAACATACACGATTTTATGAATGAAACAGCACAAGATGTTGGGTCTCCTTATTATTTCGGCTAAAATAATGACAGTTTAAAAAAAAAAGCTTTCTCTCACCACAGCGCTTTTACTAAAAGTCAAACTGATTTTAAAAAAGCACTCTTAAATTCTTCAGAAAAAACATCAAATTGTTTAATTTTATTAAAATGGTTGCTTAAACTTAAAAAAAAAAGGGGGGTGTTCACTTTTTGCTGGATAACCCTATATAATGGTAATTAAGTAAACTGGGAAATTTATGTGGTCCTAATTTGTGTTTCAGAAGATAACTCTGATTCTCCCACTAATGAACTAAAACTGTACACAGCCTGCTGGACAGACATATTACTTGCGTTGGTTGCAGCCGACGTTAAATGCATCTATACAGTTGACCAAGAAACGGATTTGACTGAAGTATCAATATTCTCGGCAGACTATCGACAACTCTACGAGAGAATAACGCCACCAGGTATGCTAGTCAGTTTTAATCTTGTTCGCTTCATATTATGTTGAACACTTATTTGTCATTTGCTTGAATAATATGTTCTCAGTCATTTTTTTACTTGAGTTTAAAGCCTAAGAATTAGGTATCGAATATTACTTTCAAATAATTTACCCATATTTGAAAATATATCCCAGTAGTTTTTTGTTAAAATGTACACATGACAAAAAATGTTTATAAATAACAAAACAAATACAAGGGATAAAATAGACACATAACATTAAAAAAAAAAAAGAGAAAGAAAGTAGAATCAAATGTTTTTATATATATTTTAAAAATTAACTAGTTGTTTCACAATAATAAGATCTATTGCATATAAAGAATGTGTTCTGACCTGAAAATTTATGTATCCAATTTATGGTCGAACTTAAATACGACAAATCTCTGATATCCTACAAAATAAATATCCAATAAAAGAGGCACATTAAAATTTAATCAGGCACACTACCGGTCAGTCTTGCTATAATTTTCTCGGCAATCTATTGGTACCTGGATAAATATAAGGTGTTGTAAAAAACTAATATTAATATATGTTGCTTCTGAAAAAACGCATAATTTGTAGTAATAGTAGGGAGATAATTATACTAATAATATAAAAAAAGCACTACTACACTACACTACAAAAAGAAAAAAATATCTTTATCAGCTCTAAAATAGCATAGGTTAGATCGATGCAAGACGTGTGAGTGCTTATGCCTGAAATATGCGTACGGGGTTTTCCCGTATATTTTTCCACCCACCAAGAGAGTTTATTTGAATAGATACGGAAATGTCGGAAATACAAAAGTTGTTGGGTTTTTTATGAGGATTTAGAATATTATATCATAATATTCAGGTTGTCAGTTTTTTTAAATGAAACACCCTGTATACGAAATCATATTCTTGAAGATCTTTTTTTTCTAATTTATATATATATATATATATATATATATATATATATATATATATATATATATAAGCGTTTAAACATTAAAGAAATGGTAAGGTAATTTGTGCTAAAACATAGTGAGCCATGGTCTAGACAATTGCAATGAACGACGCCTTTTTGATGTTTACAAGTCAGAAGTAATTATTTACGAGCACTTTTAATATCTAATACGTTGGACGATGGGTTATTCGGAAGAAGAGAAACTCGATATGATAGAATTATTTTATTTACATGTTAAAAATGCGATAGCTCGTAACGAATATCATAAACGGTTTCCAGATAGACCAACAGCTACTTGTATGACATCGCTAAACAATTGAATGAAAGAAAAACACTTAGCGAAAAGTTAGAATAGTGGAAAGAAACAACACACTTCACACTTCTGCCAAGAAATAGAAAGACGTGTTATGATGAACCAACTAAATCTGTCAAACATAATTTTCACTGATGAGGCAACATTTACCACTGGAGGCATATTTAACCGGAAAAATAAGCGGTCAAAATTCAGGGAAGAAAATCCCTACATGTTTGGTGTGGCCTTCTTAACAATCATGTTATTGGACCTATTATTTTAAACGGGGATTTAACCGGACAAAGGTATCAGGAGTTATTAGAAAACGAAATCGAGGGGCAGTTAGAACAACTACCGATTAATTCATATCTTAATTTGATATGGCAACAAGATGTTTCCCCTCCTCATAATGTCCAGCCGATCACCAATTTTTTCAATGACAAGTATCCATTTTGGATTGGAAGATATGACCATTAAGATGGCCAGCAAATCTCTCTCCATTGGACATATTTTTGTGGGGTTATCTGAAAAATAAGATATACTAGAATACACTTCTGCCAAGAAATAGAAAGACGTGTTATGATGAACCAACTAAATCTGTCAAACATAATTTTCACTGATGAGGCAACATTTACCACTGGAGGCATATTTAACCGGAAAAATAAGCTTTTTTGATCAAAAGAAAACCCGCGAGCTCTTCAGGCGGTCAAAATTCAGGGAAGAAAATCCCTACATGTTTGGTGTGGCCTTCTTAACAATCATGTTATTGGACCTATTATTTTAAACGGGGATTTAACCGGACAAAGGTATCAGGAGTTATTAGAAAACGAAATCGAGGGGCAGTTAGAACAACTACCGATTAATTCATATCTTAATTTGATATGGCAACAAGATGTTTCCCCTCCTCATAATGTCCAGCCGATCACCAATTTTTTCAATGACAAGTATCCATTTTGGATTAGAAGATATGACCATTAAGATGGCCAGCAAATCTCTCTCCATTGGACATATTTTTGTGGGGTTATCTGAAAAATAAGATATACTAGAATACACTTCTGCCAAGAAATAGAAAGACGTGTTATGATGAACCAACTAAATCTGTCAAACATAATTTTCACTGATGAGGCAACATTTACCACTGGAGGCATATTTAACCGGAAAAATAAGCTTTTTTGATCAAAAAGAAAACCCGCGAGCTCTTCATGCGGTCAAAATTCAGGGAAGAAAATCCCTACATGTTTGGTGTGGCCTTCTTAACAATCATGTTATTGGACCTATTATTTTAAACGGGGATTTAACCGGCCAAAGGTATCAGGAGTTATTAGAAAACGAAATCGAGGGGCAGTTAGAACAACTACCGATTAATTCATATCTTAATTTGATATGGCAACAAGATGTTTTTTCATAATGTGCCGATCACCAATTTTTTCAATGACAAGTATCCATTTTGGATTGGAAGATATGGACCATTAAGATGGCCAGCAAATCTCTCTCCATTGGACATATTTTTGTGGGGTTATCTGAAAAATAAGATATACTAGAATACACTTCTGCCAAGAAATAGAAAGACGTGTTATGATGAACCACCTAAATCTGTCAAACATAATTTTCACTGATGAGGCAACATTTACCACTGGAGGCATATTTAACCGGAAAAATAAGCTTTTTTAATCAAAACAAAACCCGCGAGCTCTTCAGGCGGTCAAAATTCAGGGAAGAAAATCCCTACATGTTTGGTGTGGCCTTCTTAACAATCACGTTATTGGACCTATTATTTTAAACGGGGATTTAACCGGACAAAGGTATCAGGAGTTATTAGAAAACGAAATCGAGTGGCAGTTAGAACAACTACCGATTAATTCACATCTTAATTTGATATGGCAACAAGATGTTTCCCCTCCTCATAATGTCCAGCCGATCACCAATTTTTTCAATGACAAGTATCCATTTTGGATTGGAAGATATGGACCATTAAGATGGCCAGCAAATCTCTCTCCATTGGACATATTTTTGTGGGGTTATCTGAAAAATAAGATATTAGAATAGGTCAAGAACCATCCAAGCTTTAGAGCAAAATATAGTCCAAAGTCTTTAAGCTAATATTATTATTTACCTATTTTATATTATTTCTTTTTTATGGTATTGTTTCTTTCCACTATTCTAACTTTTCGCTTAAGAGTTTTTCTTTCATTCAATTGTTTAACGATGTTTAATATTATGCTACGAGTCGGTTTTGGTCTATCTGGAAACCGTCTATGTTATTCGTTACGAGCTATCGATGCATTTTTACCATGTAAATAAAATAATTCTATCATGTCGAGTTTCTCTTCTTCCGAATGACCCATCGTCCAACGTATTAGATATTAAAAATGGTCGTAAATAATTACTTCTGACTGGTAAACGTCAAAAAGGCGTTGTTCATTGCAATTGTCTTGACCATGGCTCACTATGTTTTAGCGCAAATTACCTTGCCATTTCTTTAATGTTTAAACGCTTATATATCCAAAACTAATTGACATGATATATTAAAAGTATATATATTTGAAATCAGAAAAAAAGAACTTCAAGAATATGATTTAATATACAGGGTATTTCATTTAAAAAAACTGACAACCTGTCAAAGTTTGACATTTCCAATAATATTTTCGCACTTGTGTTATAATATTCTAAATCTTCATAAAAAAATTCAAAAACTTTTGTATTTACGACATTTCCGTATTTATTCAAATAAACTCTCTAGGTGGGTGGAAAAATATACAGGAAACCCCTGTACTGACTGACATGTACTTATAAAAACCGACAACTAATAGCTGGCTATGGCAATATTAAAATCAAAGTGTCAGTGGGATAATAATTTAAGTCTTACCTCACTTATCAAAGGTTCAAAGAAGTAAAGTGATTATGTTACTAACTAGAAGAGGGTTGGGCTGTAAGAACGGTGGCTGAAAGATTGCATATACCAAAAGTACAGTTCACAAATAAAAAAGCAAGATGGTAAGGGAAGCCAGGCATACCCTAGATAGAAAAGCCAGTAGTGAGCAGTCAAATATTTGCACGAATCTTAATGAGAATTACGTTTTTATGAATCTGTTGTAACAGCCAAAAGAGAAAGTGCTTTTCTGGGATCCGTTAGAACCGCGCGCCATAGAATAAAGATGCTGTCATAACACTTACGGCATTCGTGGTACAGCTTCATCCCTTATAAAATCCTACTTAACCAACAGGACCCAGGTTGTCTGTATAAATAGAAATGGTGTGGATTATTTTTCTCAACCAACAGAACTCCACCAGGTTGTTTCACAGGGATTTATTCTGGGCCCACTCCTGTTCTTGCTTTATGTGAATAGTCTTGGGGATGGGGTACACTCTGGGTTTACTTGTCAGTATGCAGATGATACATCTGTGATATTGTCAGGTGATCTATATATATATATATATATATATATATATATATATATATATATATATATATACTTCAAAACTAAACAGCCTATGTAGTCTCATACACAGACTTAGGGAACAATTATTTCTGAAGACTATTATATGAATGTTTTATTTTGCAAGCATACAGTCAGCCAATGTCTGTGGAATTTTGTTTTGGGGTTCATCCAAAAATACTCAAACCATCTTCAGATGTCTGAAACGTATTATTCGATGAATTTTCAGGTTGTATCCGAGAACTTCATGTAGACCTTTTTTTGCCAAATTCAGGGTACTGACACTACCTTCCCTGTATTTCTTATCTTTAGTAAGTTTTGTTAAAGGACACCTACACTTATTTTCTACAAATACAGATGGTTGAGATGAGACCATGTTTGTTGTGACCAGAAACAGAGATCAGCTTAGTATTCCAGCTCACAATTCTACATACTTTCAACGCGGCCCGGTATATAGGGCTGTCAAGGCGTTTAGGTTGTTACCATATGACATAAAACAAATTAATAATTTAAAAAAAAATCGCAAACGTGTGTCCAATTTCTTGCTTGAAAAATGCTATTATTCATTTGGTTTTGATTTTTAATCAGAAACTGCAAGTTTTAAAGTGTTTTAATCAGTCTTCTTCTACTGTTCTCAGTGTAATCTTAAGTTTTTAAAAGTTAAGTTTTTTAGAAATCCATATTTTATATATTATTTTTATTATTTGTATGATATACTATTGTATCTGCAGTTTTTGTCATTAGACTAGATTGTAGTAAGTCCTAATAGGGCTACTATGATTCCTGTCTGGAACATGCTTTGCATGGCAGCAGACACAATGATCCATTTTGTTCAAACGACGATTGCGATTTCACTCTTTTTAGAGCTCATCAGGCCGCCATAGATCAATGAAAAGGCACAAAATGTTACGAGGTCCGTTTACGAGGAATAAAAATATATTAACATTATTGCTCCCAACGAAAGCCAGGAGTCGAACAGTATAATTCAAGGCCGGTCGTGGTATTAGCCAGCGGACTTTCGCTTCTCGTAAGAAAAGATAGATAGGCGAAGTGCGACTTTTTAAGATAGTTGAACGTAGATTAAACTAAACTAGACGAGACGAGACGCTTCCTCTTGGAGAAAAACGAATTTGATTACCGAAATTTTCAGTAACATTTTTTTATTCCGACTTTTTGAACGATATTACAGTAATTCGAGATTTTCAGAACAGATTCATTTAGAATTTTGGTCTCCTTTAATTTCCCCGTTGAAAGGTTTTTACGTCCGTTAAGACGTCGGAAGTTACCTTCTAAATTTTATTTTTCGAAAAAAAAGTATACATGCGATATGCCGATTACGCCCAAAAACAATAGGGCAGGGGTGCTCAAACTTGAACTGCTGGCGATCTACCTCAATATTTTTAGACTACTTACGATCGACTCTGAGAGGCTGCAAGTATGTGTGAAGCAGGGTTGTTGTACATACACGATACATACACCCTACCACCTACCTACCTACCTACCTAGGTAGGGTGTACCGTAGCATATATAGATATTAGCTTTCCGCACAATATACACTATTTTAATCAAGGTTTGTTAGGTTCTTCTCTACAATATCAATGAAAAAACTCATAGTTATTCAAAATTGCGAGTTTATTGGTTGTTACAAAACAAAAGAGTTACATATGGTGTTAAACTTTACTAAGGAGTGACTTTGGATGTTGTAGCGTGGCACTGCATGTCCTCAGCATACTTTTCATAAGATGGTACGTAACCACTGAGTGCTAATCGCAAGCATGATGACATATGATCGTCAGTTAGTTGATTGCGATATTTTGACTTAATTATCTTCATTTCAGAAAATGCAGACTTGCACAAGTAAGTTGACCCATACATTGCTGTCAGTTGAAGGGCGATTTGCCTTAGATTGGGATATTTACCTTCAGATATGAAACACCAGAAATTTGCATCAGATGCTTTAGCTTTGAGGTGTATATCTGATATAATCTGCACCAACTCATTTTCAACAGAATATGAGTTCATATTAAACTGACTTGCTATTTCACTAGTTAATTCCTCAATGTTTTTAAATGAAAAAGGATAACTCATAAATGATGCTACGTTTGCCAATTTACTACAATCATAAAAACGTATTTCGAGTTGTCCCAAAATATTTGATAATTCAGCCTTATACGTATTATAATTCAACTGAGGAATCCTTGCTTTCAAAGACGGAAAATGTTTCAGATCCTTTCTTTTCAGTTGATCTATCATAAGTTGCAATTTACTTTTGAATGCGTTTACTGCGCTAATCATCTCAATAACAGTTTTTCCTTTACCTTGAAGCTCCAAGTTAATGGTGTTTAAATGCATTGTGATTTCAATCAAAAATGCCAAATCAGTCAGCCATTTTTCGTTTTTCAACATCTGAGTGTCATCACCTCTTTCATCTAGAAAAGCTTTTATTTCGGGGCAATAATTCTTGAAACCTTTCTAGGAATTTTTCACGACTCGACCACCTTGACGTCCGTGTGAAGAACTAAATCAGTGTGTTCAGCTGATTCCCTATCTTCCAACTGCAATTTAAAATAATAATTTCCTCCTTGTTTAAAAGTTTTGAACACAAAACTTGTTGATGTATAATGCAACGGATTGAAAAAAATGAAGGGAAATCTTCATTAGCTCGACACAGTGCCACAAAACCGTTTTTGTTTCCAGTCATTGCTGGTGCTCCATCGGTTGTAATGCACACTAATTTATATATTGGTAGCTTGTAGTTTTTTTCAAAATTGAAGAAAACGTCATATATATCTTCGCCACGGGTCTTCCCCTTCAGAGGAATGATTGTCAAAAATTCTTCCTTAGCCAACATGTCATTGAATACCATCTGAATAAAAATACACAGCTGGGCAGTGTCTATCATATCGGTGGATTCGTCGAACTGTAAAGATGTACATTCCATGATATCATTTTTTAGTTTATCTGCCATGTCCTGACTCATGACTTGTTTTGTGACAGTCGGACGAGATAACTGAATTCTTCCTTCACAACCGATCCATCTTCGAATGGTTTCTTGTGTTTCGCCCATATATGAGATATTTTAAATGACGCGATCGTAGCAGCTTTTGATTGTTTGGCTGGTCTTGTGAACATGGTTTGTTCTTTTTTCAAACAAGATATCAAATCACGTACTTTTCGTTTTCTTAATTCACTCTGTGGCGGAAAATCCTTTTCATAGTTTTTATGAACCGTTTTATGATGCCTCTCTAAGTTACCACGCTTAGGTATTGCAAATGACGCACGACAAATAAGACAAATGCACTTATCCTTCACCATACAAAACAAAAATTCTTCCTCCCAATCGTTATTAAAATGATACGTTTTAGTTTTCTTCGCTGCACTCATTTTGAGCTATTTAATAATAAACTTTGTATAGACGTAGAATTGCCTTCAAGTTGCAATTCAGAATGACTCCAATTTCTGCAGGCGCAACATTTATATCGGCTTGAACGAAAGTCTCGAATGTTCTCGTCAAACGCGCCGCCCGAGATTTTTAGAAAAGCGGCAAGAATAAAAAACCGCGGCTTTTCTTTGACAAGTACCGCGCGCTTCTTTGATAAAGCCGCCTTTTGCCGCTAGCAGAGTGTTATTTTAAGTATGTGTGAAGCAGGGTTGTTGTACATACACCCTACCTACCTACCTACCTAGGTAGGGTGTACCGTAGCATATATAGATATTAGCTTTCCGCACAATATACACTATTTTAGTCAAGGTTTGGGTTAGGTTTAGTTAGGTTCTTCTCTACAATATCAATGAAAAAACTCATAGTTATTCAAAATTGCGAGTTTATTGGTCGCCATTTGCCGCTAGCAGAGTGTTATTTTATTACGTAATAAATTTTTGTAGTTTAGTTAAGTACCTACTTATTAAAAAAAATTTCTTCTCGAGATCTACTCAAAAAGCACTCGCGATCGACCGTTTGAGCACCCCTGCAATAGGGATTTAGATCCCATAGCCAGGCTTCCCTCCGAAATGTTTCGTGGACGTAGCATAATCCGTCTGTCAGTTTTCGAAAATAAACTTTTCACATAGTTTCGACTCTTACATCTCAAAACGCTGTACTGGTAACCCTCGCCGTCTGGTGTTTTACATTGTGGGATACTAAAAACATACCAAAATTCAGCTTCTACTTGCAACCGTTTCGAAACGGTGACGATGCAAAGGTAAAAAAACACGTTTTTGAGTTAAATTTCTCGCTTCTTTGTTCTATGCGAATAATAAGAGCCCTGTCCGGTCTATTATAACAAGATATATGTAGAAATCCCGCCCCCCCTTGGGCAGGATGGAAACAATAGCTGCTAAACTCTGATTTGATAACTTAACTTGAAAGTATGTTGCCATCTTTGACACTTTGACAGCTGTCAAATGTTAATCTGATAACGTATATCCAAAATACTGTGTAGTACGCAAAATCCTAAGTGGATACCTTTTAAAATACCATTTAAATGTTGGACTAAAAATTAGCTTTGACAACAAACTGTCAAATAATTTTATCGGAAACATCAAAGTTTCTATCTATTATCGAAAATCCAGAATCAATATTTTAAGCTATATGAAAATTAGACTAAAACCATTTTGTCAGCCCTTAGATGTTATATTTTTTTAATTACTAAAGACCTCATTTAATAACGAAATCCCAAATCGATGCGCAAAAAATATAACAATAAAATATTTGTTTTAATATTTTTTTACTATAATATATAGTCCCAAAGGTCCTACCAATAATTTAGGAATACATAGATTTGATTAAAATATCGCGATTTAGCCATACTTGCCTTAGACCAAAAGTTAATATTAAGAAATACGATTTTTTAAAAATAATATGAGATATTGTGAAAATTGGTGATAACGGATTTTTTATAGCCAGTAATAATAACACGCCTTCAATTTTAATGTAACTTAAGAGGGCGCTACCAGCGCTACTTTTCGCTCTTAAAAATGTTGTAACTTTTTTATCTACAAAATTATGGAACTTTGTATAGAAAAAATACGTCCACCGTCTTTTGCCAAAATAACTATACTTTATAAATCTATCTAAAGTTCACCATTTATGAGATATTTGCTGTTTTATTACTTAATGATTCAGCCATATTGATAATTTAGCATATTACAAGTTTTATCATTTTTATAAATTTTAATAAACCGTTCAGAAATTAAGCTAATATATTTCTTTGCCACAGATGCGTTAATTCCAATTGATTCTTGTTTGATAATAATAATAATAACCAGGCTCACAAAGCTACTAAAAACAAAACTGAATTCCAGACATCTAACGAAGCTATTAACATCTTCGCCACACCTATTCTTACGTATTCGTTTAGTATCATTAAATGGTCACACACAAACATAGAAAACATTCATATTCTCATACGCTCTGAATTCACTAAACACAGGAAGTTACATCCCAACGCATGCAAGGAAAGACTCACCATCGAGAGAAAAGAAGGAGAAAGGGGAATTATAGATATACAATCGCTAAATAAAAACAAATTTATGTACTCAGAAAATTCTTCCACAACAAACAAACTAACCTCCACAAGGCAATAGTGAAGGCAGACAAGAATTATACACCGCTCGACCTGTCTCAAACGAGCCACGCAGCAGACGCACACAGTCACATCCATTCACGACTAGAAAAGATGAACACCTGGTCTGAAAAACACTTCACGGAAGACACAGATAGACCACATAAAGCAATACCATATACGTAAAAAGCTTTCATATACGTGGTTACAAGAAGGGCAGCTGTTCCCTGAAACAGAAGGCTTCCTGCTTGCCATCCAGGACAAAGTCATAGCAACCAGAAACTACTGAAAGCACATCGTCAAGGATACAACCATTGAAGACGAGAGGTGTAGGAGATGTCACTAGCAGAGAGAAACGATCGATCACATAACGAGTGGATATAGAATAATGGCCCGAACTGTATACACCGCGAGACACAACTCAGCAGCGAAGGTCGTTCATCAAGCATTAGCCACAACATATAAACTAACGGAGAACACAGACTCTTACTACCATTATACACCAACATCTATACTTGAAAACGAAGACTACAAGCTCTACTGGGACATTGACATCCACACAGAAAAAAACAATCCCCGCAAATAGACCCGATATCACCTTTTAATCCAAACGTCCCTAACGACGAGAACATCCGAGCGAAATACAGTGAGAAGATCGCCAAATATACCGACTTGGCAATGGAAGTCAAAAGGCTGTGGAAACAGAATTGTTCCTCTCGTATATCCATATCAGTAACAGGTCTCACCCCAACAACGTTTACACCGCATTTGGCTCAATTAGGACTTATTACAGACATTCACAGGAACATCCAGAAATCGGTCATTTTGAAAACATGTAGCATAGTTAGATCATTTCTTAATACACAGTAGTTGTTTTTTTTCCATTTCCTTTTTTATTTTTATTTTTTGTGCTGACTTGGTATAATCCTGTCAGTATAAAATACAACCACAGGAATACTGTGAGACAACAAGTCATAAAAATAATAATAAATTTGTTTATTTACAATAATTAAAAAACATTTAGGTTAGGTAATGTATGTGATCCATGCAAATAAACAAACAGAAGCCCATAAAAGAAATCTTGCACATGGACATATCACAAAGTCTAAAAACATAAAACACATAACTCACACAAAATATAATAATATAATACAATATATAAAAGTTACTCACTAATGAGAGGCAGATAAAAACTTACTTATTATCACCCATTCTTGATATCTATTAAAGAATTTACATAATTAATATCAAAGTTGATAACCTATTTTTCAGTTCTCTGAGGTCTTGAAAGTTTGTTTGAAATTGTTATCGGTAAACTATTATAAAGACGAGGAGACAAATATTTATGATTTCTTTGACCCACCGTTTTCTCGCAAAAAGGCAGCTGCACATTTCCGTCTGTATCTTCTAGTATTCTAATTGTGGTTTATTTCTAAAAGTTCTTATCTGTTTTTATGCTGATGTAAGAGCGTTTTAAAATAGAATAATTTTCGAATACAAAGTACTTTTGCTTTTGTTAATAAGGTTATAGATGAATACAGCAAAGTTTTTGCTAATATTATTTTTTAAATTCTTTTCTGAATTACTTCAAGTTTTCTTAAATGAATATTTAGGGCGCCTCCCCACCCCAGCAACCCCTACGAAATTCTCGATTCTACAAGTGCATAATATACCATGTAATTTTTGTATTTAATACTTTTTTAATACACAATTGGGTATTAAAGTTCTTATTGTATTTGTAACATTATTAATAAGTTCGTCCCACTTAATATGATACTATAGTTTTGCCAAGGTATTTGATTTTATTAACACTTTTAATCTGTATATCATGGTTGTTATTTCTAATAGTTAAAACTGAATAATTCGGAAGATATTTCTGATAGCAAGAGAAAGGAACAAAAAAAGTTTTATTAGAATTAAGGGTTGGCATTTTTGCATTAAACCAATTCACTATATTAGAAAAATCATGTTCTACCTTTACTTTTAATTCGGTCCAATTTTCCGCTGATAATAAATTGCTGTGTCGTCGGCAAAGCTCGGTATTTTCCCACACGAGGGAAGTAGAAACAGGGAATTTATATACACTACAAAGTGGGTCCCAAAACTGTACCCTGGGGTACACCACATTTTAAAATTTCTTCTTTACTTACCTGATTTCCGATCCCAGCCTTCTGGCGTCGTCGCTCTGATAAATAGCTTTTCATCCTTGCCTCGAAAACTAATTGCATTTCAAGCATTAAACATGTGAAAGTGGTTAACCATATCGAAAGCCTTAGTGAGATCTAGAAATAGACAGAGCGAGGCTTTCCCAGCGTCCAAAGCCTCATAAATCTGTCCTATAAGTCTATCTATTCAGGATCTTGTGTTGATTTCCCCTTTTGAAAACCAAATTGGTTGTAGGAAAGTAGTTGTTTTAATTAGATATTTGCTTATTCTGTTGTTAATAATTTTTACCAATACTTTTGCAACATTATTTATCAAGGATATTGGTCTATAGTTAAAAATCGGCATAATAATAGCATCTTTTGTACCTTGTGGAATGTAACTTTGTTGGATAACTTTATTAAATAACAATCGTTGTAATAGATCTTAGAATTTCTCAGCGTATTTCATCTGGTCCTGGTGACTTATTGTTTTTTAAAGATTTTATTATTAGTAACAACCTCTTGCTCGTTTATAGGGTAAACAATAATAGTACTATTTAAGGATTTCTCTATAGTATTATCAGCAATAGGCTTCGGAATTTGTTTTGCCAAGTTACTACTTTATAAAAATGATAAAACTCGAATATCCTAAATAGTGAGTACATGGGGCTGTTTCAAGTAATAAAACAGCAAATATCTCAAAAACGGTAAAATTTAAGTAGATTTATAAGGTATAGCTTTTTTGTGAAGAAAAGATAATAGGAAAAGTAGCACTCGTAGCCCCCTCCACAAGTTACATCAAAATTGAAGGCAATCCGTTATCACCAATTTTCACTTTAATATCTCAAAAACCAGGGATATTATTTTAAAAAATCGAAAATAAAATTTTATCTTAATCACCCTGTATCTTTCGTAATATTAACTTTTGGACTAAGG
>JAUTXW010001550.1:0-341052 GCA_030620095.1 Kuschelorhynchus macadamiae
CTTTTAAGACCAAGAACCGCACAGAAATTGTTATTTATATTTTCTTTTATTTTGCACAGATGCGTATCTTCTTGAGCTCCCATGTTAGTCGCATCTGAAGCGATTTAGTGCGCCTTAGTACTTACAGATGGCGCCACTGGTTAACTATTTCCCACATCGACTTTCAGAGTCCATGCCACTTTCTTTATTTCAGTATTTGGGTGTTTCGGTTTTAATACTGATACCCTCCCCAGGAAATTGCCTGATGATGCTTGCCGGGGCAGATTAGAGGTAGGGATGCACGATCCGCTCGCAAGTATCGATATTTCGGATCGATCCGGATCGGTCAACAAAGTATCGGTACAGTAAAAAATCGACTAAGAAAGAATCGATACTCAAAATATCGATATATTTTTAATCCGGACTATTATAATTTTGTAAATAAAAATGTTAGCTTAGAAATGTCTGCATTCTGCAATTTTTAAAAATTTCGATATAATGATAATGGAATCTTCTTGTTTTTATATCAAAGGATCATATTTAAACACAAATAAAAAATACAGTCATGGATTAATATCTGGATTTTATTATTTATTTTCTATATAACATAACATAACCCATAACCTAAATTTACAGGTAACAGAAGCAGAAAATATGTAAGTCTATCAAATATTTGAATTTTTTTCCTTATTTATTTACCTTAACATAGGAACTACTTAAAAAAATAGTTTTTATAAAAACCATAAACAAATCTATAAAAATGCTAATACTATAAGTACTAAGTATAACAAAAGAACAGAAACGAGGAACATTACCGGAATAGTTCTATTCTTATAAAAAAACTAGATACCTAATGAATATTAAAAGAAAAATAATTCGACCTTAATATTTTATAAGTCCCAATATTCAAAATCCAGTGATTTTAAAAACAAAAGTTTTGTCAATCTAGCCCCACTAAGTCGATTAAGACTGTGAGTTAAAATACTTCCCGCTTTGGAAAAAAGCCTTTCCGAAGGAACTGATGTTCCAACGATTGGCAAATATTTTTTGGCCAGTTCTTTTAATATGCAAGAGTTAGTAGTATTCCAATAACTAAATGGATCTACCTGTATATTAATTGTTGGACCATTTAAATACATTTTGAAATCATAATTGAGGTTGCCTTTGGTATTCGTATCAACATGTTTTTCTGCATAACTTGCTGCCAGTTCTTCATGGTAAGCCCACACACTTTCAGCATTGGTTAGTTGAGCTTGAGTTTGTCTCTGTGGATTATCATCATTATGATTCTTTTTTAATTCACATAACTGATTGGTTTATAAAATTAACAGCATTAGCACATGATAACGGATCGTTAAAATGTAGCCTCTTAAAGCGTGGGTCTAAAATTGTTGAAACAGCTAGTAATTTATTTTGTTCTATGGCTCCAAATCGTTTTGAAAGTTCATTTAAAGTGTTTGCTTTTAGACTTAATGTTTCCTCAGTTGAAGGGGATACATTTTCAATTTTTTTAACCAGACAGTTTATTATTGGAATAATTTTGCTACTGGTTAAGTATTTTTCTCCACATATTTCTTTTGAAACAGCTTCAATGGGAGATAAAATATATAACACATCTTTTATTTTTTCTAAATCAGTAGCGTCAATCATAGTTGGTGATTTTGGGTTTTTCAGCAGAATTGGTGCTATGTGTTCGTACAGTTTAACAAACCGTTCCAACATATAAAATTGGGAGTTCCATCTAGTTGGGACAGACTGTATTAGCTTTAAAATATTATCAGCTTGCTGCGCTTTCCTAAGCTGATCAGCAGCCAAAACACTCTGCTTAAAATAGGTAACAATGGATTTTACTTTACCTACAATAATTTTTATATCCTCAATATCATCCATAATTCTTGACGCTACTAGATCTAGGGTATGAGCAAAGCAGGGGAGGTGCTTGTTTTTTACAAACATATCGTTAACCGCCTTTACAATATTCGCCCCATTATCTGTCACGACTGCAATAACTTTGGAAGTGGTAATATTCCATTCTTCTAAAATTGTGGACATGCACTGCACTAAATATTCAGAGGTATGTCTTTCTTCTAATTCGAATACTCCTATAGTAAGAGATGTTAATTTATTTTTCAGCAAAAAATGACTTGTTATCCCTAAAAAGCTTGTTGTATTCATAGTCTCAGTCCATATATCTGCCGTAAGGGTGATATTATCTATTTGTGTAAGTTTCTGCTTAAACATACCTGATAAAACATCATATTTTTCATCAACAAGAGTAGAAATTTTGTTTCGTCCGGGAACCTGGTATAATGGTGCAACAGTTTTCATAAAATATATAAAACCTTCCTTTTCAGAGCTATTTAGGGGTAAATTGTCCTTCGCTATCATAAACGTTATAGCAATGGTGATTTTTCCTGCTTTAGTACCACCATCTAAAAAAAACTGTACTGTAGCTTAGCCTTTATTTTAATTTCAAAATAAACTTTTAAGTTTATAAATTTGTGGTTTTTGCGCAAATTTTAGCTAGACAGGTCACACATCACACTAATATAGATGTAAAAATAATATTGATGATAAGAAATAATTTTTTGTTAATTGTTGTTCTGATATGATTATCTTTAATACTTTCTAAAAGTTGCCGAATAAATCAAATCTAAAACAGCAAAAATTATACTTAGGGGGCTATGAAAATGTTTAACCTTGTGTATATTCCAAATACATAATTAGCTAATTAAAATGATAATTGTAGATAAAAAAATTACCTGAAAATGACTTAATAGTTGAAAATGATTCAGTAATTGAAGACTGACGAGAACTTGAGGGGCGTATAGAGCTCCGGCTTAAAGAGGTTGATGGCGTTGGTTCGTCAATTAAACAAACTACAGAATCTGCTGAAGTTGAAGCCACGGACTGCTGGTTTTCACTACTGTCCTTATTTATTATGTTCTTGATTGGCTAAAATCATTATTATTTTTATTTTAAATTGACTATACATATTTAAAGTTATAAATTTAAACATTTTTTTTGGGCTAATTAATTAAAGCAGCACTTATTATTCATAAAAATCAAATTACCATATTTTCTTCTTCATTCTATCTACCTTCATTCGAATAATTTGGATGTCTTCTTTGCAAATGTTTTTTTAAATTTGTTGTGTTTCCGGCTATTTTCACATCACACTGACACAATTTACATTTTCCTCCTGACTTTGTTTTAATAAATAAATTCCATACACTGCTTCTTACAGGTGGCATGGTAAGTAAAATTGGTTGAAAACACTTAACAATATAACAACCCTTGATACTATTTACAATAAAATACCTGTACTAATAATTGCTTATACAAATTACAGTTATAAAATCAATGCTTTTACTAGGATCATTCACAGGCACAGGAGGAATAAATGTATTTTTAGAGTATAATCACAATTTTCAGTATTTACACACGTTCAAGTTCAAATCTAAAAAAACATCACTATCAAATTTGTAAAACAAAGAAATACGATTTGGGATTCCCGGATATCAATTAGAGTGGTCTGTCACTGTAAATCCCCATCCGCCCATCCACCTATCAACCATATCTATAGTTTCACAATTTTCCAAACTTGTAACTCTCATAGAAATCTGTAATCCCCAGCCAGAATTTAAATTTTACGCTCTTTTGCTAGATGACGCCACTATTAATATAAGAAATAAATACTAGGGATAGTTCGGATCGAATGATATCGATATACAGTCCTATGTATCGATACATGGCAAGTATCGTATCAAAAGTATCGATACAAAATATCGAGTATCGGAGGCAAAAGTATCGATATCCTATAATATCGGATCGTATCGTGCATCCCTAATTAGAGGTGGGAATTCTAGTTCATTCGTTCTCGCTCGTAAAAAAATATAGTTCAAAAAAACTAGTTCATTAGTTCACATAGAATTTTTGCGAACGAGAGTGTGTTTTAATTTAAATAAGACTCAATTGCCCCCTGGATTTTACAAGTTTTATATTTTACTCATTAAATTAAACTGTAAATTCCCAAAAGTAACACAGAATCTTATAAAGTCTACATATGTAATTAACAATTTGCTAGAAGAAATTTGAACAGACTGGGTCCGTAACAGCTAATAGACAACATGTTCACAACTTGCTGCGGTGAGGGCTAGTGTTGATGAAAGCCCGAAAATGTCAGTTCGTAAACGGTCACAGCAAGTCAACATTAAAAAATCGACTCTGCATAACATTTTAAAGAAAGATCTGCATTTGAAAGCATATAAAATACAGTTGACTCAAGAAATAAAACCAAACGATCATGTGTCACGTCGTACGTTTGCTAATTGGGCCTTAGAAAGAAAGCAAGAACGGAACGATTTCTTTCACAAAGTAATTTTTAGCGACGAAGCTCACTTCGAAATTGGCGGATACGTAAATAAGCAAAATTGCACAATATGGGGTGACGAAAATCCAAGAGAAATACTGGAGAAACGACTGCATCCAGAAAAAGTAACTGTGTGGTGTGGTTTTTGGGCGGGAGGTGTGATTGGGCCTTATTTCTTCCAGAATGAAGCCGGTGATGCAGTTACTGTGAACGGAGCCTGATACAAGACAATGCTGACAGATTACTTGTGGGATGAATTGGAAGGTATGGATGTCCAGAACATATGGTTTCAACAGGACGGTGCCACTTGCCATACCGCAGATGAAACACTGAATGTTTTAAGGCAGAGATTTGGCGATAGAATAATTTCTCGAAGAGCTGACGTTAACTGGCCGCCTCGGTCGTGCGACCTCACACCATTAGATTATTTCCTATGGGGCTTTTTGAAGGAAAGAGTTTACGTTAACAATCCTCGAACAACTGAACAGCTTAAAGTTAACATTACTCAAGCAATTGGACAAATTGGACAGAATGTCTGCGAAAATGTTATCGCAAATTTTGAGAAAAGAATATTAGCATGCCAAAGAAGTAGAGGGGGTCACTTGCTGGATGTCATTTTTCATTATTAACCGCAATAGTTGTACTTCAGAATAATATAATAATATTATAACATTTAAAGTGTTTTGTGTATTTTATTCCTCAATTAAATCGGAATGTCAAAATTGGACACCCGTTATAAAACAAAACAACAAGCAATAAGCAAAATATAACTAACTAAATAAACTTAACGTAATTAGGTATTTGGCAAATATATTCTAAAAAAATATATAAGGGACTTATAAGTTACTATTATAATAATATTTGCGAAACTTTTTTAGATTTTAGCTGTGATCTTTTTTCCTTTATAAATTGTCCCGTCTTTGAAAAAATTCGTTAGACATTTATCGTTCGCTCAATTTCGTTCACGAAAAGAGAAAGAGACGCTGCTGTTTTTTAATTTCGTTTGCAATGACAATGAACTAATGAACGAGTCTTTCCGAACATCACGAGTAGTTCATCTTGTTCACGAAAGAAACTAGTTCATTTAAACTAGTTGGTTCACGAACTACCCAACTCTAGGGCAGATAACACGTTCGCAGAATGGATCCTTGGTTCTGAAACAAAGGGCAATGTTTTGGTCTTGGTCGTTTCTTGACATATTGGTGTATGAGTAACCCCTCATTTTAATTCTTTCGTATAACTGACTACTGATGAATTTAAGTGATTATAGTTGGCCGAATTTTATTGCTTTAGCTTTCATCTTTCATCCCAAAAAAATCCTTATATATATATATATATATATATATATATATATATATATATATATATATATATATATATATATATATATATAGTAGAAAAAGGATTTGTTTCTGGGATGACCGCTGAAGAAAAATGACATAGGCCAACCGTTGACACATGTTTCTGATTTAAGGTTTTCATCGGTACGGTCAACTAGTTGAGAGACGAGTAGAAACTTAACATACAAAACCACACCAAAGTCATCAACAGGAACAAAACCGTCGTTTGTGGTTACCAAGAGAACATCCGGACTTGATACTCTATTACCACGGAGCAGCATAAAAACACCTGTGGCAAAACTCATAACCCAAGAGTAGAAATTATTATTAATGCGGCAAGATATAATATATAGAAAATATTTTTTTTTAGGATGACCGCTAAAGAGAATGAAATTTGATCAACCGAAGACACCTGTTTCTGACTTTTTCTTTCTTTCTCGCTCTGAAAACTATTCATAGATTATTGGAATTTAGAACGAGAGCTTTCACGGCTACGTTTCGCTTTCTATTGCACGAGACTTCTTCAGGGATCTTTACTACACGAGATCTGAACATTAAATAAAGCTCAATGAGGCAACTAAAAAATATAGTAATCGAACTCCGCAAAAGAAGAATGATAAGGAGCCACCGTTAGGTAGTATTGTTTCTCCCCTACATTCATGATACTACAGACAAAATATGACGATTACTTCTCAAACAAAAGGAGTATCTATATAAAATTCTTTGCTCTTGTGGAGAAGTGTATGTGTGAGAAACATGATGCTCAATATCCACTAGGCCTAAAGAACATAAACGATGTATTAAAAAGAAACACATTGTTCAGTCTATTGTAGCTGAATACTAGCATACCATTGACATCATACGTGAAAACCGACCTCAACACAGGGTCACGGTCCGACGAACACAAGTCGGATGTAAAAGCTCGCCTGAATCTCCGCCTCTCATTCAGTATTCAGATCTCGTGGAATAAAGATCCCTGAAGATGCCTCATGCAATCGATGGCGAAACGTCGGATAGTAATTCCAATTTGACACGGTCTAATCCCAAGAACCACGATTTCTTAGTTATTGGAATTCTATTTTCGTAGGTTAAATTTTGTAAAAAAAAACAAAATATTGTTAGAGTAGTGTCCCCCATGCGGGATACAGACCCCCCATAGACCCCTTCTGGCTACGTGTCTACTTTCCTTTTGACCCTTGCATTTCAAAATTGAATATTTTCTTGACTAAATGGTGTATGTACATGTGATATAACGAACCGCAAAGTATTCACTATCTACATTTTTACTTTTTAAGAGGTTATCAATTCAACAATTCGACCCTATGCATTTTTTATGTACAGGGTGTCCGGATTTGGTTGCAAAAGCAGGGTATCTCGCTTATTTTTAAAGATAGAACCTTGCGGTTTTCACGAACCTGAGCTAATTTTTTGTGAAACTCATGAAGCCGTAAACAAAATTTTCATAGCCTTCTTCGTTTATGAGATACAGGGCGAAATAGAAAATTTTGCATTTTGGGACCCCCCTCGTATCTCGGTTATCCTTTAACTTAACGCAAAGGGAAAAATTGCTGCTTAGGCAGTTTTTTACGCTGGATCCAGTGGCGTTGTCATATTTTTCATTTGAGTTGTTATTTTTTAGATATGACCCAAAGTTGTGTTTTTTTAAATGGGACACCCTGTATATTTGTCCAGAAATTGATTTGTCCTTTTAAAAGCTTCTCAAAAATATATAATAGTATGGGTCTATTTTAATAAACAACAACAAAAATCCTAATTTTAATAATTATCATCCCAAATTTTGCAGTATGCCATGCAAAACAATGCTGCCTTTTATTTAAAGTTGTTAACAATATCTAGATCCTAACAATACATCAAAATAAATATGTAATTAAATCTATTTATCAAAATATGTATTGATAATTTCAGCACCAAAAAAGTACCACCTACTTAGATTTATGTAACACAAGAACAAAACAGTAATAAATTATTATGTAACAAGCCTTTCAGCAAACATCAACTGTCGTATAAGAACTACAGTAACCAAGGAAATAAAAAGAACTTCGCTTCGCACAATTTTCGTATTTCTTCTAGGGAATTAAGCAAAATAACGGGATGATTTTGTAAATAGCGAACATTTTCTCTTATTGCATTTCCTAAATTTTGGACATTATCATAGTGGTCTTTGTAAATTCTATTTTCCAGATATCCCCATAGAAAGAAATCTAAAATCGACAAATCTGGGGACCTAGGGGGCCATCTTATAGGTCCATTTGTTCCGATCCATTGATTGGTAAAATTATTGTCCAGAAATAATCTCGTCATTCCAGAATTGTGTCCAGGAGCACCATCCTGTTGAAAATAAATTTCGTTAATTTGCGCTAGAGGAACATCGTCAAGTAATTCAGGTATAGCTGCCTCTAAAATTTCTATATAGCGATTGGCTGTTAGATTTCCCTCAAATATATAAAATTTTATATGTGTTCCTAATATGAAGCAGGACACATTTAGACCAAACCTGCCCTGCTGTCTTCTGGGAAATATTTGGTGTTGATTTTCCTGGGACCAGAATCTACTATTGCGCTTATTGAGTATACCAGAATTCTTCGTGTGACCATATAACCTTCCTTTCAAAATCTGTAACCATATCGCATCTTTCTCGAAACCAATTGCAGAAGACTACCCGACGCTCTGCATCCCCTGGCTGTAAGTGCTGCACGAGCCTAAATTTGTATGGGTGGTATTTGTGCTTTTTTAGAATTTCTTGAACTCTAGTTTTTGGAATCCCTATGCTCTTCTCACTGGCCCTACATGAGTTTGTAGGGTAAGCTTCTGCATTAGCCAAAACCGTAATTTCCTCAGCCTCCCGATTTTCTTTTTGATAAATGATCCGTGATTAAGTAAATTCTTTTTTATCCGATAAAAAGTGGATATATTAGGTTGCCTCCTTTCTGGATATCTAAATAAAAATTAAGCAATAATATTTCAACATACCTAAAAACTAACTATTTACCTGTTAAAATACATCTCAGAAGCCCATTCAACATGTTCTTTAGTTAATATAAAACAAGCTAACATATCGTACTTTTCATAATGTTCGAAAGTTTGGTTTTCTTCCATAATAATACAAATATATTTTTACACAATAAATAAATGCAAAAAACTAGCGCTATATTTTATATACGCGTACAAAATTGGGAAATGTCATTTGCTTCCAAGAAAACAAAAGAAAACGGCATCGTTTTGCATGGCCTACTGAAAAATTTGGGATGATAATTATAAAAAATAGGATTTTTGTTGTTGTTTATTAAAATAGACCCATACTATTATATATTTTTGAGAAGCTTTTAAAAGGACAAATCAATTTCTGGACAAACATACAGGGTGTCCCATTTAAAAAAACACAACTTTGGGTCATATCTAAAAAATAACAACTCAAATGAAAAATATGACTACGCCACTGGATCCAGCGTAAAAAACTGCATAAGCAGCAATTTTTCCCTTTGCGTTAAGTTAAAGCATAACCGAGATACGAGGGGGGTCCCAAAATGCAAAATGTTCTATTTCGCCCTGTATCTCATAAACGAAGAAGGCTATGAAAATTTTGTTTAAGTCTTCATGAGTTTCACAAAAAATTAGCTCAGGTTCGTGAAAACCGCAAGGTTCTATCTTTAAAAATAAGCGAGATACCCTGCTTTTGCAACCAAATCCGGACACCCTGTACATACAGGGTGTTTAAATTACGATGTCCTATTCCTTCATCTGGAGAGCTATAAAAGATGGAGGAAACATTTAAAGACATTTATTTCTTTCGAAGTTTTAATTTATTTTGTTTTTATTTATACAGGGTGTTGCATTTTCCTGAACTTTCTTATTTTAGATTTTGCACTATATTTATTATAAACTATGAGAATACATTGAAAGCCGAGTTTAACGATATATATTAGTTTAGGTCTCTAAGGTAACGTTCTGGATTTATTGGCATTTTTCTACAGTTTTATATCAATTTATTAGAATTTAAGTAGTTTTAAATTTTTCTGAATAAATAAAAAAAGATAAAAAACCATTCTATTTGCAATATTTTCACAAAGTTTTGAAACTCAGTTTTTGCGTTGTCTTATACGCAGTTATGTTGAGTAGCGTATGTATTGAGTAATAAACCTTGACACTATTCGCAGTTAACCCAAAGTCTACCAACAGGGACGTTATTTTATTATCCCAATGACTAAAGGCATCTCGAGAAGGTTCCTCACAAGGCGTGCCGAACACTGAAAAACTGTCCGACCTTGTCTCGAATGCACGCTTTTCGACAAGCTCTCTTGCCATTGAGCCACCGAACCACCGAGTCTTTATTTAATTAAATAATTACACACGCCTGCAAAAAAAACTTTTGGCCGGGGGTTTGATTTTTGACAATGCCAAAAAAAATGGTATTTCATAACAAAATTCATCGGAATAAGTGTTGAATAAATACACGTTTTATCACTGGAACAATGTATGACCTCTAAAATAAAGATTTTAATCAAAGAACAAAGAAACCAAAAGAAAGTTTACTTGAAGTTCGTTCATAAGAAGTTGCATCACCAGAAGCGTCTCTTCGCAGCTCCCAACAATGGTCTACCATCATGAAAACTTTCTTCACCCACAGCCCTAAGGTTTTTCGAAAAATAGTCAATATGGGAATGGAGAACATGCGATTTTAACCTCATGTTGCATCCTAGCATCGTTTTAACTTTATTCTTAAAACCTAGATCTGTATTGTTTCCCAAAAACCCTTTAAATACATTTTAAAACTATCCCAAGCTTGTTATTTTTTTTTCTTAAACTCGGTGTCCTTCATTGGAAATAATTAACAGTTTGGTCAAGAGTTTTGACATATTGCTGCATTATTCCTAAATTGATATGCAGTAGAGGCAACAAGATTTTGTTCCGATCTACTTAACTTTCCCGCACAGTACTGTTTGAACTAGGTACCAAATTAACTCTTTGTGGTCATGTTCTACTTGTCCAGTGTCCACCTCGAGCTCTACTGTCCTATTCACATAAAAAACGTAGCAGTGTCGTATAACCCGACTGTTGTCCTAACAACATGCGTACAATTCTAAAGCCTCCACATAAAATCCAATTGTCTCTGCATATTGCACTTTGTGTAACAGGATTGCCAAATTTTCATAAGTTTCCTTTAAGTGAACTGAACAGGGACCTACGCACACACGTTACCGTTATGTAACAACACACCTTCTAAGCTTCTTGTAGATGAATCTATGAACAATCTCCAATCACTGGCTTGGTAAGCAGCAGCACCTAGTTTAACGACTAATTCTGGAATATCGAGACAATAAACGAGCGAATCTTCTTTGCTAAAAATGTTCCACAAATACTGCTTCACGTTTTCTGTACCACGAAAACGTAGTCCCTGAACAAAATACATTTTTTTCTCGTTACCTGGATCCTAAAAGTTTTGCAGACTCTTTTGACGGACCCACATCTCGGACTAAATCATTCAGCTCGGTCTGAATAAATAGTTAGTAGCCGTTCAGTATTTTCTGGCAACTCGAAATCGTGGTCAGGGTCATCCAGTTTCCTTTCAGAATCTGAACTAGACGACAAAGTATTTAAGCTATCAGGTACAGTAGGGACGGGTATATCCGTGAACAATGTCTTTCTTGTTTTTGGTGGAATTGTAACCCTAAACATCTGACATGTAGAAATAACAAACATCTACGTGGCTGCTAGGCTCACGCCACACCACGGGTATTCTGAACGGCAATGCTTTTTGCTTACCTTGAGTCCATTTACGTAATGACTCAACACATGTATGACACACTTGATGTGTCGCCCATGGTTTAACCTGATCACCTAGCTTTGCTTTTTTTCAACTTTTAATACAGAAGATAACAGACATGCACCAGCAAAAACAGACTACGCGCTTGGCTACTCGACAAGAACTACTGCAGAGACAACTAAACTTTGTCCGATATATCTACTCCTTTTCATCTCGCATAATTTATTGTATCTTCATCCTTGTCTCTCATCGTGGGAAGCTAACATAGATATAGCTGTAATCATTCTCAGCACTAAAGCTAAATTGTATATTTTTCATAAATTTCATAAAGTTCGTTTTCTATCTCCGTCTTACTCAGTGACGTTTGGATAATTGAAAATGGTCTTTGGATTGTGTTGTATTATGTTTTACGTTTCGTTATGTGTTTTATTCAGTTTTCCCTTGACTCTTTTATTTGACGTTGTGTAGTGTTATTGCTTTTAGACAATGAAATAATCTGCCATGATATAATTATATTTATGGAGGTAAATGTTTTGCCGATAGCATTGATTGATTTGACATGGGAATGGTTTTCAACTAAGATATATTTCGATACATTTTGTCTTGGTGTATCTTTTCCATTTCAGTTTGCAAGTAAGTTAGATGACATTGCTTACACTTAACCTCCAATTTTGATGCATGTCAGGGATTTAAAAAAACAAAATTTTATTATATTTTACCGGCAAATGTCCAAATTTTCAGCCAAGTTACTGTCCCTAATCTGCGATTTCCCAACAAATAATATTTAAAATTACGCGTTTGATTTACTGATTTAAATGTAATAAATATTAGAATAGAGAAGAAAAGCGTAAATCTATGCGCCATCTGCTTTGACTTTCTATGGAGATAGAGTGGGAACGCGAATGATTTATTTACGTTGACTTGCGCGTCTCAACTTGGTTGTCTCTGACTACTGAGAGACATGAACGCTTCCAGTCAGTGTTGCCAACAGTCCGCATTAGAAACACGCCAAATACGTATTTTAGACCCACTAAAAAACCGCTAAACATCGTAATAGTCTAAGAAATACATTTTTTTTCTGCAAAAACTATTCCAAAAATATATTTGTATTTTATTAAAAAAAGAAAAGAGAAAACAAAGTTTATTTACGTTACATTAAATAACATGACAAACACTAAAATTATTGAAAAATATAGCCATCTTACTCGTCTTCTTCTGTATTATACAGTTGTGGTGGATACGAATCATTGGTTTAAATTTGTTTAATTACCTCATTAGTTAGAGTAAAATCGTTGCAGCTCATACTGTTTTTGTGTAATCCATTACGAATTGTTAGAGTTGGATTTAGTAATGGCAATTTCATTCTATTACGTAGTTTAGTTGTTATCACATTTATTTGACTAAATTGCCTTTCTATTTCGACATTTGAATGTGGTAAACTCAACACCCCAATGGCTACATGAGCAAGCTCTTTGAAAATTGTAGTATTTTCTGAATCTTTGTAGTTTAAAACTTCTAACCAAAAACGCTGCGTATTATCAATGATTGCCCATTTAATTAAATGTATTTTTCTCCATTAGTTCTCTATTAGGGCAATATCTTCTTCTTTCTTATATAAACATTTAAGCAAATCTGTAATATCAGATTTATTATGTCTGAGACAATTTTCGACAGCAAACATGGACATTTTTTTTAGTATTTGGATGTTGTCAGGTATACGGTTTCTGATTTCTTTTATTAGTAAAAGCCTTATTTACTTTATTAACCCCGATTAAAATAGGTTTTAAGAAACAGATGTATGCATAATTGAAGTCATCGCAATACATCTGGTGGAATAATTCAGCTGTGTAACATTTTTCGTCGTTCAATTTAGTAATTTCAAAATGAGTCTTTAACTCTAACCATTGTGTATGAATTCTACTAACAGCCGGTTCAATCGATAACCACCTAGTTGCACAAGCTTATACAATTTTAAGCGGGTTTTGTCCGTCATTTATAGTTTTATATAGATCCTTATACTGCAATTGTCTGAGAGAAGATTTTGAAAACCAGTCATAAGTTTTCCGGACCAGGAATTCTAAATCTCTGGGAAGCTCTTTAGTAGCAGCTGATGCGGCCAACTGGAGTGAATGGCAGGTGCATCGTATTAAAATTATATTGGGATTATAGGCTGAGAATTTTTTGTGCACTCCATTGTTCATTCCCGTCACAACAGCAACATTATCCGTGCCCAAACTAGGCATATTTTCAATTTTTAATTTATATTTTTCCAACATTTTTAAGAGACACTGAACAATAGCTTCCGCATTACCAGAATCAAGTTCGGCTAAACCTAGACCAGTCGAAACTGTTTTAGAATTTTTTACACTAAAATATATTACTGAACAGCCTAAATATTTTGTTACGCAGATGCCATTTGATTCATCTATTAATGTATGCAAAATATGGGGCAATGACATTTTTTATTATTTCGGAACATTTTATTCGATGCATTTGCAGATATTCGGCTTCGGGGCCTACGAAAGAAATAATTTATTAAAAAAAGCCCTAACCTCAATAATACGGACGTGGATATGCAAATACTTCGGCTGTCGGTAATAACGTTCAAAATGTTGGAGAATTTAGTAAGAAGAGTGTGTGAATGTGTGGTGTGTGTCTTAATAATAAAGGGATTTTCAACATTAAACTTCGCTAATAAGCTTCAAATAATTTCCAAAGAAAAGGCAAAACCGCCTATGAAAAATTTAATCACAAAAATGAAAAACTGTATTAGACATTTTTATCCGGAAAAACAATACGAACAATTTAAATGGCTAACAGGGTGTGAAAATATAAGAAAATTATTTTGTTGGCCATGTTTACTTTTTGAAAATGAAAAAGGTCTCTGGAATAAGACTGGTTTTTCCGATTTAAATAATTTCCATAAAGCTATAAAAAGACACATTATGTCCAAAGCGCATTTGCAGGCCGTCATAAAAGAAATATTCTTCGGCAAAACCAGAATTGAACACGCTCTTAATAAACAGTTGGAAATTAGTCACCGCCAACACAATGAACTAGTCGATAAAAATAGGCAAATATTAAGAAAACTTATCGATGTTGTTTGTTTTCTCGGACAGCACGAACTGGGATTTAGAGATCATGACGAAACAAGGGTTTTTTCAAATAGAGGAAATTTTCAAGATTTACTTAGTTTAATGACTAAATATGATGATTGCTTAAAAAATCATTTAGAGCAATCTAGCGTTTTTCGCGGAATGTCGAATCGAATCCAGAATGATTTAATTTCCGCTGTTGCAACCATTATTCTAAAAAGAATTAAGCAGGAGTTTGACGAGGCGCGGTTCATTGCTATTGTTCTGGACGAAACAACTGATATCACTAATTTTAACCAATTATCTATAATAATACGCTACGTTAAAACAGACTGAAGTATTCAAAAGCGATTTTTAGGTTTTAAAAATGTGTCCCAAAATCGTACAGCAGATGCATTATATACCGTAGTTTATAACGTTACTAAAGAAATTAATGGAGAGAAAAAATTAGTTGCCCAAAGCTATGATGAGGCTGCAGTGATGGCAGGACAATTAGGGGGTCTGCAAGCTAAAGTTCGAGAAATTTTCACAAGTGCTGTGTTTTTCCATTGTTTTGCTCATAAATTAAATTTAGTTTTATTCCAGTCCATCAATCACATTAAAGAGTGTAAAGTATTTTTCGTTACTTTAAGTGGCATGGATGCTTTTTTTTCCAAGTCAACAAAACGTACCCAAGCTTTGGATTCTATTGTCTACAAACGATTGCCCAAAGTAGCTCCTACTAGGTGGAATTATAATTGAAGACTTGTGTTAACAGTATCTGAAAATCGTGAATCACTGATTGAACTATTTGAGAATATAGTAGAAAATAATGAACGTGGGACTCAGAAGTAATAAATAGTTCGAGGGGGTTTTTGGACTGTTTGAAACGAGATTTTAATTTTAATTATTTGTTGAACATATTTTAAGAAATAATTCCATTCTCGGACAATGTTTTTAATATATTACAAATTAAAACAAACGATATTGCTTTTTGCCTAAAAAAGGTGGATGATTTTAAGTCCATGTTAAGCCAAACAAGAGATGACTTTGACCTATTTTGCGAGAAAACGATAACGTTAAATGTAGAGCCACAAGCTAAGCGTCTTCGAACAGACAAGGTGGGGGAAGTTCAAACATCATACAGACGTCTCTTTTATGAAATAATCGATCAAATTCAGCAACAAATAAACTATAGATTTAACGGTTTAAATGATTTTAAATTCCTCGAGCTCTGCAATTTTGATGCATTTAAAGGAAAAACTTTTCCAGAAGATGCGTTTAAATCTCTTCTTCTTCATTATGGCCAGTTCTTTGACCGAGTGTTACTGCGACCTGAACTAAAAGTGATTTACGAAACTGATGATTAGCGCAAAAAATAACGCTAAGGAACTATTGCAATTTTTAAAAGACAAGGAGCTGGAAGATGCCTACATCGAAGTGTCGAAATTGTGTGCATTAGTATTGATAATACCTGCCACAGGTTTATCAGTAGAACGCAATTTTTCAACACTTAAACGTATAACAAATTTCGTGAGAAATTCAACGGGGCAGGAGAGACGTTCGCATACATCGCTGTTGTCCATTGAAAATAAACTTCTCTAAAATATGTCGGAGCATCGACGTTTTTATGATGACGTCATTGACGAATTTGCAAAAAATGATCGAAGAATTGAATTACATTACAAATAGGTAAGTTTTTAAAAATTGCTCTCCTTTCTTAAAATTTCACCGCACGCCCCCGACTGAAGATATGCGCAATGTCTTTGCCGTAGTGGTAGTTACGCTTTAGTCCAAAGGAGTAGCACACTCAATAAAACCTCAGTACACACGGAAAATGTAAAAAGTGAGAACTTTACTGATTTTTCTTCTAAATCCTTTCCAAGATTGGCCAGGAATTTAAGACTTGCCTGTTTAATATTCCAAAAAGGCGCAGAACTTCGCCCATGTTGTTTTATATCACCTACGTCATTAATTCTAGGAATTCCTGCCGACACATACCGTAGCGCCGCCGACTACTGTAAATGAACACACAGGTGATCGTTAATACCTGTTTGGGAGTTTCTTAAAATTCATATACCTCGCCCACGCCTCGTACAATCCGGCGAAATAAGTGGCCGCGGACTCGTAGCAGGAAAGAAGAATTTATTCTCGGACCACACTTGTTTTCTACATGAGCGCCAATGCTGGTTACTTTTAGTATACGAGGGGATATCTAAAAATTCTCAACTTGTTGGTCGTTCTGGTAGACAATTTAGTGTGTTGTTTCTGATCATAATGCTTCGACATCACATAGATGAAATGGTTGTAACTATATTTGATTATTTCACCAAAGAGAAAAAAACGTAAATTTCCTTCACCCGAAACTTCCCTTGTTATGAATATTTCCTTTTAATAATAATAATAATAATACATTTATTGTTTTACCAATCATTTACATGAAATTAATGCAGTCTTTGAATAGTACTATTTTGGCAAACAATGGGCCTTGGTAAAGCAGACATCCAGGTACAGGACCTGAATACTGTTCAAGCCCTAATTTATATAAAACAATTACAAATATATGGCAATGTTTATATACGGTGTGATAAATATGTTTTTTTTTAATTTTGATGCTGATATATCTGAAATTTTACAAATCTACTTCTGAAAAGGAAATGCAATGAAGCGAGGAGGGAGGACAAAGAAAAGGAAGAGAAAAAAAACAATGGAAGAGAAAAACAATTGGGGGGGGGGAGGGGACCCATAGTTTTATTTAGAGAGTCATGATGCCATTAGCCGAATGCACTATTGCTGACGTAATAATTCTCCCTTTGCTATTCTTTTAAAAGCTGATATCGAAAGTTGAAAATCAATATTAGAGTGTGAGTTTATTCTAGTAGCTACGTTGTATGAAAGAGATAAATTTCCTTTCTGTGTTGTGGGACTCTAAGAAGTTCACCTCTTCGCAAATTAATATTATGACATCAGCTCTAAATAAAATTTTAGAGTGTAAATAAATTGGCAATTCATATTTTATAATTTTAAAACCAAAACACGACATACGAAGCCTAAACCTGTTATACATATTCAGCCATTTTGAACTCACTAAGTAGGGAGATATGTGATTTCTTCTTTTAATACCATACATTAGTCTCAAACATGAATTTTGAACCTTTTGAACACCATATCGACCACTTGCATCAAGACACGGGAAAACTACTATATTACAATAATTAAATTGTGACAACACAAGAGAGTCGCACAACAGCTTTCTGGTTTCCAAACCGAGATAGTGCCTATTTGAATAAATCAGTTTTAAATTGCAGTGAGAAGCTTTGAAGTAATGTGCTGTTTAAAGCCTAATTTCCTGTCCAATACTACTCCTAAACTTTTGCAGGTGTCAGAGAAAATCAACAGAGTTCCGTTAATTTGTATTTGTATGTTATTCTTTATTTGCACAACCTGACTCTGATTACCAAACACAATTACGGTCGACTTTCCAGGATTAGGAACCAATAAGTGCTCTGATGCCGTTCTGTAAAACTGGGTTAGGTCTGAGTTTACTAGATTTTGCGCCACTTTAATTTGGTGCACCTCAAACGAAAAGTATAGCTGAGTGTCGTCTGCGTAAAAATGGGATCTACAGTGCTGCAAGGACTTACAGAAATTACCAGTGTAAATGGTAAATAGTAGCAGACCCAAAATGCTTCCCTGAGGTCCACCGGCAGATAAAGCTAAAGGGCTCGTATGCTGCCTACAACAAATGACTTACTGAAATGAGAATTTTATGATTTAACATGTCAAAGGCTGCACTAAAATCAAGAGACACTAAATTACTAACCTTATTCTCATCCGCCGCCCCCAGAACGTAATCCACAATGCAAGCCAAAGCACTCTCGCAACTATGATTGGGTCTAGAGCCCGATTGGGTTTCTGGCAGAATATTATGACAATTAAGAAAGGCCCTGATTTGACTTGCCATTACTTTTTCCAATATTTTAGAAAATGTGGGAAGTATACTAAAAGAGCGTAAATGCCCATACTCGGTGGGATTACTTATTTTTGGCAATGGAATTACTTGCGCCTGTTTCCATAAAACTGGAAAGTACTGAGACAATATACATTCATTCACGATGTGAACAATATATGGTGCAATAAATGTGCAGCAAAGAATAATCATGGTCAAATTGATTTTATCAGCTCCAACGGCCCTTGATTTTATTTTTTTAATTACATTAAACTTTTCATTTTCATTAGATAAATTAAAGTGAAAATATTCATTTTTTATTAGGAATTTTCTTATATAAGTGGATAACAGTAGATCAAGAGATGACCACCGGGCTAAGACAAACTGGCCACCAAGTAAAAATTTACCACCTAGCTCCAAAAATGTAATTCGGTAATGCCTAGTTGACCTCAAGAACATTGTATTAACCCCTCTTCATATAAAATTGGGACTGATGAAACAATTTGTCAAATCCAGATAAAAATGGTGGTTCTTTTTTTATTTGTGATCCAACAAAGTACTTTTTTGGGCCTTAAATAACGAAAAGTAATGAAATTGAGATGGTTATGCAGGAAGACGAAACAGAAGCATGGATAGCTTTAAAAGAAGTTTGGATAAATTTAGGAAGTTTGGCTTTAACATGGGCATAAAAATTTACTTTCTACATGCTCATCTTGACTTTCCGTTTCATCTCAAGTTAGAGATGTTACTGGATATTTACTACTTTCGTTTAACCGGGCAGTTGATAGGATACAATGACAGAATAACGAAAACTAAGATAAAAATCGTTTTCATTGTTTAGATTCTTCAGTCATTAAAAAAAACGAAGCTAAATTCAGCTTCTTAGCAATAAATTTGCTAAAACATTTATCTGAAATGTGCATATTAAACTTATATTCATCTACAAACACACATCTACTTCATCCCTGGGGGATAGCCCAGAAGGCAACTTGCTCTTCTTGTCGTATAATCATGTTTTGTTGGTATGAAGAGAAGATATTAAAAGGAGGAGAATATAGATGTGCGTGAATCTTTTGATGGTAGTAGTGGTGTGAATGTTTGGGGAGGAATTATTATGAGTGGGTGAAAAATATACGTGCGAAGCAGGGGCGTCCGGTGAAATTTTAAGAAAGGGAAGCAATTTTTAGAAATTTACCTATTTGTAATGTAATTCGATTCTTCGCTCATTTTTTGCAAATTGGTCAATGACGTCATCATAAAAACGTCGATGCTCCGACATATTTTGGAGAAGACATCACTTGGGAAAGTTTCTCGAACTTTAGCTTGCAGACCCACTAATTGTTCTGCCATCACTGCAGCTCCATCATAGCTTTGAGCAACTAATTTTTTCTCTCCATTAATTTCTTTAGTAACGTTATAAACTACGGTGTATAATGCATCTGCTGTATGATTTTCGGACACATTCTTAAAACCTAAAAATCGCTCTTGAATACTTCCGACTGTTTTAACGTAGCGTATTACTATAGATAATTGGTTAAAATTAGTGATATCAGTTGTTTCGTCCAGAACAATAGCAATTAATCGCGCCTCGCCAATCTCCTGCTTAATTTTTTTTAGAATAATGGTTGCAACAGCGGAAGTTAAATCATTCTGGATTCGATTTGATGTTCTGCGAAAAACGCTATATTGCTCTAAATGATTTTTTAAGCAATCATCATATTTAGCAATTAAACTAAGTAAATCTTGAAAATTTCCTCTAATTGAAGAAACCCTTGTTTCGTCATGACCTCTAAATCCCAATTCGTGCTGTCCGAGAAAAAACAAACAACACCGATAAGTCTTCTTAATATTTGCCTATTTGTGTGACTAATTTCCAACTGTTTATTAAGGGCGTGTTCATTTCTGGTTTTGCCGAAGACTTTTTCTTTTATGACGGCCTGTAAAAGCGCTTTGGACATAATGTGCCTTTTTACAGCTTTATGGAAATTGTTTAAATCGGAAAAACCAGTTTTCTTCCAGAGACCTTTTTCATTTTCAAAAAGTAAACATTGCTAACAAAATAATTTACTTATATTTTCACACCCTGTTAGCCGTTTAAATTGTTCGTATTGTTTTCCGGATAAAAATGTCTAATACAGTTTTTCATTTTTGTGGTTAAATTTTTCATAGGGGGTTTTGCCCTTCCTTTGGAAATTATTTGAAGCTTATCAGCGAAATTTAATGTTGAAAATCCCTTTATTGTTAAGACACACACCACACATGCACACACACTCTTCTTACTAAATTCTCCAACATTTTTAACGTTATTACCGACAGCCGAAGTTGACGGTATTTGCATATCCACGTCCGTATTATTGTCTTCCATATCGCACCATGCACGACGCGACGTATGTATCACACAACACACGGATAGGCGTTCAAACAAAGAACCTACTCCAACGATAGCTTCCGCCCCCACTTAAAGCACGCGACTGAAATGCAAAAATTGCAAACAGCCGGTGGAAAGTTCAATAACCTCTGGCTCGATTCACAGGAAATCAAGCATACAGCACTTGGTTGCAGAGAAGCTAGCGGCCCGCATAGGTTCTATTCTATTTTCTATTGTGGCTCGGTCGGAGTCAAGGCCGCATTTATTATGGGCTTAATAATTAAAATAATATTTTAGCTTTTTTAATATAAACTAAATTAATGGTTTCCTATTACAGAAATTACATTTTAGATGATGTTTTGCAATTTTTTTTGGGGAAGCACTGCTTCCCTTGCTTCCATGGACTGCACGCCCCTGGTGCGAAGGTTGTTCTTCCTTTTGAAGAAAACTTTAGAAACGGTTTTGTTTTTGTTGATGTCAGGCGTGGCCTCACAAGGCGCGCATTTCTCAAGGAATTCTTAAGGAAAATCAACATTCAGAGAATGGAATAGCCTGCTAGGTCTCCAGATCTGAATCCAACGGATCCTACCTGGAGTAGAATTAAATTGCTGCTGAAGCAGCGAGACAATGAGGTGGTTAATGTGGAAGATTTAGTGAATGTCACTAGAGAAATATAGGAAGCTAACCACGCCTTGTTAACTAGGACCTTTAATAGTCAATGGGGGATGATCCAAATTACTATTATTCTTTTGTTTTCCTTTTATTGTTAGTTTAGTCTTTTGTTTTGTAAAATTGTCACTTTTATTTACACCTAAATGTTGCTATTCATTACAATGGAAAAGTTTCAGTCGACACTTATTCACAAAATAATAAACTCCCTGTAGATTCAAGTAATCTGTTTCAATAAACAGTTCAAATGGTTTGGGACTACTTTCCTCAAGTAATAAAAGCTTCTTAGAGCGATTTTTTTAATTAACCAGAAAAGTGCATATTTTTAGTCACAGGTTTTTATCTTCTTTAAGAAAGATGATGGTTGTGAAAAACAGAAACCGTTCCGACACTAATGCACCTTAAACAAGAAAGTTATAAATAGCATGCCTTATTATGATTATTTTATACACAATGTTTCAAGTAAAGGTAAAATTGTGCAGAAAATCGGAAGTTTTGCTTTCAAGGGTTGTCCACAATTTTTGAGAATATTCTGTACAACACAAACATGCATATTTCCTGCAGACCCTTCTCGTAATGTCGTAACTGTAAGAGCAATTGGATCGAATAGCCAACAAACCAATACAAAGTCGTGTTTAAAAAAATCAATTTTCAGCAAAAAAATTACTATCTCTGGAAAAAAGAGGAGTTCAAACAAAAATGGGTGAAATTAGACCTTAAACATCGAATGAAGAATCAAACCGCATAACCGGTAATTTTTAGGAGCCCTTTCGACTCATCGAGTTAAAGGATGAAACCCAAACTATTATAGATAAATCTTTCTACTTTCTAATGTTATTGGTCGTCCAGGGCGCAGCTTGATTTATTACGTTTTTCTTATCATATGCAGCTCACTATGAACCCAAATGGTACTCTTTCTTTATATAAGTTTTTATGCAATTTGACTTGTCTGTCTACAAATAATGTAATCTAATTTTAAACCACTTTCACTTGTCCGACGGATTTGATTTTTTTTATACATACAGGTTGGTCCAACAGTGCGTTCAAGTCCAATAGATCGATTACTGTCAGGATAAAAAAAATATATATACGAAAGTTGTAGGGACTGCTGAGAGCTACATTTGTTTTCGATTATACAGGGTTAAGGATAAGTTTGCCACAAACCATTTAAATGGTACACCCAGTATATTGTTTTATTTTCAGGTTCCTTGGAGTTGTTCAAGATTTATGGCCACTTCGAAAATATTAGAGCAACATTTGACGCTACTTGATTAGTTGTGCGAGTAAAATGAGATTTTACCGTAACGTTATAATGAAAATTATATCTATTGACATTTCTATTGTTGTGGAATGTTGTTTCGTCAGCAAATAACACAAAAAAGTCAGCAAATCTTGGCTCTCTCTGATTTTGTTGTTGTGATCTGTAACAAAAATCTAATGAGTCTTATTTTTACAAATGACATTAAACTGTCAAAAATAAGAATTTTAACTGTCAAGTAATGCTGGTGCTTGAGTTTTGTATTAAAAACTAAGTACGGTTTCTATTGTAAGATGCAAAGATGAATTTTAATAGACAAGTAATGATCGATATGTTTTATGTGTTAGAAGCAAGTGAAAAGAATTGTTTGTTAGTGACAAGAATATATCACGAAAAGTATCCTGATAGAAAACAACCACACAGAAGCACTTTTGAAAAGCTTATGCAACGCTTTGATGAGACGGGAAATGTAGAATACACGAAAACTGATCGAGCCTAACCTGTTTTAAATGAAAAGAGCGAGTTAGCGGTAAACTTAAAAGTTATTGAAGACCCACATATTGGCTCAAGAAGAATTGCAAGAGTAAACAGATGTAAGTAAAATCACTGTTCTACGAATTCTAACACCCATTCATACCATATTCAAATCTTTCAAGAATTGTATGAGAATGATTATCATAGGTAACTAGATTTTTGTCACTGGGTCACAACAAATTCAGAGAGAGTAAAGATTTACCAACTTTGTGTTATTTACTGACGAAGCAACATTCCACAAAGATGGAAATGACAATAGACAAAATTTTCATTACTACGCTACTGAAAATACTCACTTTATTGGCACAATTAGTCAAAATAGGAGATCTCTTAAGGTCTGGGGTGGAATTGTTAAACATTTTGTCATCGGTCTGCATTTTTTGGGAGAAAGGCTTACGGCAAACCGATATCTCCAGTTTTTGAAAAAAGATTTTAGAACACTATTATACCAAATCCCAATTAACGTCAGTGATCAAATATGGGTTATGCATGACGATACCCCATTTTACCATAAGGCTGCCTTTCATGCATTTCTTAATTAATAAATTCAAGAACGCTGTATAGGAAGAGGAAAACCGATTGCGTGGCCGCCTAGATTTCCTGACTTGAAATACTTGACTCCGACTATAAAAGAAAATATGAAGGAAAGAATCTGAAGTGTATTTAATAACATTAATTTTAATACATTAAGAGATGTTGGCGTATCTTTTGAAAATCGTTTAAATATTTGTGTCAAACAAAACGGTGGATATTTCGAACATCTAATTCAGTAGTTTTTGCTGTTTTATAGGATTTGTTACTTAGTATTGTTCTTTGATTGTTATTTTTTTTTATTTTCACATTCTGATTACTTTAGGGTAGACAACTTAACAACTAATTTAAACTAGTTGTTAAGTTGTCCTAGCTGTCCTAACTAGTTTAAAACAAGTTTGGCTCGATCAGGTTTCGAGTATTCTACATTTTTCGTCTCATCAAACCGTTGCATAATCTTTTAAAGGCGCTTCTTCTATCAGGATACTTTTCGTGCTATATTCTTATTTCTAACAAACCATTCCTTCCACTTGCTCCTAACACGTAAATCATCTCGATCATTTCGTAATAACCACCAGTTTTTATTACTAGATCATTGTAGTACTATCATGTATTAGTACAATTTTTGGACTAAATCTTTTTTAATTAGTGATAATTTTTATTTTTTTAAATTTTTTCGATCCATGCTGGATGAATACATAAAAAAAAATCGGTAAATTTACAAAACGGCTGATTGAAAATAAATGAAATTTCTAGGGGTACAATGGATCGTTGGGGGACAGTTTTTGACGGAGTAAGTAATGTTTTAACCCTTTCCACTGTTTAGGGGTGGGGGGTAACTTTCAAACGTTAAATGGAAAGGTGCAGTTTTTTTCCAGATCTCCAGAAAAAACTACGTTCTAATCAATGAATAATTCAAACCTCATTTTTTCGATGGTAATCTTAATGGACAGCGATACTGCGATTTCCTTCGAAATGACTTGCAAAGATTGATGCCAAATATTCCAGAGTAACAACGTGAAGCAATCTGGTTCCAACAAGACGGCGCACAACCACATTACTGTCGAGAAGCACGTGCTATATTGAATGACACTTACCCTAACAGATGGATTGGACGTGGGGGACCAGTAAATTGGCCTGCAAGATTGCCAGACTTAACCCCCCTGATTTTTTCTTGTGGGGTTTTGTCAAAGAAAAAGTCATGGTAACTGCTCCAACTACAGCCGAAGACATGAGAGAGAGGATTACGCGTGCAGTTCGTGAAATCACCCCAGATATGTTATTCAGATTGCGGAATTCTTTTCGAAAGAGAGTTGATAAATGCTTAGAACAAAATGGCCGTCATTTTGAACATCTGATAAAATAAAATCACGTACCTAATACCCACATACCTGATTTTTTTTTAATTTTGTTGAATTTAGCGTAGTGACATTGACATTAAATTATTCATTGATTATAACGTAGTTTTTTCTGGAGATTACGAATCTGGAAAAAAACTGCACCTTTCCATTTAACATTTAAAAGTTACCCCCCACCCCTAAACAGTGGAAAGGGTTAAAACATTACTTACTGCGTCAAAAAATGTCCCCCACCGACCATTGCATCCTTAGAAATTTCATTTATTTTCAATCAGCCGTTTTCTCAATATCGCTTTGTACCACTTTAAAAGGACCACCCGGTATGTGTTACATATACTGTCTGTATATGTAACACATATATACTGTGTAAATGTCTTTTCAAACATTTTTATTGTGCACCATTTTGTTCCTTCATATTGGCTTCCTACCAATATTTTACCAGTTTCTTTCTTTTCTTTTCTTTTATCTCTATATCACACTTAATTCTTGCACAAAAATTGATTTAAATAATTTATTTAATAATATCAGGCTGATTTTTTAAATATTCTATTCAGCCACCACTTTGTTTTGCTATTTTGGATTCATATCAAAATGTTACACTTGATTTTTGGGCAAAATTTGAGGTAAATTGAAAAATGAGTTTTTTAGTAATACTTTTTTTAAATTTCTAATTGGTTTCCACTATAACGATCCTCTTGTTGTTATGTTACAGTGGTGCATTATTTGGGGTTAGGATCCAGTAAGAAAAACAAGTCTTTTTTAAATTGTCGACGTTTTGCAACTTTATTGCTGCATCCTCAGGACACATAAAAATTATATATCCTGCATGAAACCTATATTATCAGTCTTTACCTACTCCGTTGGTCCGCAGATTTTTCCTAACTCCACATAATACACCACTAATAAACATACCAAGAGGATCGTTAACGAAACCCATTTAGAGAGTTAATATCTGGTAAATATCTGCGGAGCAACGGAGTAGGTAAAGACTGACAATATGGGATTCATGCAGGATATAAAATCTGTATGTGTCCTTAAAGTTGCGAAACGTCGATAATTTAAAAAAACACTTGTTTCTTTTACTGATTCCTAACCAGAATAATACACCACTCTAACAAGAGTATCGTTAACGAAAACCATTTAGAACTTTAATATCTGGGAAATATATGCGGGCCAATGGAGTAGGTAAAAACTGATAATATGGGTTTTACACAGGATATAGAATCTACATGTGTCCTGAAGATGCAACAATAAAGTTGCGAAACGTCGACAATGTAAAAGAGACTTTTGTTTTATTTTATTTATTACTCAAATAATACTCCCCTCTAACAACGTTTTTTAACATTGTTCCGCCATATTGGATTTTTTCATTACAATACGAAACATCAATTTTGGACCTGATTCGACGAAAACTGGAGAATATGTTTTTCGGTGTCCAGGGACCGTAAAATGCAAATCTCTGCAAAAATCTCGAAGGGTGATTTTCTCACGATTACAATACTTCCCCCATACGAGGGGGAAGTAATAACATATAAGACTATTTCTAATCTTAAAAATAAGTTTTCAAACACCACCCGTATCAACAATTGTCTTCGGGTAGCTTCAAGTTCGCGAATAAGCTTCCGAGCGCAAGCGCGCTTGTCATCTTACCTACGCGCGCTTTCAATTTGAACGCGGTCCAAGTAATCCCGCTACCAATCCGAGAATAACTTTTCTGCTCTTCGTCTGCCGCTCGCTCATAAAGTGTGTTGTGTGCTTGTGTGTGCTTAAACTCAGGGAATATATTTTTTTCGTAGGACTACGCTTTCAGGTGAGTCTGCGATAGGTTTTTTAACGGATCGTCATGTTACGCGTTTTCCATATATCGGCATAATTGCGACGTCGCATACCATCCTAGAATTACGCACCTGCAGTTTCTGCCTCAAAATTTGGGAGTTTTGGCGGTTAATGTTGGATGAATTAAAGGTCGAGTACTGAGTTTGCGGTAAAAGACAACTAGCCGTCAAAAGTTTTTAATTAATTTAATTTTTTGAAGCTAATTTAACGAAAACTGGTTGTCATTCATAAAATTAAGTAATTGTCTATTTATGTAAATTTCGTTTCAACTTTTCGCTACATCCGAAGCAATATCTTGTGAATTGTAAGCAAGGACGAATGTCTTATATAAATAGAAATGTCTAACAAAAAAGCGCATCTAATATTGCGATATTCTTATAGAGAGCTAGCTGAATTCGCAAACATCTCAGTTAAAATAATAATTTTGGGCAGTGCCGTAATAAATATTTCTAAAATTCGCAGACTGTTAACTTTGGACTTCTCCGTCAATTATAAAATCGAAAAACCAAAGAAAATGCTTCAAATTTTCGTGTGATTTTTAAACATATTGATATATCAAAAGAAAATTCCAAATTATTTTTTGAAAATTGTGCATGGGGCGGATTTAGAAACCTGCTGCAAAGAGTTGTCAAAAAGACAAATAAATAAAAGCCACATTTTCATTCGCCTACCATAATAGAATACAGTAGACATTTCTTTTTATTACGGATGTGCTGAATCGTATTCTAAGATCATAAACAAGGAATAAAAAATACACCATAGTATTTGGGGGTGTAGGGCACAAAACATGAGAACCTCTTTTGGTCTACTCTAATTTTGGTAGTGATAAATAAAAAGTTTTGCCTTAATAAGGTTTTAAGGTTTTATTATGTTATTTAAAGAAACGCAAAAATATCTTTTTTTCCCTTATGCTGACTGTAGTTTTTTTTAAGTGATACTAATTTGTATATTAGAATATACATGAAACAAACATAAATATTATAAACTATTTATTTGCAATGTATTTTTAGAATTCCGTAAATTAAATTACAGGAAGGGAACACTTGACTGCTAAAGCAATGAAATTTTTGCAACTATTGACATGTGTTTCTGACTTAAAGTTTTCATCAGTACAGTCAACTAGTTGAAAGACAACTAGCATACAAATTTATAGTAAATATTATTGTGACAATAACTTTTAAATTTTGACAATAAAATTAAAGAGAAAGAAAAAGACATTTTCAACTAAGAAAAAAATTAAAATACTTACTGAATTTTTGGTAAATTTTCAATGGCATCCCGTAGATAAGTTCACAAAGAAAGAAGGTAGAAAAGTATATCTATTACATATTAAGTATCTTATACCTAGACATATTAACATGATAAACAAGGAATAATAAATTCCAAATGGGGCAAATTCCCCCCAGAGCTAATAACCCAAAAATTATTTTATAAAACATTACCTACCAAGATTTTATTCGCTCAAAACAAGTGAGAACCTTTTTTTTAGCTGTCGCTAATTTTTATGGGTTTTATGCTTATCGTAAGTTAACAACAAGCAAGGACTTTTTTTAGGGGCCAAATGTCTTTCCCCCATCCCATGGAGGCGGAGGATCTGGAATGCAATTACAGTTAAAATACAATAATTTATTCTTATCTAATTTGCCTCTTTACTTAATATAAAACCAAAGCAATGTTTTATGACATATACATATCAGTATTCTGGAATTACGTCATTGGCAGTTCCACTGTGATATTGTCAACTGTCTTCATGTTTTGATCTGAGCGTCAAACAGTAGTCATTTGTAGACGTTCAGGGCAAAAAATTAAACAATACGAATGACAAAAATTAATTTATATATGCTAGAACCCAACGACTTAGGCTAGTGGAATGACATTAATGTGAGAATCGATTTGTTTGCTCCCTCCCCCTCAAAGAAAGTCTCAAATTTACGTGTCCTGGAATTAACCACTAAATGTCATAATTACAATATGAACAATTACTCGAAAAATCAAGGGCAATGCTAAAAATGTATTTCTTCTCCAAATGACATTAAAAGCGGCTTTTTAACGAAGATTGACAGACCCAAAAGGTGTATTTACTGCCTAGACTATAAAATTTTCATCCTAAAAAAACTACCTTTTTGTAAAGTTTATACGAAGTCAATTGAAATTGTTCAAAAATGGGGGACGATCAATTTACCACAAAACACATTTAAAGAAAATAGCATTATTTTTATTGACAGCTCCTCATATTCGTTCTCCTCGGGCGCGTAAATTTTTGTATTTTTAAATTGCAAAAGGGTAAAAAGGATTAAATCTAGCTAATTTATTTCGTTCCATGGTGCCAGTTGTTTATTCGGTATTGGTTAAGAAATGCCATTTGCTGGCTCCGGGCGTAGATTTGAAATATTGTCAAAAATTACCTTCGGTTTAATGTCATTGTTTTTATTATCTATATTAATATATAAAATCCTTAACTGACTCACTGATTAAACACGCTCCTGGTCAAACCGCTTTACATAAGAAGATGAATTTTGGCACATAGATTGATTTCCCGATGTAGAGTTTCGATAAGAAGGAATTTTTTGAAACTCAAATTCCAAGGGGGTGAAACCGCCTCCTTAAATATCACAATATTTTGTATCTAAAAAATGGTTAGTTTTTCTATCTTATCAGATCTTATTTTGTTTATTTATTTTATTTTAAAACTTCGAAACTGTTATACAGGGTGTTTTAAAAAATCGGGTCGCTGATTAATCACGATCTTGCTCAAACGCTTGCCGTAAAAAACGGAATTTTAGTACACGGATCGACTGCAAGGTGTAGAGGTTCGGAAAGAAGGGATTTTTCAAAAGTTAAGTTACGAGGTGATGAAACCACTCCTTAAATAATACAATATATTTTATTTAAAAAACGGTTTGTTTTTGGAAAAACGCTTGAATAGGTGTTATTTATTTTTATTTTTTACACATTTAAAGATATTTAAAAATGAATACAGGGTGTTTAAAAAATCGGGTCACTCTTGACATAAAATGCTGAATTTTGATATAGAGGTTAAGGTGTAAAGGTTTGACAAGACGGGTTTTTTCGAAACTTAAATTTCAAGGGGGTGAAACCGCCCCTTGAATATTAAAATCTTTTTTATTTACAAAACGGTTAGTTGAAAAAAACGTTTGAATAAGGGCATTTTTGTATACGGGTTGACTACAGAGTGTAGAGGTTCGATAAGGTATGATTTTTTAAAAGACTTGTAAGGGGATGAAACCGCCCCTTAAGTATTAAATTATTTTCTATTAAAAAAACGCTTAGGATTTCGGGTATTTTTTTATTTTCATACTTTACATATTATAAGATTTTTTAAAAAATTGTACAGGGTGGTTCAAGATTGGGCCATTGATTAACCACAATCCCACTCACACCTCTTGACGTAAAAAAGCTGAATTTTGGCACAGAGGTTGAATGTATGATGTAAAGATTTGATAAAAGGGGATTTTACGAACCTCAACTTAAAAGGGGTAAAACCGCCCGGCCCCTGCAATATTACACTTCTTATTATTTACAAAACGGTTAGTTTTCAAAAAAAAAAAGTTTTAACAAGTGTATTTTATTTTATTTTTAACATATTTTAATTTTTTTTAATGTATACAGGGTATTACATAAAAACGGATCTTAAGAGGTACTTAAATAAGACGATTTAAGTACCTTTTTCTACCCCTTTCATTGTCCACATACCTGCTACTAGTTATATATATATATATATATATATATATATATATATATATATATATATATATATATATATATATATATATATATATATATATATATATATATATATATATATATATATATATATATATATATATATATATATATATATATATATATATATATATATATATATATATATATATATATATATATATATATATATATATATATATATATATATATATATATATATATATATATATATATATTTCTCTTCTTGAACCTTACAATTTATAAATATCAAGTACTTTCTTGGGATTAGGTTCGTGGATTGAACATTTAAAGAAAATAGCATTATTTTTATTGACAGCTCCTCATATTCGTTCTCCTCGGGCGCGTAAATTTTTGTATTTTTAAATTGCAAAAGGGTAAAAAGGATTAAATCTAGCTAATTTATTTCGTTCCATGGTGCCAGTTGTTTATTCGGTATTGGTTAAGAAATGCCATTTGCTGGCTCCGGGCGTAGATTTGAAATATTGTCAAAAATTACCTTCGGTTTAATGTTATTGTTTTTATTATCTATATTAATATATAAAATCCTTAACTGACTCACTGATTAAACACGCTCCTGGTCAAACCGCTTTACATAAGAAGATGAATTTTGGCACATAGATTGATTTCCCGATGTAGAGTTTCGATAAGAAGGAATTTTTCGAAACTCAAATTCCAAGGGGGTGAAACCGCCCCCTTAAATATCACAATATTTTGTATCTAAAAAATGGTTAGTTTTTCTATCTTATCAGATCTTATTTTGTTTATTTATTTTATTTTAAAACTTCGAAACTGTTATACAGGGTGTTTTAAAAAATCGGGTCGCTGATTAATTACGATCTTACTCAAACGCTTGCCGTAAAAAACGGAATTTTAGTACACGGATCGACTGCAGGGTGTAGAGGTTCGGAAAGAAGGGATTTTTCAAAACTTAAGTTACAAGGTGATGAAACCACTCCTTAAATAATACAATATATTTTATTTAAAAAACGGTTTGTTTTTGGAAAAACGCTTGAATAGGTGTTATTTATTTTTATTTTTTACACATTTAAAGATATTTAAAAATGAATACAGGGTGTTTAAAAAATCGGGTCACTCTTGACATAAAATGCTGAATTTTGATATAGAGGTTAAGGTGTAAAGGTTTGACAAGACGGGTTTTTTCGAAACTTAAATTTCAAGGGGGTGAAACCGCCCCTTGAATATTAAAATCTTTTTTATTTACAAAACGGTTAGTTTTTGAAAAAAACGTTTGAATAAGGGCATTTTTGTATACGGGTTGACTACAGAGTGTAGAGGTTCGATAAGGTATGATTTTTTAAAAGACTTGTAAGGGGATGAAACCGCCCCTTAAGTATTAAATTATTTTCTATTAAAAAAACGCTTAGGATTTCGGGTATTTTTTTATTTTCATACTTTACATATTATAAGATTTTTTAAAAAATTGTACAGGGTGGTTCAAGATTGGGCCATTGATTAACCACAATCCCACTCACACCTCTTGACGTAAAAAAGCTGAATTTTGGCACAGAGGTTTAATGTATGATGTAAAGATTTGATAAAAGGGGATTTTACGAACCTCAACTTAAAAGGGGTAAAACCGCCCGGCCCCTGTAATATTACACTTCTTATTATTTACAAAAAGGTTAGTTTTTCAAAAAAAAAAAAGGTTTAACAAGGGTATTTTATTTTATTTTTTACATATTTTATTTTTTTAATGTATACAGGGTATTACATAAAAACGGATCTTAAGAGTTACTTAAATAAGACGATTTAAATACCTTTTTCTACCCCTTTCATCGTCGACATACCTGCTACTAGTATATATATATATATATATATATATATATATATATATATATATATATATATATATATATATATATATATATATATATATATATATATATATATATATATATATATATATATATATATATATATATATATATATATATATATATATATATATATATATATATATATATATATATATATATATATATATATATATATATATATATATATATATATATATATATATATATATATATATATATATATATATATATATATATATATATATATATATATATATATATATATATATATATATGTTTATATTTCTCTTCTTGAACCTTACAATTTATAAATATCAAGTACTTTCTTGGGATTAGGTTCGTGGATTGAACAAAGAAACTTTAATTGACGTTTCGCCTGTCCATTTCAGGCTTTTTCAAAATATTTAATTCTGCACATCTAAAAGTTAAATACAAAAAGTGTATATATGTAAGTTAATAAATAAAAACAATTAGGTATAACGGCACGCACTAAAATTATTAAAACATTTATTTAAAATAGTACAGTACATACCTTGAGAAAGATGTTCTTTTACCTTGCTTGGCGGTGTGGAGGTAAGTGATACACTGGTTAAAGAATTCTATTGTTTTTTTTTATATATATCCTTTAGTTTTTTTGATTATATTTACAATGTAGAACTATTTGTGGATACGGGTTGTTTTAAAAGTATTTGTGTGAGTCTGACAGTATACAGTATGTATTTATGATTGATGGAAAATAGTTTATAACAATTGAATTAAATTAGGTTGTGATATATTTGGCTGAGATTGTCAATGTCTTTCCGATCGTTTACTGTATTTTTTTCTTTTTTTATCTCGACCATTTCTTTGAATGTCAGTTTATGGTAATGTTGTTCTTTTGATAAGACCGTTGTACCCGAAAAATCAAATTCATGTTTCATGTCTCTTTCATGTTTATACATATATATATATATATATATATATATATATATATATATATATATATATATATATATATATATATATATATATATATATATATATATATATATATATATATATATATATATATATATATATATATATATATATATATATATATATATATATATATATATATATATATATATATATATATATGTTTATATTTCTCTTCTTGAACCTTACAATTTATAAATATCAAGTACTTTCTTGGGATTAGGTTCGTGGATTGAACAAAGAAACTTTAATTGACGTTTCGCCTGTCCATTTCAGGCTTTTTCAAAATATTTAATTCTGCACATCTAAAAGTTAAATACAAAAAGTGTATATATGTAAGTTAATAAATAAAAACAATTAGGTATAACGGCACGCACTAAAATTATTAAAACATTTATTTAAAATAGTACAGTACATACCTTGAGAAAGATGTTCTTTTACCTTGCTTGGCGGTGTGGAGGTAAGTGATACACTGGTTAAAGAATTCTATTGTTTTTTTTTATATATATCCTTTAGTTTTTTTGATTATATTTACAATGTAGAACTATTTGTGGATACGGGTTGTTTTAAAAGTATTTGTGTGAGTCTGACAGTATACAGTATGTATTTATGATTGATGGAAAATAGTTTATAACAATTGAATTAAATTAGGTTGTGATATATTTGGCTGAGATTGTCAATGTCTTTCCGATCGTTTACTGTATTTTTTTCTTTTTTATCTCGACCATTTCTTTGAATGTCAGTTTATGGTAATGTTGTTCTTTTGATAAGACCGTTGTACCCGAAAAATCAAATTCATGTTTCATGTCTCTTTCATGTTTATGTAGTGCTGTGGAAGCATTTTTTGTATATTTATGCCCATTTAGTCTATTTGATAGGTATTGTGTGGTCATGCCTATATATTTTTTGGGGCAGTTTAGGCAGGGAATGCTGTAAACTACGTTTGATTGTTTTTTAATTGGTGTCTGACTTTTTAGTGGTGTATATAAAGATTTAAGGGTACTGTTAGATTTGTGGCATACGGTTATGTCGTGTTTACCGAGAATGTGTTTAATCTTTTCAGAAAGACCTTCAGTGTATGGCAAAGATATGTATGTAGTTGTTTTATTGTTGTCATGATTATTTACAATATGTTTTGTGGCATTGTATAATTTTTGGGTTCTTCGCTTTATAATTCGTTCGATGGCTTTTAATGGGAAATGATTTTTTAAGAGAGTCTTTTTAACTTTATTTAGAATGTCAACTCGGTATATAGGTGATGTTAGTGTTAGTGCACGATCAACTAATCCTATCATCACGGAGTTTTTTTGACATTTTGGGTGACTGGAATTATAATTAAGGTAGCGGGAGGACCAGGTTTTTTTGGTGTACCACTTAGTTTTAATGCCATTTGTTTTGTGGTCTCTTATTAATGTTAAATCCAAAAAGCTTATAGCACCATCATTTTCTATTTCGGAAGTAAACTGCAATTTTGGATGAAAGCCTGAATGGACAGGCGAAACGTCAATTAAAGTTTCTTTGTTCAATCCACGAACCTAATCCCAAGTATATATATATATATATATATATATATATATATATATATATATATATATATATATATATATATATATATATATATATATATATATATATATATATATATATATATATATATATATATATATATATATATATATATATATAAAATAGTCAATGTACCCTCAATGTCCGTTAAACGTTCTTCAGTAAACTAGAGATATGTATGTACATAATATTATTTATTTTAATACCACGAATTGTTTTTTTAAACATTATTTGTTTTCCTTTTGCAATATACAAAAATCGGTAAAGTGGCTTTACCAGGAACTTTCTTCGTAACTAAAAAGTTTATAAACGTTATATTATTCTTAATATGTGTCACTTTTCTTGATAAAAATAAGTATGTATACTCATATATGACCCATATTATTTACTATAGCTCCTAAACGACTTAATTTGCAACAAAATGGATTTCAATTTCCGATTTTGCTTTTTAGTTGGGTCTCCTGATACTAATTTTAAATTTGACAGAAGCTGTCAAAATTTGGCATTACCTGTCGAAGTTAAAATTGGTATCAGATGATAGGTAACTAAAAACTAAGACAGGAAAGTGCAATCCGTTTTGCGGTAAGTTGAGGCGTTTTGGAGTTACAGAGTTTAAACAGTAAAACATGTCAATTTGAAGGTGCCATTTTCTCAAAGTCATTTGAATTTAGGTATAGGAAATATCATGCAAAAGTGTTTAAAATTTTCAAGACATTACAAAAATGCAATAACATACAGGGCATTTCATTAAAAATAGATATTGCCATCGGTTTGGGTCAAAAGCGGCAACACCGCAAAATTTAAAATATTTTAAAAAGAGAGTTTATGTTCAATTATGTGTAGAGGCAAGGTTTGAAAGTACTGTGTTTATTGATTCTCCAGATACTTCTAATTGTTACACTCACCGTGATTAACCCTATATGTATATACAATATAACTTTATCGATGAGATCGTATATATATATATATATATATATATATATATATATATATATACGTACATACATACATACATACATACATTTCACTTACCACCCCTATTTAAATGAAACCACGGCTAGGATAATCCAGTATAACATTTTTTAAATATTGTTTATATTTGCTAATTTAAATTTATTTTAATATTTGTATTTTTCGGGTTAATAAAATTACATATCACAAAACTTTTAAAAGTTCTGTGTTTTTGTAATATTTAAATATTTTCACACATATTTTATTTTGTACTCTTCCAGCAATATTTAGACTTGCCACCATAATATTGCATTGTCACTTGTTTATATAGTTGTTCACTATACAAGACAAGATATTCAACACCATAATATTGTATCGTCATCAAGTTTATATATATATATACCAAATTCCTAAAACGGAAACTTTTTTGAAGTTATTAGCAATATTTTGTAAGCACCCTAAATATTTTATGAGGCGCCGTTTTGTTATGCTATCTTGGATTGGTACCAAAATGTTACTAGTTCATCCCAACGTCACAGTTAATTTTTCTGCAATATTTTTTTAAACATTTAACTAGGCCGCCATTTTGTTCCGCTACATTGGATTTTTTCCAAAATATTACCAGTTCATCTCTATATGACTCTTAATTTTGGACCAAAATTTGAAGTCAATCAGATAAGTAGTTCTTTAGCTACGCCGCAGACTGACAGACACACCGACGGATTCGAGAAAATATCTTTTTCGGCATCTAAGAACCCTGAAACCTGAATATCTGAAAAAATCTGGGAGGGCGATTTTTTCACGATTACATACTTTCCTTTGAGGAAAGTAATACAAATCCCATTAATTTCAAAAACTAATAATGAATGGATGCACGATATTTTGAAAATATGTTATAGGTTATTGGCTAAAAACGTATTATTTGTTAAATAAGTATATTTGGCGGGTCATACAGTATTTAAGTTTTAATAAAAGTACCTACATATATTCGTTACGAATTACTTAATATTACTAATATTACATTAAAATTCAAAACATATTTTTTCGTTTTTCTGAGATATTATTGATCACCATTTTGCATTTGTATTTCGCAAACCAACTAACCATAATTTTAGAATATATTTTTATTTGTTCAAAAGGAAATATTAGTGGTAATAAATAATGAAGTCGGCGCAACCACTGCGCGAAGTTGGCGGTATCGCCCATACAAAGAATTTCTGTTCCAAATGTTTTTTTAACGATTTTAATTGAGATCGTATATACTTTACCCATTCATTCCACTTAATTTGTCAAAAAAAAATTAAATGAATGTTATTCCTAAAGGCAGCCTTTGTTTAACATTTTATTTTCTATTATTTTTAAGTGATGCAAACCTTCCTATTTTCTCTAAATGTTAAATATGTATTTATAGTTTTTTATTTACTTTAAAAATCTACGAGTTATGTAAGGCGTTCATTTGCATTCAAGGTAAACAAATAAAACTTTTATGTTTCTACATGGTTCTTAACAGCCAAGTATTCAGTTTTAATGCTGTTGTCAGTAATTGTTCTACGAACGCTGCCCACAACAACATATTAAATGTTATAATTTTGTTTCATTATATTTCGATAGTATCTACATTTACGGTTATTTAATTGGTTAAATAAACGTATAGGGTTTACTAGTTTATGGCACGAAACTGTGACAAAACTCAATTTCCTATTTCCAGAGCTTTTGTCACGTTCAAAAAGCCATAAATTAGTCTAAAATATTTTAAAAGCAAACACTTTGAATTGCAAATTTTTGTCGTTTGGTCTGGTGTATGATAATTGTCTGTTCAAACAGACTTATTTTGGTAACACAAACGTAAAACGCTCAAAAGACACGCACGTAGGTATATACAGGGTGTAACATGAAGGTTGGGAAAAAATTAAAGAGTGCATCCCTTATTAATTTTTTTTATATATAGTTTTGTATTACGAATTTTTGTTTCTAAGTTACACGGTGTTAAAAATTTAGAAAAAAATTGTTTAAATGTAATAACTTTTCGAACGCTAGAAAATACTGAAATTAAATTTTAGCCGTATCTTAATTTGATTGTACCCTACTAACTGTAAAAAATTCACTACGTAGTATACTCATTGCAAAAAAATATAGTACGTAAAAATCTTTTTTGATAATTCCTTCAAATTTGATGTTTTGTTTTAAACAAAATTCCCTCTTGCGTTTCCTTTGTGTCTTTCAACGTATTCCTGCAATTAAACCTTTTGTAAATACTATTGTTTCCATGGCATACACAGGAAAATGTAGAAATACAAATAAAATGGCTGAATAAGCTTTGAAAAACACTTTTAGACATTTGATATAAAATACTGATAATTAATTAACATTACTATTAACTTACAAACCTAAAGTAATCACTAATTAATAATGATTAACAAAACAAAAAGAATATTATAAAAAATGCTGAAAATATTGTCCTCCAGTTTCAATACATTTTCCAGTGCGTTTTTTCAACGTTACTCTTAAACGTCCAAAAATACCAGGCATCTCTCGAATTTGCCCACTTAACTCTTTGACTAAGAGTCAGTCAGGAATAATGTATAAACTAGGTTTTTTATTTTAAGGGCCCCCATGAATAAAAGTCGAAAGGATTGGTAGGGGGAACGAGGTGGCCATGTTCGTGGCCCACCTCGACCTATCCATTTATCCCGGAATGTTTCATGAGGTATTCTCTCACTTCTCGTCTAAAGTGATCCTGGAATGGCATGATGCATAAACCACATCCACTGACGTGTTTCAAGTTGGACTTCTTCTAAAAAAGGCTGCAATCTAATCTAAACGATTTGGTAGTACTATGTAACCAATTAAAACCGCCAATTATTCCTGCCCAAAGAAAATCGTTGCTCGGGATGCCATTGTATTATTCCATTCATCAGCCCATAGATGGTTATTATGGAAATTGATTATACCAGTTCTTGTACAGGGTGTCCCATTTTGGGTACGTTTGCGGGATATCTCCGTTATTTTTAGAAATAGAGAGTTGAGGTTTTCGCGACAGTGTGCTACTTTTTCGTAAAACTAAAGATGCCGTTAACAAAATTTTCATAGCCATTTTAGTTTTTACGATACAGGGCTAAATCGAAAATGTTGCATTTTCAGGCACCATTCGTATCTCAACTCTCAGATAACTTATCGAAAATGTGAAAACTGTTTCTTATATAACTTTTCCCGTAGAACTCAATTCCGCCTTTGGAATTGGTATACAGGGTCAGGTCAAAAAGTTATCTGATCCTACTTTATTTTTTTAAATGGAACACCCTGTATATTTATAGACTTTGCAAAAATATATAATAGTATGCACTTTTTCCCAGAAACACGCAAATAAGTGATAATTTTCTGAAATTAAATGCATAATTTAATAGTAGGCTATGGCTATTGTTTATGACAACAAACAAAAATAAATGTCAAATCTCATCGGTTTCTTTTGGTATTTTTTTATTTAATTGATATTTATCAATATCTTCGAATAATGGCAGCGTATGAAAATTATGAAAAATATGATATGCTGGTTTGATTTATACAGAGTAATGAAAATTCTGAAGAAGCCTTGGAATTATACGAGGCATGTTTTTTAAGTAAGTACCGTTTTGCGATTCCGCCGCCGCAGCGCTACGGTCGGCGTTCCGCGCATGCGCGCTGGTTACCTACCTCTCTTGTCTACGCACAGACGCCATTACAGTCTGATTCTTCATTGTATACGTTGTTTATTGAGTGTTTAAGATGCCTCCGACAATCGTGAGTCCCGCCGATTGTGAAGTACGTGCTGTTATACGATTTCTTAGTGCTAAAGGCGTAAAACCGATCGATATTCATCGTGAGATCTGTGAAGTTTACGGACAAAACATTATGAGTGATGGAATGGTAAGGAAATGGGTGAGAGCATTTAAAGACGGCCGCACAAATGTGCATGATGAAGAACGGAGTGGGCGTCCTTCGATCGTTAATGAAGATTTGGTGCAGAAAGTGGACGAAAAGGTGAAAGAGAACAGACGCTTTACAATTTCATTATTGTGCGACTACTTTCCTCAATGTTCTCGTAGTGTTTTGTATCGCATTGTGACCGAGAACTTGAATTACCGGAAATTGTGTTCACGTTGGGTTCCGAAAATATTGACGGATTTGCACAAAACCCAACGTTTAGGCAGTGCATTGACTTTCCTTGAGCGGTACCACAATGAAGGTGAAGTTCTTGCACTTGAAGAAACACCTGGGCGGTAAGCGTCTTCAAGACGATAACGAAGTCAAAACAGTTGTGACACAGTGGTTAACCAGTCAGGCGGCAGAATTTTATGAGGAAGGTATTCAAAAACTGGTGCCACGTTATGACAAGTGCCTCAATATTCACGGAAATTATGTAGAAAAGTAGATTAAGGTACAGGCTTTCATGTAAAAATAAAATTATTGCGATATCTTTGCACGTTTTTTTTAAATTCCACAACGGTACTTACTTAAAAAACATGCCTCGTATTTCCAAAGGTAAGTAAGCTATTATGGCTATGAAAATCTGTTTTTATCATTATAAGTTTTTGCTTGTTAGATATCCAGAAAGAAGGCCACCGGTGTTTAAAATATTTGCCCGTTAAAAAGCAAATTTAGTTGAGCACGGATCATTTGTTCACCCGCGTCCTAAAATATATAACAAAGAGAACAGGGGAAAGAAAAGAGATAGATGTTTTAGGATATATAGAAGCAACACCTTCATCCTCATGTAGAAAAATTGAGAAGGAAATTGGTGTGCCAAGAGCCGACTGTCAGAAGATCTCGAAAAAATATAAGTATCATCCAAACAAATTTAATATAGTCCAACATTTGCATCCTGGCGATGCCGAGCACCGGGCACTGTTTTGCCAGTAGTATTTGCAACAAATCGATGCTAACGATTTATTTGGCAGACTTGTTATCTGGTCAGACGAGTGCTCTTTTTCACGATCTCCAGATCTCTCAATTTTAGATTTTTTTTTATGGGGCTATATACAAAATGAAGTATATAAAACACGATATGACGGCATAGCAATTCATTTAGCCTTTAAAAATCTGCGAATGAGCCCAATGGTTCGTTTTAACGCTATTCAATGAATTACAAAAATGTGCCAATTTTGCATTAGAGAAAATAAACGTCAGTTTAAACATCACCTGTAAAAATTTGTTTTTTTCTTTTTTTTAATAACGTGTTTTTTTTTTGTGCTTGTTATATTGTTACTTTATGCTATTAAACTGTTGTTACAAACTTACTGTTAAGTCCTAACACTGGAACCTGTGATGGAAGATAGATCAAAATACAAGAGTTCTAACCACACTACACCACAACTTGTTACGTTCTGGACACGCGTTTCGCTAACCAAGTTAGCATCATCAGCAGATGATATAAACTAAAGTAACTTATCCTAACCGAGACTATTTATAGGTAAATGTGGTCACACTTGGTTGCACCCGACTGCACCGTTGTCAAGTAAACAATAGAGGGGACTATAGGGAATAGGCCCTCTGTCTTTATTTAGTGCTTTCTTACCACATTTAACTATTTCTATACTCTCAAATACATCCAATAATGTATTATTAGATACATTTTTAATCAACTTAAGATTATTTATTCCTATTCGGTGATTGTTTTCCAAAGCATGTTGGGCAACGCTTGACTTTTCTGTTCTTCCGTATCTTAAATGTGCCATGTGTTCTTTAAAACGAATGTTTATGGAGCGTTTAGTTTGCCCAACATATTTTAGATCACAATCATTACAGCTAATTTCATTGATGCCACTCCGCTCCCTCAAGTCGACTTTGTCTTTGGGGTTTCCAAGGAGATTTTTTAAACTATTCTCCGTTTTGTAGGCTACTCTAAAACCTACGTTTTTAAATACTTTTTCTAGACCTCTCGTATATCTGGGATCATATGGGATTACTATGAATTTATTGGAAGCCTCAGGTATTTGAAGAGTAGTGGCATCGTTTAACATTTTCTTATGCTTATGTCTATTTACTAGTTTATGTACAAAATTATCATTATATCCATTACTTTTAGCTATATTTTTAATCCGATTCATTTCATTGTTAAAACGTTTTTTACTTAGTGGAAAATTGACTAACCTGTGAGTTAAGAAATGGAATGCTGCCATTTTGTGTTGACGGCAATGAAATGAGTCAGATGTTATATATCTATCAGTATTAGTAAATTTCCTATAAATATCAAATTCTAATTTATCGTTATTTCTAATAACTAACGTGTCGAGAAAAGGTAATTGCCCATTGTTCTCCTTTTCGTACGTAAAATTAATGGAAGGATATTTATTGTTTAATGTTTCTAAGAAAGTGTCCAAATTTTCTGTTTTAGTATCAAAAATAGCAAATATATCGTCTACGTATCTATACCACACCCTTGGGAAATACTTGAGTTCTTTTTTGAATTGGGTTTCTAATCTGCCCATAAACAAATTTGCAAGGAACGGAGATAAGCAATTGCCCATCGCAGTTCCCTCTAGTTGTTTATAATATTTATTGTTGTACTGAAAAAAATTTTGATTCATACATAATTTTGTGAGAAGTAAATACTCATCAATAATTTCTTTCTTCAAATTATTGATTTCAAGTAGTTCCTTTAGGTACTCTAAAGCTAGTGGTATGGGTACACTAGGAAACAATGAGCTTACATCAAAAGATATTAAAATTTCACCTTCTTTTAAGTGAACATTCTTAATTTTATCTAAGAATTCTAACGAGTTAGTAACCTCAAAGTTATCATACGAGATATTTAATTTGCCGAATTCTTCTACTAACCATTTTGAAATATTGTACGTTGGTGATCCAACAGCTGAAACAATAGGTCTCATGGACTTCCCAGGTTTATGAATTTTTAATAATTGAGAAAAACCCGTTATCAAAAATGATAACAGAAGTAAAAAGTACTTTAAAACAGTGTAAAAACCTTGTGTCCGATAAACTAAAATTCAAACTAACACATAGTAACCCACAGTTATCTAAACTGTATTGCCTTCCCAAAATTCATAAACCTGGGAAGTCCATGATACCTATTGTTTCAGCTGTTGGATCACCAATGTACAATATTTAAAAATGGTTAGTAGAAGAATTCGGCAAATTAAATATCTCGTATGATAACTTTGAGGTTACTAACTCGTTAGAATTCTTAGATAAAATTAAGAATGTTCACTTAAAAGAAGGTGAAATTTTAATATCTTTTGATGTAAGCTCATTGTTTCCTAGTGTACCCATACCACTAGCTTTAGAGTACCTAAAGGAACTACTTGAAATCAATAATTTGAAGAAAGAAATTATTGATGAGTATTTACTTCTCACAAAATTATGTATGAATCAAAATTTTTTTCAGTACAACAATAAATATTATAAACAACTAGAGGGAACTGCGATGGGCAATTGCTTATCTCCGTTTTTTGCAAATTTGTTTATGGGCAGATTAGAAACCCAATTCAAAAAAGAACTCAAGTATTTCCCAAGGGTGTGGTATAGATACGTAGACGATATATTTGCTATTTTTGATACTAAAACAGAAAATTTGGACACTTTCTTAGAAACATTAAACAATAAATATCCTTCCATTAATTTTACGTACGAAAAGGAGAACAATGGGCAATTACCTTTTCTCGACACGTTAGTTATTAGAAATAACGATAAATTAGAATTTGATATTTATAGGAAATTTACTAATACTGATAGATATATAACATCTGACTCATTTCATTGCCGTCAACACAAAATGGCAGCATTCCATTTCTTAACTCACAGGTTAGTCAATTTTCTACTAAGTAAAGAACGTTTTAACAATGAAATGAATCGGATTAAAAATATAGCTAAAAGTAATGGATATAATGATAATTTTGTACATAAACTAGTAAATAGACATAAGCATAAGAAAATGTTAAAAGATGCCACTACTCTTCAAATACCTGAGGCTTCCAATACATTCATAGTAATCCCATATGATCCCAGATATACGAGAGGTCTACAAAAAGTATTTAAAAACGTAGGTTTTAGAGTAGCCTACAAAACGGAGAATAGTTTAAAAAATCTCCTTGGAAACCCCAAAGGCAAAGTCGACTTGAGGGAGAGGAGTGGCATCTATGAAATTAGCTGTAATGATTGTGATCTAAAATATGTTGGGCAAACTAAACGCTCCATAAACATTCGTTTTAAAGAACACATGGCACATTTAAGATACGGAAGAACAGAAAAGTCAAGCGTTGCCCAACATGCTTTGGAAAACAATCACCGAATAGGAATAAATAATCTTAAGTTGATTAAAAATGTATCTAATAATAGATTATTGGATGCATTTGAGAGTATAGAAATAGTTAAATGTGGTAAGAAAGCACTAAATAAAGACAGAGGGACTATTCCCTATAGTCCCCTCTATTGTTTACTTGACAACGGTGCAGTCGGGTGCAACCAAGTGTGACCACATTTACCTATAAATAGTCTCGGTTAGGATAAGTTACTTTAGTTTATATCATCTGCTGATGATGCTAACTTGGTTAGCGAAACGCGCGTCCAGAACGTAACAAGTTGTGGTGTAGTGTGGTTAGAACTCTTGTATTTTGATCAAACTTACTGTTATTCAAAAACTCTATATGCAAGGTATCCAATTCTTCGTTAGCAATATGTAACTTTCAATTGTTTATTATTTATTTATTCATGGCCTAGTATTAAATTAAGCATTCAATTTCAGAAAATTGTCATTTATTTGCGTGTTCCTGAGAAAAAGTGCATACTATTATATATTTTCGAAAAGGTAAAAAAAGACATATTTTATAGACTCTAAAAATAAAGTAGGGTCCGATAACTTTTTGACCTTACCATGTATCCTAATTCCGAAGGCGGAATTGAGTTCTAAGGGAAAAGTTATAAACAAAATGGGACACCCTGTACATCCAGCTTCGTCAGTAAATAAAACGGATGAGTGAAATGAAAAATTCAGATTAATCTCAATTAAAAAGTATGTTATCTGGATACACTGTGATATCAATATTACTTGGGTGGCGTATAGCTGATAGAACTAACCAGCTCCCGCGTTAGTAATTATGCAACCCTGGGCAAAAGAGAAGAATGTCGCCTTTTTCGTAAAGCGTTCGACATCAAAAACATAGTTCGAAAAGGATAATACATGTTTATTTAAAAAAAAATTATGATATAAAAGGCATTAAAAATGCTTAGTTAAAATTCTTTTTTTTTATTGTGACCTAGATTGCGACAGTGTCTTAAAATGTAAAGTAAAGAATTTAAAAAATATTTTAAAAGGGCAGTTTTATAAAAAGGTCCCAATATTTTGATTACATAAATTTGTCAAGATGAGTAACTTAACAAGGCAGATGCTTCATCTTCTACTGAATTTTTAATAGTTGAATTTCAATAAATGTTGAGTGAGCAATTCATCGTAATATGCTTAACAGCAAATTAATTGCATAATTTTAAAAATCGTCAAATTTTTACAAATCGTTTGAGTAAATACTTGATACACGGGAGTATTTTTTAGGACGATAATTTTTTTAGTACATGTTAGAACAGAAATAAAAAAAAATGTTAAATAAGAGTATTATTCGTCTAATAAAAATGTATTCTTTTATACAATTTTTTTGGAGTATTATCTCCCAATTCATTCGTCATATACTAAACGCGTATCCATAGGGCAAGGAAATACTGATGGCAATAGCCCCTTACATAATGGGTAGAGACCTGAAGGGTACTTAGCTCATCAGCTTAATGTGAATCAATACACATGTCAAGCAGAAGCCCCGGGTGTCCAAAAATTAGCATCTCAGCATAAGACGTTTTGTTTAGACTGTCGATACAGTTTAGGTAAGTGCTCCGTAAACATAACTTACCATAAAGCAGCAGCCAAATCGGAATTAGTCACAGCTCACAGGGGAGAAAGATTTCAGTTCGAAAGATATCATACAAACTAGATGGAAGATGACTGAGCCTGACTCCTATTTTTTTTATGAATCTAGATTTGCTCTGTATTGTGATAATCAAGATATAAATAAGTGGATTTCAGACCTAAAAATCGCTATGCTCACAGCAATTTACATCTCAGAGTGGGGATCCGTGCCGAAAGGGAAGCAATTTTTAGAAACTTACCTATTTGTAATGTAATTCGATTCTTCGATCATTTTTTGCAAATTCGTCAATTACGTCATCATAAAAACATCGATGCTCTGACATATTCTGGAGAAGTTTATTTTCAATGGACAACAGCGATGTATGCGGAAGTCTCTCCTGCCCCGTTGAATTTGTCACGAAATTTTTTATACGTTTAAGAGTTGAAAAATTGCGTTCTACTGATGAACTTGTGGCAGGTATTGTCAATACTAATGCACACAATTTCGACACTTCGGTTCCAGCTTTTTGTCTTTTAAAAATTGCATTAGTTCCTTATCGTTATTTTTTGCGCTAATGTCATCAGTTTCGTAAATCACTTTTACTTCAGATTGCAGTAACACTCGGTCGAAGAATTGGCCATAATAAAGAAGAAGATATTTAAACGCATCTTCTGGAAAAGTTTTTACTTTAAATGCATCAAAATTGCAGAGCTCGAGGAATTTAAAATCATTTAAACCGATAAATCTATAGTTTATTTGTTGCTGAATTTGATCGATTATTTCATAAAAGAGGCGTGTGTATGATGTTTGAACATCTCCCACCTTGTCTATTCGAAGACGCAAAGCAATATCATTTGTTTTAGTTTGTAATATATTAAAAACATTGTCCGAGAAACGAAATATTTCTGAAAATATGTTCAACAAATAATTAAAATTAAAATCTCGTTTCAAACAGTCCAAAAACCCCCTCGAACTATTTATTGTCCCACGTTTCATTATTTTCTATTATATTCTCAAATAGTTCAATTAGTGATTCACAGTTTTCAGATGCTGTTAACAAAAGTCTTCCATTATAGTTCCACTTAGTAGGAGCTACTTTGGGCAATCGTTTGTGGACAATGGAGTCCAAAGCTTGTGTACGTTTTGTTGACTTGGAAAAAAAGCACCCATGCCACTTAAAGTAACGAAAAATATTTTACACTCTTTAATGTGATTGATGGACTGGGATAAAACTAAATTTAATTTATGAGCAAAACAATGGACAAACACAGCACTTGGGAAAGTTTCTCGAACTTTAGCTTGCAGACCCCCTAATTGTCCTGCCATCACTGCAGCTCCATCATAGCTTTGAGCAACTAATTTTTTCTCTCCATTAATTTCTTTAGTGACATTATAAACTACGGTATATAATGCATCTGCTGTAAGATTTTCGGACACATTCTTAAAACCTAAAAATCGCTCTTGAATACTTCCGTCTGTTTTAACGTAGAGGATTATTATAGATAATTGGCTAACATTAGTGATATCAGTTGTTTCGTCCAGAACAATAGCAATGAACCGCGCCTCGCCAATCTCTTGTTTAATTCTTTTTAGAATAATGGTTGCAACAGCGGAAATTAAATCATTCTGGATTCGATTCGACGTTTCGCGAAAAACGCTAGACTGCTCTAAATGATTTTTTAAGCAATCATCATATTTAGCCATTAAACTAAGTAAATCTTGAAAATTTCCTCTATTTGAAGAAACCCTTGTTTCGTCATGACCTCTAAGTCCCAATTCGTGCTGTCCGAGAAAACAAACAACATCGATAAGTATTCTTAATATTTGCCTTTTTTTATCGACTAGTTCATTTTGTTGGAGGTGATTAATTTCCAATTGTTTATTAAGAACATGCTCAATTCTGGTTTTGCCGAAGACTTTTTCTTCTATGACGGCCTGCAAATGCGCTTTGGACATAATGTGTCTTTTTACAGCTTTATGGAAATTGTTTAAATCGGAAAAACCAGTTTTATTCCAGAGACTTTTTTCATTTTCAAAAAGTAAACATGGCCAACAAAATAATTTACTTATATTTTCACACCCTGTTAGCCATTTAAATTGTTCGTATTGTTTTTCCGGATAAAAATGTCTAATACAGTTTTTCATTTTTGTGGTTAAAGTTTCATAGGCGGTTTTGCCCTTCCTTTGGAAATTATTTGAAGCTTATCAGGGAAGTTTAATGTTGAAAATTCCTTTATTATTAAGACACAGACCATACATTCACACACACTCTTCTTACTAAATTCTCCAACATTTTCAACGTTATTACCGACAGCCGAAGTTGACGGTATTTGCATATCCACGTCCGTATTATTGTCTTCCATATCGCACCATGCACAACGGGACGTACGTATCACACAACACACGGATAGCCGTTCAAACAAAGAACCTACTCCAACGATAGCTCCCGCCCCCACTTAAAGCACGCGACTGAAATGGAAAAATTGCAAACAGCCGGTGGAAGTTCAATAACCTCTGGCTCGATTCACAGGAAATCAAACATACAGGACTCGGCTGCAGAGGTTCTATTCCATTTTCTGTTGTCGCTCGGTCGGAGTCAAGGCCGCATTTATTATGGGCTTGATAATTAAGATAATATTTTAGCATTTTTAATATAAACTAAATTAATGGTTTCCTATTTCAAAAATTACATTTTAGAAGATGTTTTGTAATTTTTTTTGCTTCCATGGACTGCACGCCCCTTTGTAAGAATAGGCTGACTTGGGTTTTATTCAAGAATCGCTGGCTAAGAAAATGTATTTTTTTTCAAGTTTTGGAATGTCATGCTGTCCTTTTCTAAGCCAACTTTATTGAACCTAATTTTCTGTTTATGCAGAACAATGCACGCTCTTAGGCTTTGCAACCTGCCAAAAATTGCGATTTGAATCGTATAGAAGATAAATGAAAGAATGAAGATGGAAAAAAGTTTTAAAAAGCCTGGAAATCGTAAGCTGATAAAAAGAATTTTTTTCCGTATTTTGCTATCTTGTATTATTGAAATATGCCACCCAGCAAATTTGCCATCTCGGGCGACCTCCTGGCTTCCCCTCCCCCCTAGAGAGGGCCCTGAATCTAACCTAAAATCTAATGAATTAATTTTTTTTTCTGAATTTCTGACCTTGAAAATGAAACTCAAAATAGGTTTGGGTTTTAAATCAACTGACCTAATAATAAATATTTACATTTCAAATAGGCACGGGGCCAGATTTTAATTTAGGACTGATCGATTGTTTTGCGGAATTAAGTCATATTTATGAATGGATTGGTTAAGAATATGTCGTGTAAGATATATCCCGGAACCCATCATCAATTTTTCATGTTGTATTTGCGCAAGCCTAAATCTTACATTTTTCGCTTTTTTTTAACAATTTTCCTTGTGCTCTGCTAAAGTTATAGAACGATTAAACGTTTTGATTTAAAAAGGGTCATCGTAAAGATAGGGGAAAAAACGAGGGAAAAATTGCATATCTCCAACCAACAAATGACCTCGAAGCAATGAAAATGTAAAAATTATTATTTTACAGGTTAAATACATTTACATTAATACAGTGACGGAAAACTAATTGGAAACGGTACCTTAAGGAAATCTGAACCGTTGCTAGTAAGAAATTGGTTTAAGATATTTCGAATATTATAATCATTGTTGCTATTGTTAGGGTGTATATCTATTTTTTATAGCATTAAATAACCTAATTAAGTTTAAAAAATAATTTATTCATTACAAAATTCGAAGAACACTTCATTTTTAAGCGGCAAACTAATTGGAAACGTATTTCTGAATCAACATTTTCTAACAACTTATAAGTCTCAATCGAGTACCTAGTATTTGGTTGGATATCCATTGGCTTCAATTACTTTCAAACAGCTCCTAGGTATGGACTGTATTAGACGTCTACAAGTCTCTAGTGGAATACTGGTTCAAGCTTCTCTCATACCCTCGAAATTTTGGAAAGTTCCTGAACCTAATTTCCTTTTAACTATCATCAAAAGATTTTCTGTTGGGCCAAGATCTGGACTACAAGATGGCCATTGTAAAACATCTACATTATCCTGAAGCCAGACAGTCACCCTTTTAGTAGAGTGCTTTGGATCATTATCGTGTTCGAATTTCCAAAATATTGATAAATTTTCTTCCGCATATGGTTGCATCACATTTTCCAGTATGTTAATGTATTTATACTCATCCATAGTACCAGTTATTCTATAAAGAGGGCCAACACCATTCCAATTGAAGCAGCCCATACCATGATACCATACACCAAATTTCACTGTTTTCATGGTGTAGCGCGGGTCAAATTCTTTATGTGGTAGACCCCAAACAAAACTTTTTCATCAGCATCAAATTTATTTACCTTGGATTGATCTGATCATAGTCTCTGCTTCCACTGTTGGACGTTCCAAGGAAGGTGATTTCTATTAAATTTCAAATGGCTCCTTCGATTCACTTCAGAAAGGTGAGGCTTCTTCCTTGGTACCCTGCCAAAAAGTTGTGCCTCCTTCAAACGATTACAGACACTTCGAACACTAAATTGCTAAATTGGATTTTCAACAAAAATTTCTTTCCAAATGTCAACTGCTGATTTGTGAGGGTCTGCCTTAGAAATGTGAACAATCCGACGATCTGTTTCCATAATCGTTTTTCTGGGACTTCGCTTCCTAGGAACAGTTCTTGTGGTTCCATGAATCCCCTAACATGATGAACAGCGTTAAACACCTCCTTTTTGGAACGATTAACCATTTCTTCAATATTTTGATATTTTCCTATGAAGATTAATAATGACTTGTCGTTCATTTTCGTTACCACTTTTTTGCGAACCTATATTTGCAGAAATTAGAATGAAGATTAACATCAAATTATTGACAGGAACGGAAATCAACAACCCAGTAAAGCTCTATGGTAACGATTGTCAATTTTAAAATAAGCCTACTTGTTAGAAAATGTTGAATTTCAATTTTAAAATTGAAAATATCGACTTTTTGATCATCCTCTATTACATATTTGCAAAGAAAGGAAAAGTGGAATTTTTGTTAAATATTTTGAGGCTTAGATATTAGATTCCAAATAGGATTAACGAGGAGTTCAAGAATACAAAACATCTTATCTTTGGAACGCCCTCGTATGTAGCGAATATTTTTCAAATTATAACCTAGGTATTTATTTTTAAAACTCAATTATTTTTGGGTATGTTATCAACTGTTTTGACTAATTTATTGGAATACCGAAAACATTTATATTATTATCTCTTTGAAGAAATTATATCTAAGTTACCTAATATTTAAAAAGAGAATGCTCTTATCTTTTGTTTACAGTTAGTATAATGATAATAGTTTTATTATTATGCATGGTTTTTGAAGATTGCCGAAGCTTAATTTGATACTGTATAGAATATCAAGTTCAATGTTTCATGTTATTAAAAATAACTGAACTTTTGATTTATAACAAAATAAATAAGTTTTCGGCAAAAATGAATTAGAGGTCTCCCACCATTAATTTACTTTATTTTTTAGGCTTGTCTTCTTTAAAAACATACATTATAGACTTGTACATACCTGCCTCTAAAAGTCATGTGCATATATGAGGGGTCTAGATGCAAAACGCGACATGTCCAAGTGATACCGTTTTGAGAAAAGCGGGAAAAACTTACACCGCCAAACTTGACATATTTTGTAAAATTTAAATGGCGTGGCAAATTTATACAACATATACAAATTATTCTACACATTTTTCAATAATTTTGGAATGTGATTTTCAAAAATATTGAAAAATAAAGTTTGCAGTTGTCGCGTTTTGCAATTGACTGATGGACATGTCGTGTTTTGAATTTAATTTTAATATAATTTTTTAATTATTTTTCAAGTACCTACCTAATTTAATAATTTTAATAGGCGAAAAAATTTTAAACACCTTACATAGAATAAAGAATTTTTATTAAGAATCATACAAAAAAATATTAAACAGTAACTTCGTCATCATTATCGTTATCCACTGCTTCATCTACTTCTTCTGCATTTGCATAATCCTTCTTCAAAACTTCTTGCAAGTACCTTAGATTCTCATCACTAACCCATTCTGCCCCATAATGAGTTTTCAATAAATTGGATATGCTTTTTATTTTATCTTCTTTAATTTTCACACCAATGGATATCTCCTTTGGTTTCATTGCTTCAATTTTTTCCCCTTCCTATAAATGCCTTTTGCCTCCCCTACGTTAGATCTATACACAGGTTCGCCTTTCATTAAAACCATTCCAGATTTATTTTTGGTCATAATTAAAATTTTTTGAGGGCTTAAATTTAAAATGCCACTGGGCTGTTGGTTTCAAAATTTTCTGTGTTTCTGATTTCCAATCTAAAACTTTGTAGTCATGTCCCAGTTTTAAAACTTTTGTTCTTTTTTCGATTATGTTTTCATACACCTCTGGGCTTGTTATTTCTGAAATGCGTCTGATTTCTTTTTCTATATTTCCGAATACTCTGTCTGGAGGAATAAAGGAATGGCCCACTATAGGGAAAATGACCTCGACTTGTTGGATATGTTTAGGTGCTAATGTGGCGAACCAAAAGCACAGCATGCCAATAAATATCGAATTCTTGTTTTGTCCGCCACATCCATCACAAACCAGACGAACAGTTTTTTGCTGCAGATTAAATTCATAATTATTTAAAGTATAGAAAATTGCGGATGCTATTTCGTTTGATCCTTTTGGCCGTTCAAGTTCTGTCCATACATAGCATCGAACGTTTTCTGCAGACAGTGAAGCCTTTGAGTTACCAATAACAACTCCAAAGTTGTAAAAATTCACTTGCATCGAAAAATAAGCTTGCTGATCTGGTAACTTGGGAATTTGCAGGTTCTTTTGACAGTCGAAGGAAAAGATTACTATTGAAGGGTCATTTTCTTTTAAAAAGTTATAAAAGCTCTTCGCCTGTAGTTTGTGAACCTTGTAGTTTGTAACTAAAGATTGAATTGTTGTTGGATCCCTGCTCTTTTTGATTTTCTCTTTATATTGCAAACACATAGAACATACGTCAGTTTGAGGAGTCCCAAAGCCAACATTGTAATGCTTATTGAAGTAGTTTCTAAAAAAACATTCTTTAACTTTCAAGTTTTGAGGAGCCTGATCAATGTACATTTGAAAAAGTTTTTTTATGTTTAAATCGCAAGGCAAATAAATTCGATACGGACTATCTGAACGGCAGTAATAGCTTTCCGTACATTTTAGGGACTCTATAAAAGCCTTGATTGTATTTTTCTTCTCAGTATTCTTATCTTTTATCCGATCCCCACCCCTGGTTTCTTGCGGAAATTGTCCTGATTCCTTAAACTTCTTGAGTAAGCGCAAGATTCTGTCTTTTTTCACATTCAAGATCCCTAAGAACGAATCTCTGCATACTTTAATTTCGGTTCCATCAACTTTTTTAACGTGATATTCAACAGTAATACTTTTTGGTTTTGTGGCTACTTCATTTCGAATTCTTTTTCGTTTTGTAATCAAGGCTTTGCAATAGTATAAAATAAATTTGTCTTGATCGTTTTTCTTCTTACTTAAATAAAACAATTTGTGGAACTCTTTTATGTCGTTCATTGTAAGAGACCAACAATTATAAGGTGTCTTATCACCTCTATGACCACATACAGGAAATACTGGTAAACCTTTAGGTGAGTACCTGAAACAAATGCATTTTGTTATAATAAAAACCGACCATTAACAACCTACAAACTTTTAAATTCCATGCTTACAATTATTTTGGTGACGATATTTAATTATCAATCAATAAAGAAATGAAACAAATGCACTTTGTTATAATAAAAACCGACCATTAACAACCTACAAATTTACGAATCCCAAACATAAACAAAAAAGTTAATACAGCGCGTTCAAATTAAAATAACATACCTAGCATTCTTAGCTTTTTCTCTTCCCCATTGTTCAGTATTCCTTGCTCTTTTCCTTGCTCGATTCTCCGTATCCGGTGTAATATTTTTAGATTCTTCGTCCATATTAATAACTATTTTTAATTATTTTTCTTTTCTTTAATAATAACAGGATATTCACTCACTAAACTAACATTAGGTAATTTTAATGTTTTCACACTAAAACGCAATGACATTGACAATACTTACAAAACGCATGGCCGCTATCACGTGGTTGCGTATAAGCTTTATCATTGGTTTAAATGGACATGTCGTGTTTTGAATCTCAAAAAAGTATCGGACGTCGCATTTTGCATCTCACTATGATTTTGTAATATAATTTAAGTAGGCTAACGTCGCATTTTGCACTTGAGAACAAATATTCGCAGATAGAGTTTTTCACGGAGAATTTTGCAGCATAAATATGGCATTTTTGAAAAAAATTGGACATGTCGCGTTTTGCATCTAGACCCCTCATATATAACTTATTGCCGATTAGGCTGTTAAAGCAAATGGCCCATTTCTTGTCCATGCCACTTGCTGATGTCATTTAATTAGGTTTATTTCCTACCTATACCAAAATTTGTTTATGTGAAAAATATTTTCGAACAAAGAAATATTACTAATTACCGGCCAATTTAGTTAATTCCCTCTTTGAGTAAATTAACTGAAAATTTAGTATTTAATCGACTTTTTGAATTTATTCTAAGGTATAAGCAGGTCCCAATTTTTTTAAAAAGAAAAAAAAACATACAAATTTTCATATAACACAGGCTTTAAGCATTGTTTTCAGGGCCTAGATGGTGGCGGTTTTGTTATTAGTATAGCAGGCCATTTTAGATAGGCCTTCGATACCGTCCATATATTGATATTTTGCTCTTAAACTTCATCATATTGGGGTCATGGTTGGTTTTGCAGTAGTTCACATCATACTTCATTTTCTACAAACAGAAAATGGTTATGCTTGACACTGTTTCTATATATTTTGAATTTACATACATTACTTACCACTCGCCGTTCCTGTATCATGCACTCTTAAAGGTATTTAAATTAAATAACATTTTGACATTACTTATTAATAAGTAAGATACATAATTGTTTAATGAACTTATCTAGAGGTTTTTGAGGTCTTAGAACCAAAAATTATATAAAACAAGTAAAATGGCGCCCAACGTGGGGCTATTAATCTTATTTCTTGTTGTTCTTCGTCAAAGTGTTTGCTTATCAAAACCTTGGTGGCATCTATTGGAAATATTATTAGATGTCATCAATAATATCTATCTATGTAGAAACCATGAAGACTGAGTATAAAGTTTTAGAAATTAGGGATAGAAAAGTTCTTGTATCTACACTTGGACAGTAGGTGAATGCATGCGAATTAAGGTTCCAATTTCTTCAAGAGGCATGTTAAAGAATATATAACATACATACGTTATCTTGTTAGTTGTTACAACAGATTTGATGATAAAAATGTTTTTGGGGTTTGGTTCATCAATTAAAATAATAGCTCTCCAATAGTTGAAGGAGATTCTGGTTCTCAGTTTTGGAGGAAGACCACAAGCGATAAGTCTGTTAATGATTGTGTGCTATGTCTAATACTCTAAGGCATTTGATACAACAAGAGGGATGAGTGGTGTGGAATTCAATGAAATTATTTGTGTTGCAGTGAGTTGCAAACAGATTTTTTTCCAGCGGTTGCCAGTCGACAAGAAAAACGCAAGTGGTGAAATAATCTTCTTTGTCATTAAACATAAAACACTAAATAAAAAACTAAAATGCAGCCATTCCATAAAGTTAGTTTAGTCTGAAGTATCAGGTTAGTGTTCAGCATTTGTTTTAATTTTTTTTGGATCTCTAAGATAACCGCCTTTTTCCAAAAAAGAGAATATTATGATAGCGGCAAAGAATTTTACAACTCTATTAAATATGATAAGTATAGTCTCTGCTTTTTTTAGAAACTAGGTACATGTATTTTGTTTGTATTCGCTTGTCTTCCAAAACTTACTATAATGGGAATTAATGAATTAATATTAGCCTACTACTAGTTGTGTGTATTTTCTTTTGTTCTGATATTTCATTTTAGCGAAATGTATGAAACGCTGAAAGCACCCTGGCGTGTTATACAAATATAAATTTTTAAAATATTTAGCCATTTAACATTGTTTACACTATCAGACTAATTCGAATGGGATATTTATATAAACACACGAGCCGAAAATTTCTAAAATACCGTGAAGGTTGAAGATTAAACGGCGCTTATTTTTAGACATATTGACGGGATATTGACTACGGCCTGCCGTGATTATCAGATATTAAATAAAAGCGGATTAGTGTTCTCCCAAAGTCTGGTCATGCCATGCCCTATTTTAATTTAATTATCGGTATGGATTTTTATTACCTTTCATCTTACAACCAATCCGCAATGGACTTTAATTTTTAAATTGCTTAGATTGCTTCACCGGGACGCCGTAAAACATGAACATTACAAATTAATGCAACTAACTATAATGAACTTTATTATTTAGCACAGTGCCCAACACTAATATTGCATTAGTTACTACTACTCTTAAATTCAAAGACCCATATTTTTGTTACTAATAAAACGATTTCAAAAAACTTTTTTTGACTGAAATTCTTACTTTGTCACAATAGCTGCACGCGGCTGTTGTTACTCTCCGCGCATCTCACTTGCTGGATGTTGAAATTTGTAGTTTTTAACTTTTGAAGTGCTCCAGTTAGGTAACGGTACGTGGAGGAAATATACTTCCATAGAGTCGATCGTAGAGGATAAATAAGCGGTTCTTTTAGTAAAAACGTGATTTTGGTGGAACTTATAATAAGCCAGCAGTGTCGTTCCCTTCGAAACTCTCCCGAAAATCAGCTCGATCAGGATTAGGGTTGAATTTTCAGAATTTTTTGAATTGTAGCCTGCATGAATTCTGTTTGTCATTCTTTGGCCCTTCATAAGTCGTGGGATAAAAACTATTAAATATATGAAAAATTCCATCTTTTTCTGCAAGACATAGCACTTTTTCAGGACTATAGCCGGATTACCATCAAGACCAAAAGCCTTTTTGGTATTAAGTATTTTGAGAATACGTCGGACTTTTTTAACCCTGAAGGTAATTTTGTGCATATTGTATGGCAAAGTTGGTACTGATGAAAAAGGGAAGTGAAGAAGAGGTGAGGTGTGAGTGGTCAGAAAGAGGTCCAATAGATTTTGGGTATGTGTGGGAAGTAAGTAGGTTTCTCTGATAAGGTTGGTAAGAAATTGGATGATTGCAAAGGCCTCTGCAGCTCTAATAAATTTAGTGGAAGTTCTGAAGCAAATTGTTAAATCTGTTGTAGTTAAACCCCAGTATACCACTGGCCATATTATAAATGTGAAAAAAAGCAAGGTTTTTTGAAATTGTAAATGAAAGTAGAGAGTTGTGATTATGATAATGATGATAAACCATTTAGCCATTTACCTTCCCGCTTTAAAGTAAAATTAAAAACTAGCTTAGGCAAATCCTTTTGATTGTTATTGGCACAAAGACATACCCGTTTGGTTGGTGGTACGCAAACGAACGAGAATTTTCAAATTTAGGTTTGGTTTCTAGGAAATATTTATATATATATATATATATATATATATATATATATATATATATATATATATATGCAACTACAATATTCAGCAAATGCCTATCAGTCAAAAAGAAAGGGCTAGTGTCAGAAAATGGACAACAATTCTATTCCTCCATGATAATAGTGGAAGTTCTGACACAAATTGTCCAATCTGCTGTAGCTGAATACCAGTGTACCAGGGGCGTGTAGTTCATGGAAGCAAGGGAAGCAGTGCTTCCCCAAAAAAAAATGACAAAACATTTTCTAAAATGTAATTTTTGAAATAAGAAACCATTAATTTAGTTTATATTAAAAAATATTATCTTAATTATGAAGCCCATAATAAATGCGGCCTTGACTCCGATCCAGCCACAATAGAATATCGAATAGAACCTAGATGCGGGCTGCGAGCTTCTCTGCAGCCAAGTCCTGTATGCTTGATTTCCTGTGAATCGAGCCATAGGTTATTGAACTTTCCACCGGCTGTTTGCAATTTTTGCATTTCAGTCGCGTGCTTTAAGTGGTGGCGGAAGCTATCGTTGGAGTAGGTTCTTTGTTTGAACGGCTATCCGTGTGTTGTGTGATATGTACGTCGCGTCGTACATGTTGCGATGTGGAAGACAATAATACGGACGTGGACATGTAAATACTGTCAACTTCGGCTGTCGGTAATAACGTTGAAAATGTTGGAGAATTTAGTAAGAAGGGTGTGTGGTGTGTGTCTTAATAATAAAGGGATTTTCAACATTAAACTTCGCTGATAAGCTTCAAATAATTTCCAAAGGAAGGGCAAAACTGCCTATGAAAAATTTAACCACAAAAATGAAAAACTGTATTAGACATTTTTATCCGGAAAAACAATACGAACAATTTAAATGGCTAACAGGGTGTGAAAATATAAGTAAATTATTTTGTTGGTCATGTTTACTTTTTGAAAATGAAGAAGGTCTCTGGAAGAAAACTGGTTTTTCCGATTTGAACAATTTCCATAAAGCTGTAAAAAGACACATTATGTCCAAAGCGCATTTACAGGCCGTCATAAAAGAAAAAGTCTTCGGCAAAACCAGAATTGAACACGGCCTTAATAAACAGTTGGAAATTAGTCACCGCTAACACAATGACCTTGTCGATAAAAATAGGTAAATATTAAGAAGACTTATCGATGTTGTTTGTTTTCTTGGACAGCACGAATTGGGATTTAGAGGTCATGACGAAACAAGGGTTTCTTCAAATAGAGGAAATTTTCAAGATTTACTTAGTTTAATGGCTAGATATGATGATTGCTTAAAAAATCATTTAGAGCAGTCTAGCGTTTTTCGCGGAACATCGAATCGAATCCAGAATGATTTAATTCCCGCTGTTGCAACCATTATTCTAAGAAGAATTAAGCAGGAGATTGACGAAGCGTGGTTCATTGCTATTGTTCTGCACGAAACCACTGGTATCACTAATGTTAGCCAATTATCTATAGTAGTACGCTACGTTAAAACAGACGGAAGTATTCAAGAGCGATTTTTAGGTTTTAAGAATGTGTCCGAAAATAACGTACAGCAGATGCATTATATACCGTAGTTTATAACGTTACTAAAGAAATTAATGGAGAGAAAAAATTAGTTGCTCAAAGCTATGATGGAGCTGCAGTGATAGCAGGACAATTAGGTGGTCTGCAAGCTAAAGTTCGAGAAACTTTCCCAAGTGCTGTGTTTGTCCATTGTTCTACTCATAAATTAATTAGTTTTATACCAGTCCATCAATCACATTAAAGAGTGTAAAGTATATTTCGTTACTTTAAGTGGCATGGCTGCTTTTTTTTTCCAAGGCAACAAAACGTACACAAGCTTTGGACTCCATTGTCCACAAACGATTGCGTAAAGTAGCTCCTACTAGGTGGAACTATAATGGAAGTCTTCTGTTAACTTTATCTGAAAATCGTGAATCATTGATTGAACTATTTGAGAATATAATAGAAAATAATGGAACGTGGGAATCAGAAGCAATAAATAGTTCGAGGGGGTTTTTGGATTGTTTGAAACAAGATTTTAATTTTAATTATTTGTTGAACATATTTTCAAAAAAATTTCCATTCTCGGACAATGTTTTTAATATATTACAAACTAAAAAAAATAATATTGCTTTTTGCCTAAAAAATGTGGATGATTTTAAGTCCATGTTAAGCCAAAAAAGAGGTGACTGACCTATTTTGGGAGAAAACAATGACGTTAAATATAGAGCCACAAGCCAAGCGTCTTCGAACAGACAAGGTGGGAGATGTTCAAACATCATTCAAACGCGTCTTTTATGAAATAATCGATCAAATTCAGCAACAAATAAACTATAGATTTAACGGTTTAAATGATTTTAAATTCCTCGAGCTCTGGAATTTTGATGCATTTAAAGGAAAAACTTTTCCAGAAGATGTGTTTAAATCTCTTCTTCATTATGGCCAGTTGTTCGACCGAGTGTTACTGCGATCTGAACTAAAAGTGATTTACGAAACTGATGACATTAGCGCAAAAAATAATGCTAAGGAACTAATGCAGTTTTTAAAAGACAAGGAGCTGGAAGATGCCTACACCGAAGTGTCGAAAATGTGTGAATTAGTATTGACAATACGTGCCACAAGTTTATTAGTAGAACGCAGTTTTTTAACACTTAAACGTATTAAAAATTTCGTGAGAAATTCAGCGGGGCAGGAGAGACTTTCGCATACATCGCTGTTGTCCATTAAAACTAAACTTCTCCAAAATATGTCGTGGCATCCACGTTTTTATGATGACGTTATTGACGAATTTGCAAAAAATGATCGAAGAATCGAATTACATTACAAATAGGTAAGATTCAAAAAATTGCTTCCCTTTCTTAAAATTTCACCGCACGCCCCTGCAGTATACCACTGGCTATATTATAAATGTAAAAGAAACCAAGATTGTAGCTTGGTTTGCAGAATTTTATAAACGAAAATGAATCTATTAAAATATTTAAATATTTTCAAAAAATTCACAGATCTTGCACCTCACGCAAGTATCTTACGTATTGAAAATACCTGACACAACTTTTAAATTATAATGTTTTATTCTGTCTTTTATTTTTTTAAGGTTGTAATCTTTTATGATTATTAAATAAGTACATTTTATTATCAGATGGGTAAAGAAATGGATCAAATTAAACTAATACGCATAATATATAATGCTTATATTTAATTGAAAATATTAAGATCTATAAAAAAACAATTATTTTTTATTTTGTAACTTACAGTGTCAGTCCTAATCATGGTCTAGTTTGACCGAAAGCTCTTGACAATTTTAATTTATTATACATACCCATACGACATTTTTTTTCACTTTTAAAAGACGGGGTATAGTAGACTTTACTACTAAATAAATTCTATCTTACCTTTGCCAAAAAAAAAGTTGTTGAACATTTCAAATGTACCCACACAATGGAAATCACCCTAGCCCAAATATTTGTTATGATTAAAATTTTTCATCTATAGGTCTATATTGCATGTCCCATTTTTTTCCATTTCAATTTTCATTACAAATGGCATCTTTTTTTTATATTTCACTTGGAATGGAAGATATTTCAGGAGAAAGGGCCAGAAATTAAATGGTATAGCAGTATAAAACAAAACCCGATATATTAAAAGATCAAAATCGTTCCAATTCCCAATTTTTTAAAATTTTGTTCATCAGAGTTTGTGACATTTATAGCATTTTTAATATTATTAATAAAGATGGGTTAAATGTGACTACTGTAATTATGTCAAAAATGATAAATCTCCCTATATTTCTTTTTAATTTGTCGGCTTTTTCCCTGTCCCAATGTTTTCAAAAAACATTGGATACGATTAAATTCTGATTTCAATTACATTTAGATGTTAGATTAATATACATACGTGTGAGCAATTCCTTTGCCTGTGTCCTTAAAACTTAATATTTGGATTTATTTATTATTACTTGAGAATTCTTTACTGTCATTCTTTCACATAAATCCGAACCTATTAATAATTTCTTTAGCGTTAATAAGATATGAGTGGAAAAGCTAGGACGTTTTGTTAAGTTAAAATTAAGTAAATAATGTGTGGTAAAAATCGGTTCAAATATAATATACATATAATATATCTAACTTCCTTTTTTAACAAAACAAATTAGTTTTGAGATCGGCTGAAATCATAATTTTGTGCAACTCCGTACGTATTTAATGATGGCTGCCTTATTCTAATAAGACTCGAAATTTTGTTGTACACATACATAAAACAATGGACTATTTTGTTTTTACTAAAATGTGTTCATCTATGCATTGGCAATCCGTATTTACCTTCAATATAAGAGTTAGAATTTTGTTACACACATACACCCAAAACAATGGACTATTTTATTTCTACATAAAATTTGTTCATGTATGCATGGGCAATCCGATGACGTTATTATAATGTTATCTTATCACGTTATCGCAGTTTCGGTGTCAGGATTTTACCTTGTCGGGGTTAACTGTTAAGTTGGCGTAAGAATGATCCCAATAGTATTTTCAATACTAAAAACCTTCAATACGGTCTACATCACACATGGAAACCGATCTTAATACAGGGTCACGGTTCGGCGAGCACAAGTCTGGTATAAAAGCCCGCCTGATCTCTCCCCATACCCATTCAGTGATCTCCGAAGATGCCTCGTGCAAGCGAAGGCGAAATATCGGATAGTAATTCCAATTTGACACGTGGAAGCTTCCGTTTTGTGCAAAAATATACAATTTGTACGTCATAGTGAAGAAACAAGAAATATTTTCTTCTTCTGCACTAATTAAAGGCTACTTAAGCAAATTCTCCGAGTAACCATTTAATTCTGATAACAGTCCGACACTAAATACACGTTTTTGTACAACCTTTAATTGATATTCGTTACATCTTTAAGTTAAATGACTTATTAAAGCCAGTCTTCATGGGTATAAATAGATAATTCAGAGCTCTAATTTAATCCGCGTGAGTGTTTTCAATTTAAGCACATTTTCCAACTTTAGCTTCTGAATAGACTCTTACTTGTTTTTTAGTACATATGAATGTAATTTTAATGAATGAGTAACACAGGGTACAGGTTCGGAACAATGAGTAACAAATTCTTATTGTATTTTCATGGTTCATATTGTTTTATTTTAGCCGCACCTTTTAGTTTCACACGTCTCTTTTACTAATCAAAGTAATCAATCTACCATGTTGTTAAATTGGTCTTGTGATTTCATAGATAGTGTTCAAAAAGTTTTGACAAGAATATATTACATTTTATGTTTTGTGTTCCTGGTAATAACAAAGCAAACAAAGTAAGAGCATCAGTGGTTCTGAAAATCAGACCGTGTTAAAGTGGAATTAATTTCCAGGGTTTGGTCTTCGTCTTCTGATGCACCTGCGTCCATGAAATCATAACACTGACTAGGGATGCTTTTTTGAAAACAGTACTGGGTACCCGGTTTTATTATTAGACCCGGTATCCGATATTCATCGTCCGGGTAGTTTTTCAGGAATTGTTGACGAATTCCTATATTATTTAAACCGTTCAAAGAAGTCACCAAGCACTTTTTAAAGCTCAGCTTCGATTTCAGAAGTAACACCTACTGTAAAGGTACTACAGAAACATATTTTAGGATATACAGCCTACAGAGTCGAAAAGACGAAGAATGAACTCATTGTCGGCATGGAAAAAGATTTTTCAGATTTAAAACGCAATAATAGCTATAAAATTTCAACGTTTGTAGAACCAAGGTTTGAAGATATATTTTCTACTTCCGACATTAGAAATACAATACCGCAAGATATTTTATATTTATAAGTAATATGTCAGGTTGTCCCTGTGGACTTTGGGTGCGTAACGTTAGGTGTCTAGTTCTGCATACTTATTTTAGATCCTATTTTACTATTATCATAACCTTAACGGTTATTTTTGATTAACTAATAACTAACTTAATATTTATCTGTAAAAATCTCATTAAAAAAAATTGCTATTTAAAAGTTAGGAATACTAGACTTTTTTGTACAGCTGCAAAAGTGTTTCTCTAAAATTAATTACGACATTAAAAGTTACAAGAAATTGTGAAACCCGTATAAAACGTATCTATTGTATTTAAAAATGAAATTACGGGGTAATTTTTTTACATGTAAAAAAAAATTTCAAATTGATAATGCACCTAAAAGTTACTTGGAACTGTGAAAACCGTGTATAAAATATTTAAGTAGTTCAGAAGTTACAGGAAAAAAACAGTTTTTCTTTGAGGGCTGTCACAATATTTTTTCAAAACAAATTCCTCCCCTAAAAGTTACGTCGAATTTTCACAAACTGTATTTAAAAAAATTAATACAAGGCATACAATTTTGAGAACCGTCGTGACTGACTAATTGCTGATAATTTGCCCCTGAATTTATTTTGGGAATGCTGGTATCAGCTCGATGGAGCTAAAACTCACTGTACCAACCAAGGACCATGTAATGGCCACCAAGGTTACCCGATTTGACCTCATTAGATTTCTTTCTATGGGGTCATGTAAAGAATTTAGTTTACAATGGTACGTTCATCAATACGAGGGAAAAGTTATTAAATAGGGTGAACAGAGCCATGAACAGTATTCACCCAGATGCTACTCGAAATACCACTACTACACAGTTGTGAGTAGGCTTAGGATAATTATGCATTTAAACTAAAGAATAAACCTGTTTAAAACGTATTGTTTGCGCTAGTTGCGGTTATATTTTATAACTATATGATGTAACAAATGATCAAATTCAAATTATCTTCTATAATCTGACAATAGTACTTTATACTTAGAAAATACTCATTCAACATCACAAGATTGGAAGTTAAGGAAAATAAACAGTTTTTTGTGCAAACCTCATCTCGTAATTGCAATCCCTGTATATATTCCAAGAGCATTCCTAAACAGTCCATTTTGTGTATCATTTTGAGTACTTTCCGGCGCCGAAACCAGTTGTCCGACCAAATTTTTTTATTTGAAAAAAAATCAAGTTTTTCTCAAACATTTCTATTTCTTAAACACATAAGAAATATTTGCTTTAAACAAACCAAAACTCAGCCTTGACATCTATCACAACTGACATGTCAAATATCTCTGTAAATCATCCTAGGCCACCTATCATTTCACATCGTATATGGATCGGAACTTCGAATTTGTCCAATATGTGCACTTTTTTTTAAAACCAAATTTTCACCCACTTGCTAAGTAGTTATAGGGAAATGTTATTAGAGCTTTTTTGTAGCCAGTTAAATGGTCCATCCTCGGGTGTGGAAATAATTTGGATTAATATTCGCAGTAAGTGGCAAAATGAGGTTAAGTTTGGAATTTAAATTATCAACTTTAAAAGATTGCGGTAATTTAACCGTTAAAGTTATAAACTCGAAATTTGGTCACGTTCTACCTAAAAATATCTTGTTTCGTAAAAAAAATACTATTATTAATTTCCTTGTAATACAGTATGTTAAAAAATCTACCCATTCTTGGGACTTTAGTGCAAACTTCACCTCGTTGGTGCACCCCCTGTATATAATCCACGACCCTTCCTAAATTAAAAAACAATAGGGGTCTGTAAGACCAGAAGAACCATAGTTACAGAAAGTTTCTTCAGAAAACAAGTAAAATTGCGACCGTTGTTACATCGAAGTTGACTTTTTTAATCAACTTTGCGGTACCATATCTTCGGTATCAAAAGTGGTACAAAAAAATGTTTCAAACAAATCACGAAGTGGACGTTTGTTAACAAGTAAAGAAGGAGAAAATATTTCAACCTGAAACTGAAGAAATGTATTCTATTGCTAGTTGTTCAGGTGTAGATAAAAATTTTGAAATTGTAAATGAAAGTGGGAGTTGTGATTCTAATAATTATTACAATTTTAAAGTAAAATTAAAAACTAACTTAGGCAAATACTTTTGACTGTGATTAGCACAAAGACATATCCGTTTGGTTGGTAGCACGTGAACGAACGAGAATTTTCAAATTTAGCTTTGGTTTCTAGGAAATATTTATCGGCTCTCGCAACTACAATATTCAGCGAATGCCTGTTCTCTGCAGGAAATGATTTTGAGTTAAAAAGAAACTTAAATATTCCTTGATGATAATCTTTCAATTTTAAATTTTAAATATTAGTTCTTTTTTAGTTGCTTTCAATTTTTACAATATTAATGTGTATTTGTATTTGTGTCACATTTTATGTCCTTTTGTTACATCTGCTTTAAAATATTTTTTTTTTTGTTCTGATTCTTATTGTGGTTTTTAATATGTAAATACTTGTCAGCCTTGCAATTTTTGTTTTTTAGTAAATATCTATTTGGAAAGAAAATACTCGGCCGGGTACCCAAGACTTCTAACACTGACTACATTTACATCGATGTTTTCGAGCCGGCTTCTGAATGAAATCGACCTGAACTTTAGTTGAAATTTAATACCGTAGGTAATCAGAGGGGATATAGCTTGTTTGTCATAAACGCTGTATAAAAATAGTGAAGCCATTTTACAAAAAAGATACCGAAATATAGCGGACAGCGCATGCGTAAGAACAGTTACATACGATGTTGTGATCATAGACGGGTTTGTTAAAAAGAACAGGATGCAATATAAGTTTAGCTTGAATTGGGTTAACCAATACATATGTTTATTTTTAATAGTTTTTGAACCATACCTGGTAATTTCACCGGGGTTAAATTCATTTTACATAGGTACTCAATGTACAGCGGCGTACATGTAATGAGGTTAAATATGTTAGGTATTTTTGAATGTTTGAATAGGTTTCAAACAATTACGTATCTTATTTTATAATTATGTTATTCTCTTTTTTAGTTCTAACACCCGGCTGATCCCCATTCTTGGTTTTTGACCAATGCTAGCTAACCCGTTGTTCCAAATCTGGTAAGTATTGAGAATAATTATTTTATAATATTTTTTATAATGATATTTATTTTGAGACTGGAAAGAAATTAATCGGAGGTATTTTTTACAATTGTCCCGAAACTTTTCGATATCATCAGAGTGGTCGTTCGAATACTTTTGGTATTTCGTTCTCTTAATTTAATATTATAGCATATCATTAATATTCGGTGCTTAGGAGCAATCATAAAATATGAAATACATATACAATTTAATAGGCATACATAATTATTTACTTAAAAACAATTTTTAAAATAGAGTTTTATTTTTAGATATTTTGCGTCTGTCGTATATAAATCGTGGTCATTTTTGACTTGTCCACTTTTTAACCTGTTATTAATTTCTTATTTTTAAAGATATCAAAATGATCCAAAACTAAAGACTAGTTACCAGTTTTATATGAAATTAAAAGAATATAAAAAAATGTCATTGTCAAAATTATAAATTATAACTGTTTCTAAATGAGTTTGTGAAAGTAGTACTTTGATATACAGTGTTAGGTACAAAATGTTTCCTACGATCGATATAGTCCTTAGATAAACGTCAATTAGCTTTGAGTTCAATAATACTGTAATTACAAAAATTATGGAACTTCTTACAAAAAAAAATACTCTGCAAATATTTCACCTTATTCAGTTTTTTCGATAAGATATTCATTAATTTAACGAATTGCGCGGAAAAGTTACTTTATATAAATAGTAAAAAAGATAAAGGGTCTTGTAAACAATTAAACCCACGGAATTTGATAATTTTTTAATATAAAATAGAAAGTTTACCTTCATTTAACTATTTTAAGAAAATAAAAGAAATGGATGAACCACTTTTTCTATTAAAAAAACCCACTGGGCCGATGCCGAATGTTAGACTTTCGCCAGTGGTGTTCTGCGCTGTTGTTCGTCTTTTAGGGCATTAACGATGATGCCTACGGCGCCTAACCTGGTGCTAACCCGGTACCAATCCACCTAGTGCCTTCGCGCTCCTGCTGGTACCGATCTACAACCCACACATGCATTTTGTTTTTTTTTTATATAATTTATATAGGTCATATATAAAATAAACTTGGCAACGTAGCCTCCTCAGCACACTGGATTTCCATCCAACAGGCGACACTCCCGCTCTCTCTTTATTTAGCTGTTGTAATTATGTTGAAAAACGTTTAGTAATGTCTAATATAATAATTACTTCTAACTTTTAGTTAGAAATAATCATTTTTGTGTTATAGAGCATTATAATATAATTAATCTTTTATGTAGTTCATAAATTAAGTTTGTGAAAAATATGTTTTTAGCGATACCCCAAAAACAAGTTCAGTGCAACCTTCCGAAACCTTAGTTTTTTTGAATTTAATTTGAAAAAGTGGTTCATCCATAAATTTTTGTCTATAGGAAGTATTAAAAAAAGGTAATCTTTCAAATGTATATTTTAAATTTGTCAAATTCCGTGGGTAAAATTGTTTACAAGAGCCCATTTTGTGTACATGTTTCAGCACTTTCCATTGTGATATCGCATAAAGAAGCGCGGATTAATAGTCGTCATATGGGTCCTTGTATCAATGTACCGTAAAGTTACCTAACTTTGACTCCGAATATAACATTGACCACAAATTCAAAAAATGTTTTTAACCGAATTTATGAAGCAGCAAAAGTAGATAGCGTTGCGATTTTGGTCCTGATAAGTAGGGCAGTGCATCATAGATGGCCTTTAATGCGTTTTCAAACGTGCGCGAAAAAATAGTCCCGATATAAACTTTGTCCGCCATCCCTAAAAAGTGCCGCGAAAATATTACCGGTAAACTTCTCATTGCTGAGCAAAAACTATATCGTTTTAATCATTAGTATTACGCAGGTAAGTGATTTAAACTATTAGGAAGTGATTGTGATAACGTGAACTGAACTGGTCACACATTTTTCTATATTTAAAAAAAAATGTAAACATAACCTAAAATTGCAACTTTTGTCAATAACTTTGACCGCCGCTCAAAGTTAATGGCACCGTCAAAGTTGAGTTTTATTTTAATAAAAACTTATTATTTTTTTCTCAGAAATGCCGAAAAGAAAGTACAGCCAGTACGACATAGGGGAAAATCGAGTTAACCTTGAAAGGGCATTAAACATGATAAAGTCGGGACAAATATCAAAAAACCAGGCAGCGAAAACATTTAACATACCAAAGGGTACATTAATTAATAAGTGTAAAAAAGTACACTTGGGTAAGGTCGGTCGCCCCTTCGTGCTAACACCCACTGAAGAAGAAGCTATAGTTGCACATGCTATACAAGTTAGCGAGTGGGGGTTCCCTTTTAGCCGTAAAGACTTGCAACATTTAGTAAGCGACCTTTTAGATAAAAAGGGAGTGACCGCTTCACAATTTAAAGAAGGAAATATGCCAACTCTAAGGTGGACGACAAAGTTTATAAATCGGCATCAGGCACTTAGCCATAGAATGAGTCAAAACCTCAAGGTTTCAAAAGGAGAAATATCGCCAGATACAATAATGCAATATTTTAATGCATTGAAAGATACATTACAGAATGATGGAGACTTTATTGACCCCGGCCGAATTTATAACTACGACGAAACCAACCTAGCCGACGATCCGGGAAGGAAAAAGTACATATTTAAAAAAGGTACGAAATACCCAGATAGGATTCGCGATTCCACAAAAGCCAGTGTGTCCGTTATGTTTTGCGGATCCGCAAGTGGTGTAATGTTGCCGCCATACGTGGTGTACAAATCTGAACACATTTGGTCCACATGGACAGAGTGAGGACCCCCCCACACACGATACAATCGGAGTAAAAGCGGATGGTTCGACTCTGTTATTTTCACCGACTGGTTCTGCAACCAATTTGTACCATTCGTTAAAAAACAACATAAGGATGGAAAAATCGTAGTACTTGGAGATAATCTAGCGAGTCATTTTTCATCGGAAGTTTTAAAAACTGCACATGAAAATAATATTATTTTCGCATGTTTTCCTAAAAGTCGACCCATTTGTGCCAGCCACTGGATGTCGCCTTCTATGCGCCATTAAAAAGGAAGTGGCGGGACATATTAGATTCCTGGAAAAGTAACCAACAAAGAAAATCCCAGGTAATTCAAAAGGACCAGTTTCCGCGCCTATTAAACAATCTTTGTAAGAGCATTTCTCCAAACAATCATTCTACTAATTTGATTTCTGGCTTTAAAAAATGTGGAATCGTTCCGTTTAATCCACAGGAAGTGATAAATAGGCTTCCTCGAACTAGCACTGAAGGGACGACAGAAGATCGCTCAGTTGGGTTAGTTTCTGAAGTCGTAGTAGGAATGCTAAAAACTATGAGATATGGGGATCAAGAAGCACCTAAGAAGACAAGAAAATCGAAAATCAACGTCCAACCAGGTCAGGGAATCCGATTAGAAGATCTCACTTCGAATGACAATGACGTCAACCCAACTCCAGGTCCATCGAATCAGAAGACAGCTATTAAAAAGATATTCGAGAAAAAGACGCAAAGAATGAGACTAGCCAGCGAAAGTTCTGACAGTATTGATGAAGGCAATATAATATACGCGGACACTTTAAATGATAGCTGTTTTGAGACATGGGCAGCTAATGAAAAAAAGGCTTTAAGTAAAACTACTGAAGTCCAACTCGACGAATAAGATTCAGCAGAGGAAAATACGAACCTAGCAGATTTGAGAAAGACCTTAATGAACAAAAAAGAAGAGTGTGCTACAGATGACTATGTAGTAGTGTCCCTAAAAACCCTAAATAACCAACCAAAATATTATGTTGGTCAAATAATGACTTCCGAGGAGCAAGAATTTCAAATAAAATTCATGCGGAATAAGAATTCCAAATTTATTTGGCCCATAGCAGATGATATATCACTAGTTTCTAAAAAGGACATAATTTTGAAACTAAACAAACCTAGTGATTTCAAACGCGGGTTGTTATTTCCAGAAGTTGACAATTTGCAACTAAAAATAGAATAATATTTTCTTGTTCCGAAATGTTAAACATATTTATTTCGTTCTTAAGTTTAATTTTGTTTGTTTTTTGTTTTATGTAGGTATTTAGGTACCTACTTATGTTTGATTTATATGTTAGTTTGTTTTTACTAAATCGAGACTGTTTTAGTACCTGCATTTATTATATTTATAAGAATAAATACTTTATTTTTGATTTTTTGTGTTTTATTCTTGAAAAAAATGAACCAAATCTTCTCTAATATTTTTTAAAAACGAATCTGATGGTCAATGATATTGAACAGGGTCCCTAAATTTAAGATATCATACATTTTAAGGGGTCAGTCAAAGTTAGGTTCATCGTCCCTAACTTTGACCACCAAGGTTTTTTTTTTAAAAATGCCTTATGTGGCTTGCTAACAAAAAATTTGATGGTGCAATTTAAAGGGTTACTTGAAGCCCCAAGGTGGTCCACTAAATGAACAAATTAGCTAAACGCCAAGCAAAGATATTCACAATTGAACTTCAATTTCTGTCAAAGTTAGGTAACTTTACGGTACTTTTGAATTATTTTGAAATGACAAACCTGAGTGTCGTCACTTTTTGTCTCTGTAAATGTACGTGACATTCTATTTTTGGAGTCAGGAATGGTCACAATTATGACTTCTTGATTTATTTTAACATTGTCCATTTTCATTTCACAGAGTTCATTAGAATGGCACGCTCCAGCAACTCCCATTACCATTACGACCTTCACCAATAAGTATATATCATCGGGGGCTTCAAGCATGAACTTATTCACATCTTCCCAGTTAAACACATTCGATTTTTGTAATCTGTAACCATCATTTTTTCTTTTCAAAAATGCTCGAAGTTTTGGATACTTAGAGATATCTATATTTTCCTCTATAAAAAGGGTGGACTTCAACATCGAATATTCACACCATAAGCTTGATGGGGACCTCAATATAGCACTTTTTTCGTGGAAATACGTCAAAAACAAGGTTTCTGAGACTACAGTAGCCGTCTTGCTTTGGCACCAATTCTTAAAGGATTTATATGCTGCTTCAAACCTTTTTTTCGACTTTTCTGGTAGTAGATATAAACAAGCAATATTCGCTGATTCTTCTATGTCTGAAACATCCATTTTGTCCACACAGAATCAAACAATTCGACTTCTTCAAACTTTTCGCTATGAATTGTCAACTTGACGTTGTTGATAAAATAAAAACTGCTTATGTTGTTCTGGCAACGGATCACGGCTGCCTTCAATTTAATAAGAATGCTATCGAATGTAATGGTAATGAAAATCCAAAAATATATCCAGCATTTTCTTGTAAACATACAATACAGGGAGGGCGAAAAATGTTATATACTCTATGGGATGTAAGTACATTCTCGAACTTTTACTTACATCCCTTATAGTATAAATAACTATTCACTTCATCTTTGTCATATTTTCTCCTCCACAAATTGGTAAGGTTAGTTTCTCAATCAGCTGTTTTAATTTAAATACAGACCTGGATTTTTTATGTCACTATTCGATATCTTTTATATCCTTAGATTAAATTATGACAAAAAAGTCATATCATATGAGAAACAATATGGCGGCCGAATAAAATGTTTAAATATTCGGTAAAATTCCGGTTCCTGGAATAAAAGCTTCTTTTTACGAAGGAAAATAATAAAGGACATAATTTATTTATTGTAGACTGCCCAATTGTTATAAAAAATAAATAAATAATAGCAAATAATAATAATCATAATAATAATAAATTAATTAAAAACTTAAACAAATTGAAATAAATCACAGAGAATTTGCATCAAGTTATTACCAAATAAATAAACGCATATATAGATTGTATTGTAAGTAATTGAATTTTATACGAGGAAACTTGTAGGTAAAGGCGAATTTATCGAGTTTCAGAATTCCACAGAAGCAGACTCGAGAGCAATTGCTAATAATAGCAATAAAAGTATACATATTGTGAACAATGAACGGATATTAAGTCAAAGTCTTTAAAATAGTCATAGTTGTGTAATTCAGCGAACTAACATTGGTTTGCGTTGACCGTCATTTTTTTATTTAATTTAAAGCCATCTGTTCCTAGCAATAAAATATGTGCTAACATAACAATGTATGTTCAACATTTACGAAACCTGTTAAATAAATTATAAAAATAATAAAAACACCTAGGTGTGACAAATTCGTAAGATGTAGGTGTTGGATTAGCTACAGATAGTGTACGATTATGCTTTTTAATAATATTTTTACGTCAAGTTGTTTTCATTGATGTCAACCCACTCGAGCAACACCTAAAATGTATATAGGAGACATCGGTGAAACAGATTCAAATATTGACTTCTAAATCCTACGTATTTATAACGTATATACAGGGTCAGCCAATCAAAACGAAACAAGGCCGATATTTTACATACCGTTCATTAAAAAAACAATCAAATCAATTGGAGCCATCGATTTTTATTCCCCGGGGGAAAAATTTTGCCCATATCACTCCAGCCCAAAAATCTTAAAGGGAAATAGGAGTCGAGTGATACCTTTTTTTAAAGGCAATCAAATTCTCTTTTCAATGCATCTTGTTTTTTCAAATTGGATGCAGCCGTTTCTGATAAAATAAGGGTAGAGCAATAAAAAGAAAAAAATCGTTGCTCAATAAAGAAATGTTGAGATCCGTTGATTTTTGTATCGAGGAAAATGTTTTTTTCGCTTATTTTCAACTTAGTCATTTTAACCCCCCGCAGGGGTAAGCTATAAGTCTTAAAATAGTAAATGGGATTAAAGGTCAAGTTATACCTCATTTTAAAGATCAATAAATTCTCTTTCCAAGTACTAGCAATTTTTAAAAATTAAGTAGATAGTTAAGTAGTTAATAAGTCAACACTGATAAAACTATAAATTTGTATCGATTTTTACGTTAACTTTATCTAATGACATTGTTTTTGCGGTATGGTAATGATTTAGGTTTACAAAAAAAGATGAAGAGACACAAGATGTAAATTTTGTTTATTTATTGTTCATGATAATAAGTTGCTGAAGTGTTAGCCTCCTGCATTTATTTTTTTATAAATCTTACTTTTAAGTGACCTCTTAGAAAAAATCTAAGGTGTTAAATCAGGTGATCTTGCAGGACACTCTATTGCTCATTTTCGGCCGATCCGTCTACCAGGATACGTCCGATTTCAATATTCACGAACAGCAAGGGTATAATGAGGAGGTGCACCATTTTGTTGAAATGTCAACTCATTGGAATTATAATTTTCAAGCTTTTTTGTCAATGCAGGATCGATAGCGTCTTCTAATAATTGCAGATACATTTCTCCATTTAAATTTCCTTGGAGAAAAAAGGGCCAATTAAACAATCGCCATAATTTCCAATCCAGACGTTTAATTTCTCAGGATGTTGAATGTGAACCTCATGGAATAGATGTGGATTTTCGTCAGACTAATTTCGACAATTGTGCCGATTAACAGTCTCATTTAGCAAAAACGAACAGCGATCGGAAAAACAAATGTTGAACACTAAATTCGGATTATTTATTATTCCTTCACTCAAAATCTCGCAAAATTCCAAACGTTTGTCAAAGTCATCTTCGTTTAATTATTGTACAAGATGAATTTTTTAGGATTGAAATTTATGTGTCTTTAAAACTCTACGAATACTCGTACGATATATGCCACACACTAAAAGTCATTGCCTGGTGCTTAATGTACGTACAGGGTGTCCGGATTTGGTTGCAAAAGCAGGGTATCTCGCTTATTTTTAAAGATAGAACCTTGCGGTTTTCACGAAGCTGAGCTAATTTTTTGTGAAACTCATGAAGCCGTAAACAAAATTTTCATAGCCTTCTTCGTTTATGAGATACAGGGCGAAATAGAAAATTTTGCATTTTGGGACCCACCTCGTATCTCGGTTATCCTTTAACTTAACGCAAAGGGAAAAATTGCTGCTTATGCAGTTTTTTACGCTGGATCCAGTGGCGTAGTCATATTTTTCATTTGAGTTGTTATTTTTTAGATATGACCCAAAGTTGTGTTTTTTTAAATGGGATAACCTGTATATTTGTCCAGAAATTGATTTGTCCTTTTAAAAGCTTCTCAAAAATATATAATAGTATGGGTCTATTTTAATAAACAACAACAAAAATCCTAATTTTTATAATTATCATCCCACATTTTGCAGTAGGCCATGCAAAACGATGCCGTTTTATTTTGTTTTCTTGGAAGCAAATGACATTTCCCAATTTTGTACGCATATATAAAATATAGCGCTAGTTTTTTGTATTTATTTAGTGTGTAAAAATATATTTGTATTATTATGGAAGAAAACCAAACTTTCGAACATTATGAAAACTAAGATATGTTATCTCTTTTTATATTAAGTAATGAAAATGTTGAAGCGTCTTCTGAGATGTATTTTAACAGGTAAATAGTTAATTTTTAGGTATGTTAAAATACTATTGCTTAATTTTTATTTAGATATCCAGAAAGGAGGCAACCTAATATATCCACTTTTTATCGGATAAAAAAGAATTTACTTAATCACGGATCATTTATCAAACCTCGTACGAAAACATCTAATAAAGAAAATCGGCAGGCTGAAGAAATTACGGTTTTGGCTAATGCAGAAGCTTACCCTACAATCTCTTGTAGGGCCAGTGAAAAGAGCATAGGGATTTCAAAAACTAGAGTTCAAGAAATTCTAAAAAAGAACAAATACCACCCATACAAATTTAGGCTCGTGCAGTACTTACAGCCAGGGGATGCAGAGCGTCGGGTAGTCTTCTGCAATTGGTTTCGAGAAAGATGCGATATGCTTAGAGATTTTTAAAGGAAGGTTATATGGTCAGACGAAGCACATTTCAGTAATTTTGGTATACTCAATAGGCACAATAGTAGATTTTGGTCCCAGGAAAATCAACACCAAATATTTCCCAGAAGACAGCAGGGCAGGTTTGGTCTAAATGAGTCCTGCTTCATATTAGGAACACATATAAAATTTTATATATTTAAGAGAAATCTAACAGCCAATCCCTATATAGAAATTTTAGAGGCAGCTATACCTGAATTACTTGACGATGTTCCTGTAGCGCAAATTAACGAAATTTATTTTCAATAGGACGGTGCTCCTGCACACTATTCTGGAATGACGAGATTATTTCTGGACAATCATTTTGCCAATCAATGGATCGGAACAAATGGACCTATAAGATGGCCCCCTAGGTCCCCAGATTTGTCGATTTTAGATTTCTTTTTATGGGGATATCTGGAAAATAGAATTTACAAAGACCACTATGATAATGTCCAAGATTTAGGAAATGCAATAGGAGAAAATTTTCGCTATTGACAAAATCATCCCGTTATTTTGCTTAATTCCCTAAAACGAATCCGAAAATCGTGCGAAGCATGCATAGAACAAAATGGAAATCAGTTTGAACAGTTCTTTTGATTTCCTTGATTTTTGCTGAAAGGCTTGTTACATAATAATTTATTACTGTTTTGTTCTTGTGTTACATAAATCTAGGTAGGTGGTACTTTTTTGGTGCGAAATTATCCATACATATTTTGATAAAAAGATTTAATTACATATTTATTTTGATTTATTGTTGGGATGTAGATATTGTTAACGACTTAAATAAAAGGCAGCATTGTTTTGCATGGCCTACTGCAAAATTTGGGATGATAATTATAAAAATTAGGATTTTTGTTTTTGTTTATTAAAATAGACCCATACTATTATATATTTTTGAGAAGCTTTTAAAAGGACAAATCAATTTCTGGACAAATATACAGGGTGTCCCATTTAAAAAAACACAACTTTGGGTCATATTTAAAAAATATGACTACGCCACTGGATCCAGAGTAAAAAACTGCATAAGCAGCAATTTTTCCCTTTGCGTTAAGTTAAAGGATAACCGAGATACGAGGGGGTCCCAAAATGCAAAATTTTCTATTTCGCCCTGTATCTCATAAATGAAGAAGGCTATGAAAATTTTGTTTACGGCTTCATGAGTTTCACAAAAAATTACCTCAGGTTCGTGAAAACCGCAAGGTTCTATCTTTAAAAATAAGCAAGATACCCCGCTTTTGCAACCAATTCCGGACACTCTGTAGAGTCCATATTGACGTGGCGCAAAACAGCAAGTTCCACTTCTTCGTTTCCCACTATCATTCGGTTTGGAGCGATTGGTTTTCGGTTTATCACTGATCCTATCTCCATAAACTTTGCTACCAGTTCAATTATGTATTGTCGGTGAACATGTTTATCAGAATTCATTTGATCAATACCTGTGCTGCAATATTAGCACATCTACCATTTTCATAACCGAGTTCAATCAGCGATACTCTTTCTACAGTAGAATAAAGCATTTTAGATCAAAATAAAGTTATAAATAGTCACAGACAAAACCCTACGAAACACTAAATTTAAATAAATTAAATGTAAATACTCTTTAGGCTCCAATTCTAAAGAAGGTAACCAACTGCAAAATTTATAATTTTTTTACACAAACATTGAATTCCACAGCCACTAATACTTACTAATTTTATCTTCAAACGATAAAAGTGGAATTTAGATTACCTTTTTTGAGTTATAAATGTAATGAGGAATCTAAAAAAAAATTCATTATTTTTATGTTGGATCTGTTGAAAATTTGATGACAATTAAGTTTAACCCCATTTAATTTAAGTTTCAGGCTCGCTCCTTCGGGGGGTTGAAGTGACAGAGTTGAATATATGCATAAAAGACTCCTTCTTCGAGACAAAATCAAAAATGGCTGCATCAAATTTCGAAACCTAAGTTGCGTTGAAAAGAGGATTTAATTACCTTTGAAATAAGATACCAGTGGACTATATGGACCTATCCCCATTTAAGATTTTGAGCTTTTAGTTCACCCCCGCGAGGGAGTGATCGGCCTTGTTTCGTTTTGATTGGCCCACCCGGTATAAGTCCAACAGTAAATTATTATAAAATAAATATATATATATATATATATATATATATATATATATAATGTGTTTTCATTCCGGGTGTACATCCGTTCACTACTGTCGTTCTGAAAAGAACAGTTTTGCTGACGTTTCGCCAAAATCAGATTTAGCATTTTCGAAGCATGCGAAAGCAAGAGACTGTCTCTATTCGAAAGCAAGAGACTGTCTCTATTCGGACGCGAGGAAGAAAGCTTCGAAAATGCCAAATGTGATTTTGGCGAAACGTCAGCAAAACTGTTCTTTTCAGAACGACAGTAGTGAACGGATGTACACCCGGAATGAAAACACATTGTATTTTTCCATCCGTGAAGGAGCAATCATATATATATATATATATATATATATATATATATATATATATATATATATATATATATATATAGGGTGTACCAAATTAAGTGCGCACTATTACTAACTGGTTTATTACGAGAGCTACAAAGTCGGTTAATTTAGCAAAGCAGTAGCATTTTTTATCGTGATTAAAACAGTAAAAAGAGAAAAACAATCGAACATCGCGTTTCTGAATTAATTTAAAAAATGATATTTTTTAAATGGGTCACCCTGTATATTTTTTACTATTTCGATTGCAAATCTTCTGAACAAAAAAGTTTATATGCATTACTGGCCTAAAATTAAAGAAAAACTAGTTATTCATGTATTTTGCTTTTAAGTAAAAGAGGCTATGTATTTTTAAAATAAAATTTTATTTTACTTTTCTTTTTACTTAGTATTTTATTTAAGTTAGAAATAAGAAGAATTTAAATGTATCCATTTGCTTCAATATATTTTTCAGCATTTTTTAATGCAGCTTTTGTTGCCTTCAAAATTGTTCTACTATCAAAAGATGTTACAATCCGCCTAATATTATGTTGAAGTTCGTCTAATGTCAAATATCTCTTTTTATATACCTCTTGTCTGACATAACCCCAGAAGTGAAAGTCTAATGGAGTTATGTCAGGGGATCTTGGTGGCCAACGAATCGGACCATTTGCTGTTATACATCTATTTTGAAGAAGTCTGTCAAGCAATATTGTGACTTCACGAACCATACGGGGGGAGCTCCATCTTGTTGGAAATATATTTCATTGCGTAGTTCTAAGTTAACATCGTCCAAAAAGTCTTCTAGTATTTCTGACAACATATCAACATATCTTCTGCCTGTTCGACCACACCAAACATTAATAGTGAATTGTATTGGTTAGTAAATTGTTTTACACGAAAAATGTTGTATTTTAAAGCACATTCTTTGGAGTGATGAAGCTAACTTTTCAAATGGGGGTATGTTTAATCGTAAAAATACGCACTATTGGTCAAGGAAAAATTCATAGCCTATCCCCGAAATCCGCAAATACAATTGACTATTAATGTTTGGTTGGTCTAATAGGCAGCAAAATAATTGGGCTAATATTTTATGAGGGTACAGTGACAGGCAGAAGAAGACTTTTTGGGTGATGTTAACCTAAAAGCACGCAATGAAATATATTTCCAACACAACTGAGCTCCCCTCCATATGGTTCGTGACGACACACTATTGCTTATTATGTCAAAGAAGAGATAATTTAACATTAGACGAACTTCAACTTAATCTTTGGCAAATTGTAACATCTATCGATGGCAGAACAGTTTTAAAGGCAACAAAAGCTTTGTTAAAAATGCTGAAAAATGTATTGAAGAAAATAGAGACATTTTTGTCAAATTGTTATAAATTTAAATTATTTTTATTTCTAACTTTAACAAAAACTAAGTAAAAAAAAATTTTATTTTAAAAATACATAGCCTTCTTTATCTAAAAGCAAAATATATTAATTACTAGGTTATCTTTAACTTTAGGCTAGTAATGCATATAAACTTTTTTGTTCCGCGTAAGATTTGCAATTGAAACGGTAAAAAATATAGAAGGTGTCCCGTAATAAACAAGTTAGCAACAGTGCGCACTTAATTTGGTACACCCTGTGTATATTTACTTATATTATATACAGGTTATCAGGAAAATACGCGTATACAACGTTTAATGACAGATTGCTGACGTCATGATAGGCCGATTTAAACTGACTTACCTATATTCAAAATTACTTCGTTTAGCCTGCAGAGGACGTTATCATTTTTTTTATTTGGTTTTTCTTAAATTTGGAAACGTGCTAATTGATTTTAAAATTTTTTAGTGTATGGTCTAATACTGTAAAATGTCGTTTTCTAATGGTATAGTGGTCGGCTATGATAAAGTGGAAGTGTTATAAAAGTTTCGACCCATCTGAAGATACGTTCAGATTTTTTACGTCATAAAATCTGTTATTTTTATCGGGTAGTTTGATGTTTTTTGAAACTTTTTTCTTTCCTTGAAAATGTTTTGTAGAATGAGCGGTTTTATACCAAACATTTTTTTTTTAAATTACTCGCATAAAAAAATACTTTAATAAAATAATCAGCAAATGGGGTATAAAAGATTTATTTAAAAAAATAGAAAAAAACTTAGTAAGAAGAAAACACTAATTAAGTAGATGTGCAAAATGGTCTTTTGCTCAATACGCTTAACAACAATCCTAAAATTCGTGCCAATAAATCTTCACGAACATATACAGGAGGCTTATACATTTCTGTTTTAAAAGCGCCCCACAAAAAAGAAATCGCACATACTTAACTCCAGGGAATGTGGTGTCCATCTTACGGGCGAATTATTTCCTCTTCCAATCCACTTGTTGGGAAATTGGCTATGCTGGTATTGCTGAACAGCAACGGAAAAATGAGGTGGGGCACTATCGTTCATATACTATAACGCTTGTCGAAGCAAAAAGCGCACATTTCCTCAAAGAATTGGTAGCGCATAGCACAGAACCGATAAGATACCGATCAATAATACCTGCCCATACATTTATTCTAAAGGCATGCTGATGGTGGGCAACTTTAATAGCAGGTGGATTTGTATCCTCATAAATCTGGTCGTTATGCAAGTTAGTGACTCCAGATCTTGTAAAGTACGCTTCGTTGGTAAAATGTGGATCACGAATTCTTTTGTTTTGAATAAATTGGCCATGCGCCTCACTATGGGAGGATCAATCGGTAAAAGTTCCTGAACTTCTTAAACATTGCTTTTTTAAAATATCGTGTACATTAGTTTTTGGAATTCCCAACTCACGTTCTACGCGACGCACACGATCTTCTTCGACCATTTCCAAAACAACATCTTCATTATCGTCAGTTTGAGTTGTTCGTCGACGGCCCCTGAAAATGTCTCTAAAAATTGCCCGTTTCTTGAAGATGGCGTTCAATACTGCCAAATGTTTAGTGATTTGACATTCGACGCACACACGGCAAAATGCAGGGTTTAAGGTAACAAAAGTGCAAAATTCGATCACGGCCGAGCGAATCCATTTTGCAAAAAAAATGTTCTTAATTGCGCCTGCGAACGGCTCCTGCATTTGTTTTTCAAGCTGGTGTAACTGTATCTTGGCAATTTGTAGTTAAATGTTTTGATATCAAGTGTGCCTTATCAGTTTCACTGAATTTCTAGTGTGAGAAGTAGGGTGGTAGTTATTATTTCTGTGACAAGTTAGAACAGGTTTTGGCCATGGATTCGAAACCGACAGGTATATAAATTAAATTTATTATGCATAGATTCCTGCTTCTTTGCAAATATAGTTTTTGAACGAAATTTCAAAGACATATTTGTTACATTTTTTAATATATTTTACGATTTTCCTAAGTGTTTACCTAAAAAGTACCCCTAAGTACCTGTGAGTTTCTTTAAAATTAAGTATGCTTATAGTATTGAGATAACAATATAAAAAAATGAGAGTGCCGAAAGATGCCTTTTCGGAGGAATCTTTTTTTTTATTACAGGGAGTCACACAAAAAACCTGGATTCTAAGATTACCAAAAATGAATTATTTTTGAATCTTTATCAAAATAAGTTTTTCAACCTAAAATCAGCTAAATATATCAATTTCTTAACTGGTTATATACTAGAAAAATACAACAACAAGGAAAATGCTGAAAATGTCGAAAATATTGTTAAAAATGATGTCAAGTTTTTTGTATCTAAATGTATTCTCAAATGGAAATCTAGTCATCGAATATATGACAGATTTTTGGAAAAAAATGGTAAATGGCTTCAAGCTAATTTTCAGTTACCTGTTACTGACCGGAGACGCTTTGAAATGTCGAATCAAACAAAAGGTAGACCTAAAAAGCTATTTGAAGATTGTTCCAAACGAAGAAAATTAAGAAATGTTACCACTCTACTGTCAGAAAACAGTCCTGAAATATTATGTTTTGGGACAAAAAAATCCCTGATAAAAAGTGGTTAAAAGTCAGCGGCGGAAGTTGTAGAATTAGCCGTTCATTCAACATCCCAACAGTTAAAAGACCTGAAATTGGTTCATGATTCTCCATCAACCTCCATTTTAACTAATTAACCGGAGGAAGCTTTGGCTTTAATCGTAGAATGCGGTTTGGGAAAAGAATAATATACAAATAGTCCTAACACTGGAACCTGTGGTGGAAGATAGATCAAAATACAAGATACAAAATACAAGAGTTACGTAACAAGTTGTGGTGTAGTGTGGTTAGAACTCTTGTATTTTGAATATACGGATATTCAAAAAGGAGCCAAGAGAAGAGGAGCAAACATTTATCCTCCGTACAATGTTATTTCTGAAGCTAAGAAACAGTGTTACCCTAAAAATATTAAAGTTACAGATACTGAGGCTCAAATTCCTTTACAACACCTTTTGGATTTCACTGTGCAACGTTTAGTTAAAGTTGGCAATATGGCGATTCCAACATTATATTATCCACAATAGTGCCTTTAGAAATATAATATTGGATGTCAGTTACTAAAAGAAACTTCCGTTAATATGAAGTAAGAGTACGACCTAGTTGACTTGCAAGTCTCTAAATTGAAACCAACTACAGTGACTGTTGCTGGGAAGGCCTTACATTTTAAGCAAATTGTTATGTGTACTATTCTTGATGACAAAACATGTAATGTCCTGACAGAAGAACTGGCAAGCTAGAACACCCGAAGCAAAACTTACCGTAAAAGATAGAAAACATCTTACAGCTGAAAAATTTTACAAGGAAATGGGTTTAGTCGTTGATCAGCCGAAACAAGGAGGTGGAGACAGCAATGGCGGCAACACGGCTAGAAAATTCTTCCAAAACCCTGAAAAAGTTGCTAGTATTACAAGCTTAAATAGTGACCTTCTGAAGAAGTTTTCGAACATTATGAGCGTGTTAGCCAGTGGGCGTTATATCAAGACGGAATATTTTAAATCTTATTGTTTAGAGGCAGCCGAACTTTACATTAATTTATATCCGTGGTATAATATGAGTGCCACTGTGCACAAAATCCTAATTCACGGAGCCGATATTATTGAGTCTAATCCTTTGCCTATAGGACAGTTATCCGAGGATGTTTTAGAGGCAAGTCACAAAGCATAGAAAAACATTCGCCTCCATCATCAGAGTTCACACCAATACAGATATATTGCACATGCTCCTTATTTCCTCGGATCCTCTCATTTCAGCATACAGAAAAGCAACACAAAACCAAAAAAATGTTTACCCACAAGAGGTCTTGAATATGTTGAAAATATCCGACTTTTTAAATAATAATATAGGCCAGTTCGACCGTGAAGACATTAACGAGATTGATGTGGACTCTGAATAAATTTTAAATACTCGTAGATAAGTTTTACAAGAACTTAACAAAATATTTGGCGCAATTTTGTTCCAAATTGTAAATAAATGTTATTTTTAAAAAACATTTTAAATTTTTTTTTCTTAAAAGAGCAATATATTTTTATTTAGTTACTTGCACTAAGCAAAACAACCACCAAAGTAATAGAAAGTAAAAACTAGTTCCTCATATACTGCTAGTTAAATAAAGATTTTTTTGGCATTTGAACGGTCACCATTTTGAAACAGAATTTAGGATCATACTGTGTATGATGAGAGCTTTCCAACGATATATCGCAAGATCTATGTTGCTATTAAAAAATATGTTAATGAAGTCATGTTTTAATGTATGTATAAAAAAAATAAATACGTTATGGCAAAATATAAGCAAAAAATATGTCATATCAGAGCATTTTTTAAAAACTAAAGTGAATTTTTAATAAATTTGTTCCATCATTGTTTTTTCATATTACATTATTATCGTCGATATTACGCTGTCGTATATTCAAATTATATTTTTGTCACCCTAAATACTGCATTTTGCCGTGTGTGCGACGATTTGGATATTTCTCCATGTATAACCTACCACTACCACGCACGTTTCCTTGGCAAAACCCGTACCTCAGGAGGATATCAACTTTCTCGGAGTAGAGTATAGTTTTGCATAATAAGTGCGTTTTTTTGTCATTCAGTATAGGTATAATATGGCTTATATGGGGCTTAATGGGCACAAGATAAAATTGCTCACAAAAATAAAATTATGTAAATGGTGTTCTATAAAAAACAAAACTTTGGTCTGCCATACTTTCTTAGGCTACCCTGTATACTCCAAAATAAATTTAAATAGCATTTTTATGTCTTTTTTACAAATTTCATACACAATATTTAACCGTTTTTGGTAATTCTCTAAATAACTGAGAATATTGCTCTATTTTGAACTCACCCTGTACACTTACTAGTTTAAAACACCCTGTACCAGATTCTAACTTTTTGATAAATTACGTAATTTTATCACAATAATTTAATTTAGAAATCAATTTGAATTTAATTCGTAATTATGTTATTAGTTTTAGATCGAAGCTTAAACACTTGATTTCTTCTTCAAACATTCTGAATTTTGAACTTATTAATAGAAATAAAAAGTAATTATTAGACTATTTTTACTTTTTACATCATATCCTCACTAGTTAGTGTCAAGAATAACTAAAAAAATGCGTAATAAATTTTTAAATCACAATCTAACTTGAAATATCCAATGTCTATCAGCTGCCATTAGTTCATTCCACTGTTCGGCGGCCTCACAAAATGTTAAAAAATCGTAGTTAGCAAACTATTTAACCAACAAACCTCAGTAAAATTCCTTTTCTTAAAAAAAACGTCATTTTTATGAAGGAAAATAATAAATGACAATATATATATTTTTTATAGACTATGTAAAAAAATTAGGAAAAACAAATAATATTAATAATAATAAACTAGTATTCAAAATAAACACGTTTAGTTTATTAATTTCTACTTATTTATTTCTGCTTGACAGCTGTTTCGACACACTGTGTCTTTGTCAAAAGCTAACTTAAAACTTTCCAAATGGTTCAATTTGTAGCTTTTATTAGCCCTATGCAAAATTTTATATTCGTTTTTAAATGTATGATTTGCTTCTATCAAATGTTTAGCGTAATTGGAGTCTGTTTTTTTCTTTATTATATGAGGATTTGTGTTCTTTTATACGTTTATTGAAAGATCTACCCGTTTGACCAATGTAAACTTTATCACAGGAACCACATTCTAATTCGTATACCCCTGATTTTTTTAGATTTACCAGACTTGGATTTATTATTTTTAATATATTTCCCTAATGTATTATTTGTACAGAAGGCAACTTTATAATCTGCTCTCATGAGATGTTTACTGATTTTAGAGCTAATTTTGCCTGTATATGTTATTGTATTAAATTTGGCTATATCTTTTAAATTATGATTTGGATAGATTAAATTGATTGCTTTTTTATATTGTTTTTTATTTACTATTTTGTCGACTATATTAGGACTATAGCCATTGTTAATAGCAATTTGCTTTATAATATTCAATTCTTTATTATAGTTATCTGATGACATAGTTATACTAATTAAACGATGCACAAAACTGTTGAAAGCTGCCATTTTATGTGCAAAAGGATGATTTGATGTTTTATTTATTGTTATATCTGTGTAAGATGGTTTATGATAAATTTGAAAATCGTGTTTATTGTTATTGTTCATAATTGTTAAATTCAAAATATTTGTGTAGATCAAAATTACTTTGAATTCAATGGCTCCGTGTATGTAAGTAAAGAAGGTTTAATAATGGGTAATCCTTTGAGTCCTATACTAGCAGAAATATTTCTAGATAATATTGAACAATTAATATATAATCACCCGTTAAGAAACAAGTTCATTTATTGGTGTAGATATGTAGACGACATACTAGCGTGTTTCACGGGAACAGAGAGACAACTAAAGTTATTTTTAGATTTTATTAATAATTTACATACAAATATTAAATTTACGTTAGAAGTGGAACAAAATAAGACAATAAATTTTTTGTATTTAACAATTATGAACAATAACAATAAGCGCGATTTTCAAATTTATCATAAACCATCTTACACAGATATAGCAATACATAAAACATCAAATCATCCTTTTGCACATAAAATGGCAGCTTTCAACAGTTTTGTACATCGTTTAATTAGTAGTCATCAGATAACTATAATAAAGAATTGAATATTATAAAGCAAATTGCTATTAACAATGGCTATAGTCCTAATATAGTCGACAAAATAGTAAATAAAAAACAATATAAAAAAGCAATTAATTTAATCTATCCAAATAATAATTTAAAAGATATAGCCAAATTTAATACAATAACATATACAGGCACAATTAGCTCCAAAATCAGTAAACATCTCATGAGAGCAGATGATAAAGTTGCCTTCTGTACAAATAATACATTAGGGAAATATATTAAAAATAATAAATCCAAGTCTGATAAATCTGAAAAATCAGGGGTATACGAATTAGAATGTGGTTCCTGTGATAAAGTTTACATTGGCCAAACGGGTAGATCTTTCAATAAACGTATAAAAGAACACAAATCCTCATATAATAAAGAAAAAACAGACTCCAATTTCGCTAAACATTTGATAGAAGCAAATCATACATTTAAAAACGAATATAAAATTTTGCATAGGGCTAATAAAAGCTACAAATTGAACCATTTGGACTTAAATGGTTCCCCTCTGTTAAATCTTTATACCTAAAGAATAGACGAGGTGGGTAAACACCGATATTGTTTTATTGACACCATTAAGATTTATATATATATATATATATATATATATATATATATATATATATATATATATATATATATATATTTATATTTGGTACAGATTTTAGTGCCAGTTTTAAGTTAGCTTTTGACAAAGACACTAAGTGGAAATTAATAAATTAAACGTGTTTATTTTGTATACTAGTGTATAATGAATTTCCATCAAGTAACGCCTACATCGATAAGAAATCTAATAATAATAATATAAAAATGAATTAAAAACAAATTTACAACTTCGATAATTTCGGCTTTACCCACAACTTTCCCTCTATAGAATAACACAGTTTAAATATACATATAATTGTTAGTAATAACTTTATACAAATCCGATAAACTGTAATATATTTTATTTTATTTCTTTTTTTGTTCAAGTCACTGCCGATATCGACTTCGAAGGTACGAAATACTGAAATTGTGACAGTTCTTATATAGTCTATGCTCTAAATAATTCCAAAATATAAAGAACAACTCTGTGCAGCTAGGTATGCAACCCGAATATCGTTATAATATTTTATAAAATATAATAATTAGTATATGTTATTTAACATAATCATTGCACAAAATAACATGTGTAATATTAGAGTCACATAAAGTGATAGACATGAGAGGGTAATTAGGCGTAACAAGAAAAAAAGAGTAAGAAGTCTAATCAAGTTTGCAAGACGAGATATTTGATTAGAAGTAAAACCTTTTTCATTCAATTTACATCATTAGAAGGCCGGTCAAATTAATGATCTGCTGGGCTAGTAATCTTGTTACTTAAGTATCAAAAAACACTGGTTTACATGCAAAACATGTTTTGATCATTGCTTTCTGTTCGGTTTCTTTACGGTTTTTGTAAATATGAAATTATTCTGATTATCCTTTATCATATTTCTCATTCGGCTACCAAAGCATAGGACACTCTAAGTGGTTTTAACACATCGGTCTTCTTGCAACATGACAACAAAAAATGGTAAAACAAATTTCCTTTTGACTATGACAACAAAGTTAATTGAGGAAAAAGTTGCACATTTTAGTGACCAATAATTTGATGATTGGAATATATCCGAACAAAAAAAAACCAAAAAGCGTAGTTTTAATATTTCGAGCAATTATATTTCTACACTAACTCTCTGTATCACCTTGTTATTGTTCCTATATTCGTGGTATACTGATGTACAGTGCGATCAATCTTGACAGCATTTTAAACGTTAAAAAATGTTTTACTTTTTAACTTATCGGAGTGAACCAAAAACCAAATTATAGGATTAAATAAAAAGTTTTTTTTTCTAATTATTAGAAAAACAAAAGATATCACCATAAGTTGTATTTTTTAAATGGGACACCCTGTATATTATATGTTCATAAAATGGATTTCTTTTTGCTGATTATAAATATACCAGATTTGCTACCTTTACCTTTAAAAACACTTGATTTGAGAAAAACCCTGTCATAAGAGGCAATGTATTCCCCTCGACTCCACTTTTTCATAGAGTTTTCCGTCTCTCTCACAATGCCTCTTATCAATCAATAAGAAGAAACCTATTTTACGAACATATAATATACAGAGTGTCCCAGTTAAAAAATACAACTTATGGCTTACTTTTTCTAAAAACTAGAAAAAAATCATTCATCCGTATGCACTTTGAAATTTTACCCATTGCAAGTCGTTCCAAAAAGGGGCAGAAGGGTTATACACTGTGAGCCAAATTAAATTAGAACAAAATTTGAACCTTAATAACTTTTTTGTTTGTTTATGGATTTTAATGATTTTGGATATGATATTAGTCAGTATGTTCTTGCTGTCATTTTAAAATTATCCGACCAATTTTGGCCTCGCCTGGACTTGATTTTTTGTGGGACGATGTTGTCGGTATTAAATAATAATACTTAGTTCAAATAGTGAATTTCGTATTACTTTGATTAAGGTTGCTTTGGGATTCCATAGCAACCTTGCTTGTTTAAACATTTCAAAATTACCAGTTCAATATTAGATAAGTAGACATGCATCTATCTTTGGAAGATAACATTTTGATTAAAGAGTTAATAGAAAAGAATAAGGGTGCACAAAAAATACTTAAAATGTTTCCAGTAAAAAACTGGAAGTTATTTTTGGATCATTGTCCTGTTGGAAAACTAACGCCCTTCGAGCTTCAAGTCAAATTAATGCGAGTCATGGTAAGAAAAGAAGTGGGCATTGCCAAGACAATATTTTAATAAGAGTTCAACAAATTGTTTATAACGCTAATCCACCAGATGTGATAAGTTCAAGGAAAAATTCGAGAATCGCAAGGATAAAGCGAACCACTATGCGAAGAGTTTTAAAAAGTGATCTCTTTAGGGTGTATAACAAAATGTAAAAATCAACTGCAGAAAATTAAAAAAAGATTCTTATGATGTCAACAGCTTCTGAGAAGATTTCATGGCAGGAAAGATATCTTTAAAATTTGGTTTTTTGACGAAAAAGTTTTTTAAGCCAACCAAAAAACACCCCAAAAATCACGAATTACTGAAGTGCGGCAAATAAAGCGAGAGGTTGAATTGGATTCAGGCGTAACCAGGAGGGGTTCAGGTGGTCTGGACTGTCTTGGACCCCTCTGCGAAATGAATTTCTGGTTTGGACCCCCCGAACTGGCTACGAGCCTCATTAGATATGCTTTTAGTTCCAAGGGCACGTTTTATTTTTAGTGTCTAATTCACGAAAAACCAGCTTTATCTTTATTGATAAAGTTAAGATACATTCAGAAGTTAACCAACAGCACGTGCTTGCAAATTTGCTTTCCAAATAGAAAATATTGGTGATAATTACTGCTTTCAACAGGACAGTGCCCTTGATAAGGGACAGCACAATAAGATATCTACAAAAAAATTGCCAGAGTTTATTGGGCCAGATTTGTGGCCGCCTAGCAGACCTGATCTCAACCCTGTTGATAACTTCATATGGGGAATCCTGGAGTTCATGGTGTATGCCAATTACGATAATAAAAATCGGTAATTCCTTTATCCGGAACTTCCCTTATTATGAATATTTCATTTTATTTAGGAACACCTATATACTGTCTTTTCAAACATTTTTATTCGCCGCCATGTTGTTCCAATATATTGAATCCCTATATTTTACTAGTTTCTACCTATACTACACTTGATTTTAGGCAAATATTTTAAGTCAATCTGATGAGTAGTTTAGAACAAAAGCTTTCACGGGTGTGGTCAATTAAGAAATCATGGTTCTGGGATTAGACATTTAGTGTGCCGATCTCGTGAAGTAAAGATCCCTGAAGATGCCTCGTGCAATCGAAGGCGAAACGTCGGAAAGTGATTCCATTTTGACACGGTCTAATTTTTAAGCTATGTCGCGAACTGACAGGCAGACAAACTGACAGACGGACCTACGGAATTTATAAAACATATTTTTTGGCTTCTAGGGACACTAAAACGCGAAGATATGTAAAACTTGAGAGGGCGGTTTTTTCAAATTACAGATATTTGGCCGCCATTTGGTTCTGGCCTCTTGAATTAGTTCCACACTTTTACTAGTTCATCTCTTTACTACAATCAGTTTTGGCACACAATTTCAAATTTTTATTAAGTATTTTTTTCAGGCTGAATTTTTAATATTTTATTATGCCGCCATTTTGTTCCTCCATCTTGGATTCGTACCAAAATTTTACCAGTTGATTCCTACATAATACTTGTTTTCCCATAAATACCCCTTCTAAAACAATGTTAGTTGGTTTGTAAGTAGCACAGTTTGTTTTTGCTACGAGCTTAAATGCTCCAAAAATATAAGTCCGGTCCTGGACAAAATTACCTACTCAACAGGATATAAAACCAATTTTTCCAAAGGAAAGTGATGATTTTCCAAATTATAAATAAACTTATATACGCCCGGTGTCGATAATCTCATTGCCAAAATCTGGGAGCCAATTATCTTGTGACACTATCTTGATTTATAACGTTCTCACTTACGTAAAGTTTAAACAACAGGTATATAATTATTGTCTTACAGCACATCCAAAAATAATCTGCCAAAGCTGAACTCCGGCGCCACATGTGTCTGGCGTATCTGCAGAGATTACTCACTGGTTTATAAACAGATTGGCAGATAATAAAGGTACAAACGTACACGAGTTAATCATCGCGAGTTATTAATGAGAGACACGGTGTACCCTAACTATAAATGAGACGGATGTATTACTGCTTCTTTCTCTCTTCGTACTAATTTCGTTTGACCGTCAACACTTATTTGAAAACTTAAAGGCTGTGTACACGCGCGAAAGTAAAGAAAAGAAAAGGTCTGGCTGAATAACGGGTATATTGTGCAGATCCAAAATTATAGCAGAGCACTTTTGACTAACTAGTCATCATCAATGCTACTCATCAGTGAAGATGCAGAAAAATACATGGTTTTAAAAACAATGTAATTAGAAAATTGTTTACTAACAACAAAGACAAACAAACGCTGACGAACACCAAATTACATTTTAAACATTTTTATTGCTTAAAAAATAGTCATATTTTTCGTAGGTTTAAAGTATTTTAGTGTTCTAGAAATTTACTTTTATAATTAAGGCATATTAAAAAAACCTTTTCATATTAATGTTAGTGTACCAAGTGGTTCGTAAATCTTCAAAACATGTGTGAAAATTCATAATACATCCAAATTTTACTAAAAAAATAGTGTATTATTTCATGAAACGGCGTAGTTTTACCAGCCGTGGCAAGTAACGCTGGTCAAAACCGAGGGAAAATAAAAAAAAAAGATATTTTAACATCTAACCCCACATTTTCACTTTTATTATTCGTTTCATGAGTCTCGTCGAAGGCAGACCTCTGTGTTATTAACATAAGTGGTTCCACGTGTTCGGTTTTGCTGCTTTATTTCGGGGGGAAGTGGGAGGCTCAACCGCTCAGAGTGGAAACTAACGACCGCGCTAGAAAGAGAGCAGACGCTGTGAACGTGTGAAGTCTAGTTGGTCCTGCATTCTATCCCGTTCGTCTGTCGCAGTTCTACATAGAATATTAGCGTAATAGCCGCTATGTAGCGGGAGTGGGAGGGGTAAGGGGATAGCTTGAAGGAAAAGGTCATCGCGTGAGACCAGTAGTACTCTCAAGGGGCATCTAGTTGAAGCCAAGAAGCACTAAAAAGACATTGAAAGGTAGTATCAAAGAAAACTAACAAAATTTAAAATTGAAAATATAGCAACCACATCGGCCGTATAGCCCAGACAGCTCAAGGCCGTTAAACTGAAGAGAAAGAAGAAGTGTTCGTTTCATCTCTTGATACCAAAGGGCACCTAGTGGAAAGGAAGATGCATTTCAACGATTTAAGAACGGATGAGTGATTAAAAGCATATTTGTAAGAGTTGGGGTGTTCGGGAGCTTAGAGCTCGCCATCCAGGCATCCCACCGATAACGTCTCCAAACTACAATAAGGTGTAAATCATCTGGGTGGGTTACTTTAGCCCTGACTAAGCCCCAGACGGAGAGCAATCTGGCAAATGGACTAGTATTCATGCCAAAAACATAGCAAGTTCAAGTTCAATTGTTTCTAATTGTTTGGTGGTGGATCGTTATTTTAGGTTTAAAGTATTTTAGTGTTCCAGAAATGTACTTTTATAATTAAGGCGTTCATTTCCGAAACTTCTTTAATCCACTTAAAGATATTTTTCCGCAAACGAGTAGAACCTCTAACAGGAATCACAAATAGATTAGATTTTTATATTTTTGTATATAAATTATCAAGACATAACATTGTGTCTTTTTGTATGTATTAGAATAAAATTCTCATGAAAATAACGTCAGTACTTAACAAAAAGAACGAATGGACTGAAGCAGTTTTGTCACCTTTCAATGAATCTAGAAAGTTTTGAAAACGTCGAAATTGAATAATAAGTGATTTGGAACAGAAAAAAATAAGATATTTGTTAAAAAAACACTTTACTATCCATGTATGTATGTAAAAAAATGGAAAAGAAAAAATAAGATTTTTGTTACAAAAACACTATGTAAGTAAAAAATACAGAAAAACATGGCAATCAAAGAAAACGCGATAGCCTGAATCAGATTCGCAGCTCATCGTTTTCATCTACGTTGGGAGGATCGATATCTTAAACAAATACTTCACCTTCATTGTCAATAATAGTACGACAAAACGTTAAATCTACTCCACACATATTTCTCCAGTCTTGTCCAAAAGGATATCTACATCATTTAATTTCGATTATTTAACTGTAATTGTTTTCGGCATAATTTCTGGAATGATGGTAGCCAAACCTTTTCCTTTTTTAAGCATAGACTTGTACACTCCTAGATCGCTGCGGTAATTAACTTCACCCTTTACAAGGCTGTTTTACTGCTTTTTTAATTAATACTTTAATACTACTAAATTTCGACATGCCATTGACCAGTTGGTTTCACGTGGGCGTTTATAGCTTTTTTCGAACTAAAAACATCAAAGTCATTTTCCATGTCTAGCACAGTAGCAAACTCGGAAAATAATTCATCATTTCCAAAAAAAGAACCTGCAGTTATGGCAAGTCTGTCAATATTTTGCATTTTTAAAATCGAGAAGCAAATGAAATAAGCTTTAAAGCAAAAAAAAAAGATACATATACCTACACTACGGAAATGACTAATCAAATCCTGGAAACTAAAGACTGATAACGACTACTACTACATTAGTCGAAACGTTGTGAAGAAATCACCAATAAAGACAATGCCGACAGTCAAACAAGCTTTTTCACATTCATTTAACCTAGTTGGTATCACAGGGATATTTTAAAGGATGTGAATGTGGCACTTTCTTCAAAACCCCCCACCATATGTTTCCCTCTGTAGTATATCCTTCTTACAAAGTATGTCTATTATCAACTTTTTAACGTTTTGTACATTGTTAGTTGATCCTTTTCTCATCTTTCTGTGGTTTGGGGACCTCTTCTTACCACCCTTCGCAAAAAAACATACCACCCTTAGATGAATAAATCATCTTCGTATATTGACAACTACTGCAAAAACAATACACGTTATATTACATTACATCAACCTGCTTATCAAACACTCGGTATTCGAGCGACATAGTATTTATAACGAGTTTCTATATTTGGCGACTCCATATTAGGCCACCTTTTGCAACGTGTAGGTTTTTTAACCATATGTTGTGACTATCCGGGGCGATTCGATGCATTCTCTTTAATTATTTCTATATAATAACAGTTAATATATATTGCATTTGTATAATTTATGCATATAATTTCGTCATGGAATTTCGTATCGGTATTTTTCTCAGTGTAACGTTAAAGCTCTCATATACGAAAAATAGGTCACCTTTTTACCTTTAAGCTGTTTTTTTATGGGAATATTGCTATTAGCAATTTCTTTCATGTAACTGAGTAACATTTTGAAACGCGGCAAGTCCACAGTAGTCACAGAGATGTCTCCATTTGAAACTTTAAAAAGACGCAGTTGTTCTTGGTTTATACCGTGTGATCTTAAAAAACTTTTTTATTTTTTGTTGAAAAAAACTTCTGGAATAATGCGCATTATCATAATCCATATTTTAGTAAACTGTTTTATTTATACATATCATACGAGGCAAAACAAAACTATGTTATTAATATCTAGGTTTAAAACACCCTGTGGTGAAACGCAGCATTTAAAAGTCAATAAGAAGTATTCCACTTGCAAGCTTAGTCCATTTCGTACACACTAGTTTTTGATACCTGTCGATCCCTTGATTTATTTTACAGTTGTGAATTATTGAGTAAAACTTTGCATTTTTCAAGAGAAACAACTAATGATAACGATCGATAATCTAAACAAACACTTACATAAACAATAAAAGAAAGTTAATATCCGGTGTTTGGTGGTGAGGGTGTTCAAATGTTTTGCAACTAAACATCTCTAACTCCTAAACGACTCAACGGATTTCAACTAAACTTGGTTTTGTTAAAAGGAGCTTTTCTTGGACAACAAAACTTACCTTAGTTGTGTTTATTGTAATCTGGCATGTCGCCACTCCATTTTTCGATATTACGACAGAATTTGCAAAATTTCTTAAAAAAATAAATCTATTGGTATTACTTTTTTTTCATGAAAAATAGCAAAATGGTGCCCAAACAAACTGGTTCCTAACCTAAAATATCAATGAGAGAAGATTTAATTGCAAAAATCAATGGATTTTGAAGTTTTTAATTTTTTTTTCCAAAATTTTTAAAAACTACTAGATTTTGAAATTTATTCAAAAAATACTAAACCGTAAATAATGCTAGAAGTAACATTTAATTAAAAAGGCATAATTTATGCTTAGGCGCATATTTTCCTTAAATATGTTATTTTTAATATTCTCATTCAATGCATTTTTCTAAGGCGAATGGCATCATCTTAATATTATATTTTGGGTATCTATTTATTACATTAATATACAATTTAAGCCACTGAAATCTCATTATTAAGAGTTCTTTTTAAGGCAGTGTGTATATGAAGAAATCATAAATTCTCGTTGTGGACGTTTCTGAATTTATCTCATTCTTACTTCATACTTCAATATATGCATTATATAGGTCAGTTGCTAAAATAGCTCTTAATAGCGTGCAACGGTACTTGGGATGGGTTGACCTGATTTATTTTAACTCTGTGGCAGAAATTCTTTTTGTTTGATCCGTTTCCATATAATCAGACATTTCTTCTTCCGTATTAATCGTACAAATATTTAGATAATAATCGTTAAGGCTGAACTTTTGTTTGAAATATTTTGAATAGTAAAAAATTCTAATATTTGGTATTGTGACTAAATAATTTTTAAATAAGGAATATTTTTTTTAATCGAGAGAAATCAGTAATTTCAAAAATGTTGTTTTAAACCAGATAAAGCGGTTTCGTTAGTAGATAAGTTTTGCAGGGCGCTTTTTAAGTCATTCATCTATTACGCATGATTCTTCATCTATAAAAAAAGTCGGTAAATTTTCTTTACCGAGGACTTTCCTCGTCAAGAATCTTTGGGCGCCATTTTGTTCTATCATATTGGATTCCTACCAATATTTTACGAGTTTCTACCAATGCTACACTTCATTTTTGGGCATAATCTAAACTAAATTCAATAAGTAGTTTCCACAATGACATACACCGCCATTTTGTTACGTCATGTTGTATTCGTACCAGTTTAGCCCTATATCACATTGAATTTTTCTAGAAAATATAAAGTCAATTGAGTAGAATTTCTTTTACGTTGACTAAAAAAATATTTGGCCGCCATCTTGAATTGGTACTACCACTTTACTACTTTATCTCTATATCACACTTAATGTTTGCCCAAAATTTGAAATTAATCTAATTAGTAGTTTTTTCAGGCTGATTTGTTAAATACTTTATTAAGTCGCCATTTTGTTTTGCTATCTTATATTCATAGCAAAATGTTATCAGTTGATTCCTATGTAACACTTAATTTTTTTAGAAAATTTGAGGTAAAGTGGATAATTAGTTTTTTTTAGTAATAATTTTTTTAATGTTTTACTAAGCTGCCATCTTGTTTCGGCATATTGGATTTTTACCAAAATATTACCACGACTTATGACCCTTCATTTTTGACTAAATTTTGAAGTTTATCTGATAAGGAGTTTTTAAGCTCTGCCGCGAACTGGCAGACAGAGAAACAAACCGACAAACGGACCGACGGAATTATTAAAAAAAATATTTTTTTGCTTCTAGGAACGCTAAAACTTGAAGTATGTAAAACCTCAGAGGGTGATTTTTTCACGATTACAAACATTTTATTTGGTCGCCATTTTTTTCCGTCATCTTGAATTAGTAGCACATTTTAACTAGTTCATATCTATGCCACAATTAGTTACGGCACAATTTGAAAGCAGTCTTTTAATAAGTGTTTCAGGCTGAATTTTTAAATATTTTTTCGCCATTTTGTTCTATCATTTTAGATTCGTATTAAAATTTCACCAAGTCATTCATACATATTTTTGTATGATTGTATGCAAAATTTGGGATAAATTGGATAAGTAGTTTTTTAAGTAATAATTTTTTAACATTTTGGCCATTTTGTTTTGCCATATCGGATTTTTACCAAACCAAAACCAGATCATCCCCGTACCACCTTTAAGTTTTGACCAAAATTTTGAGTCAATCGGGTAAGTAGTTTTTTACCTATGCTGCGAACAGGCAGACCGAGAGATCGACAAACACACAGACAGCCAGATCCAAGGAATTGAGAAAACATCCAGGGACCCTGACACGCATAGATCTGAAAAAAATCTCGAAAGGTGATTTTTTACGATTACTCAACTTCCCTTTGCGAGGGAAGAAAAAACTCAAAACAAACTTTATTTTAAAAAAATGCTACCAAAAGCTTCAATCTTTATGGCGTCACTTGCACATTCATAAAGTTCTCTGAATTTTACTCTAGTTGGGAAATTAAAAACGCCTGATTTATCTTTTAGTACGGTGATCCGTACGCTGATCGCTATGATTCTGTATCCTAATCAAAGTTTAAGGTTTTATGTAATTTATTCGGAAACAATTTTTTTTATTCCTAGAGTTGTCGAAAATCTACAATAATTTTATCAGTCCCCAAATACGATAAATATAACTAAATTCAGTTAATGCTAATTTAAACCTTTTTTTACGAATATTAAGAATTATTTTAAAACATTATTTTGACAGTTGTCAAAATATTTTTTTATTAAATTACGCCTCTAAATGTTACATAAAACTGTAAAAACCTCAATCAAATCGAATTCGCAGTTGCGAAAACAACATTTAGCCTATTTATTACCCAAAACACCTAAATCGATGTCTTAAACTCGTAATGTTTTACTAGGAAAAAAGTTACTGCCTTAAATCAGAAATTATAAATGTCCTTACTATATTTACTGCCCTTGTATAACAATACTCAAGCTTACTAAAATAAAAAAAACTACTCCGAACCGGAACAAATATACTGGACCAGGTAAACATCCCCCATGATTACTTAAAAACGAGAAAACCCTTATAATTAAAAAAACTAAAACCATGTAGGCATAGGTACGTACATACACCAAGTATATTGAGAAAAATATCCTTTATTTTATAAACATCCTCATTCAATTCACACATTCTAATTCTTTTGTATTTGTGTAATTTTTTTATAAAGGAAATATCAAGAAGTGAAAACAGAAAATATCACAAACACTAAATTTAATTTCAATACGCTTGTTCAATGTGTGATTGTTCATTGTTCATCTACATAACGTAAACAGCAACAGCAAAACCTAAAACTTGGTCCCATCATCTATACAGATGATATCTATCTTTATCGCCTTTCGAACTATTGGATTAGATATTTGTATATTTTTGGATTCACGTTGTTCGACTTGTCAAAATAAAATAATAGCGTAACTCTGTTAAAATGTCTTAAAGTAAGTCGATTAACGTAACAGATTCAAGCTAAACAGCGGGATATAACTAAAGACGTATCATAACGCAAAGCCTTATTAACTATATAAAATGTTAAAAATTTCAACAATTTGTCCTTTCGCCGCTCATGTTATTATTGATATTTATTATTTTCCTACCTTAATCTAATACGCCCTGCTGACATCTTTCAAATTAGATTTTCTGGTATTTCAGTACATTTTGGAATCAAATGTTAAATCGGGCAATTGTAGAAAATAGATTTAAATTTGTTTCGGTTTTGTAAAAAAAATTCAATAACCTCTTGTATATTCACTTTCAAGGTAAAATCGTATCAAATATTTAAAAAATTGTAACTTTTTTATTTTTATCAGAAATAGGGTTTTTTGGCGGGATCTCGAGGCATCGATGTACTATTAAAAAAAAAACTCCAAAATTCAAGGCATATCGGTCCATGGCGGCGAAAACCACTAAACGGGAAAAAAAATTGTCAATAAATATAATTTATAACGAACGACAGCAAAAAAATCGGAAATTTGAACCGAGTTGGCTATCAGAGGGCGTTCAATGAACCGTTTTTTGACCAATAAACGAGGTTTAAAAATTTTAAAAAAATTTCCCAAACTTCGATCTCGCCCATTTTCAATAGGCATCATGAGACCGTAAAATAGAAAGTTTCCTAAAAATTTCCAATCAATATTTCAATTTTTTTCAACAGTTGTCGTGTATCACCAAAAAAATGATACGAAGTTTCGTTTGGTACCGTCTAAGTGCCCCAAATGTACTCAAAAAACGTAACTTTTAAAAGTTTGTCTATATGCTTTTCCAAGATATAACCACCGAAATGTACGACATGCCCGGGAACCGAATTTTTTGAACTCGGACAGCTCCTATATAAACACTCGAAGTGTGGAGTGTCAACAAGTAATGATACTGGTATGATGTATTTATATTACGTTAATCAAATGAAAAAAACCTAAATATTACAAATTTTTAGACACTAATTATAATATCTATTTACATTTAAAATGTTATTCTATTTCTAGTTCAGTTTCGCTGTCAGTATCATCATCTAAATTAATTATAATCGCTAAATTTATACTTTACTTTACAAATGCTTTCTTGTCCAAGAAACTTAATTCTACTGACAAAGCTTGCGTATAACTATACCTTATATATACTATATAATAATTATACAATAGAATAGAAACCATTAAGCATGCGGCATATGCATAGGTCAAAAGTTGGAGTAAGTCAGAATATAAAATCACAGTAATAATAATAATAAGGACGTAACACAAAACTTATATAATAAAATAAAAATATCATAAGTTATGAAGAAAACAAATAAATAAATAAATTGTGACATCACACAAGAAGTAAATAAATATTTACAATGTCAAAAACTGTCATTGTAGTATTCCTCCGGGCTATAATATGACCTCTGCATAATAAAAGATTTTACCTTTCTCCGAAATTACAAAAAATGTAGCTGTCTTTCCAAGCTTAAATGATTATACATCTTAATGCTTTCATATATTATAGATTGTTTGGTCAAAGTCAGTCGAGGTATAGGAAGGCGTATAGTTTGTTGGTTATTCTGTCGGGTGTTATGAATATTACATTCTGGCACAGTACCAAAATACTTTTTGCGAAGTATAGGCACACTGTTTCCAGGATAAATAAAGATACAACTGTTAAAATGCCATGCTTAATAAAGAATGGTCTACAGTGTTCTCTATAACCGGCCTTGCACATATATCTTATAGCTCTCTTTTGAACAACAAACACACTATTAAACAACTGTTGGTTGCAAAAACCCTAAAATGCTATGCCATACAGCAGGTGCGACTCAAACAATGAGCAGTACACCATTCTTGCCGAAGAAATTCCAAGCTCAGTTCACACCACTCGAACTGCAAAATAACCTGAAGCCAGTTTACTATTCAAATTCATTATGTGTTCTTCAAATCTCATTTTGTTGTCTATTACTAGTCCCAAAAATTTACTAAAATTTTAATTTTCGATAGGCTTATTTTCCAAAATAAGGTTATCAAAGTTACAACCAAATGTTAATATATTCGTCTTATTAGTCCTGAGGAACCCCATGGCGTGCAAAAGAGATAAACTTTTTCAAGTAGTGCAAACATCGCACCGTCAGTACCTTTCGAAGCTTGAAAACTAAACTGGGATGTAGGAATAATATTAAATATTCTCAAAAACTTCACCAGCCTTTCCTTGACAAGCTTCTCGATCACCTTGGAGACAGCAGAAAGCAGAGAAATTGGACGGTAGTTTGATGGATCTTCAATCCCCCCACCGTTTTGTAGTGGTATTACAATGCCAGAAAAGATTTTAATTTTGAATCTTCTTCAAATAGCTTCTCCCGTCGTCTTTGTTCCAATTCATTTTTTAATTTCGCCATTACCGAATGCAGTTTAGCCACAAAAATGGATTCTTTTTCAAGTATTTTTATAGTTTTGTTAAGTTGAGTCCCTAAATTCCAAATAAAACCTAAATAAGCTTCAGATATATCACTCTCAAAAAATTTTCTTAGGAGAGGAGGCGTGTTGTCTTTGGATAGAAAATAAGTTTTAATATGTTGATAGTTTAAAGTTAGTCTTTCGGCAGCTGGAACTAAACTCAACCACCTAGTAGGCACATGTCTGAGTAGTTTAGACCATTCTGTGTCGCACCATTCAAAGAGTTCTTTAAGCTCTTCGATTTTTTTACTGGAACTACTAAATTCATTATAGCATTTGATAATAATGCTCTCTACGTCTATGTGCATCTTATTTAAGCCATGCTTCATAGCATTATGAATAATGTGACAATTGCATCCCATTGGCACAACTTTACTATTTATTTTCTTTAATTCAATAAAGATGCTTTGATTTTTACCAAAGTTAACCGACGCATTATCTGCAGAAAAAGCTGTTGTGTTACTTGCAGATAAACTGTTTTCCTTGAGCAAATTAAGTAGTTTGGAAGCGACACTAGCCGAAGATTCGTCAGACAATTTAAAAAAAGAAATAAGTTTTGTATGAACACCAGTGTTCTTTTTGAAATACTTGACAACTAATGGAAATGTTTTAATATTTCCTAAAAGAAAAAAGATTACCTTAGTATCACTGAAATTGTTCTACACATTAAATTTAATTACCTCTGTTTGACGCATCTGTAGTTATTGAAAAAAAGTGATCATCCTTTAGATCATCTAAAACATTCTGTTTGCTCTGTGGGCCTAACACATTTTGGACGATTTTTGTGGATTTAGTTTTACCACAACTATATTTTCCAGCTATCTTTGAATCTAAAAACATCTTGGAGAAAAGTTTTCCATGACACTCTCCGGAAACATAAACTAGACTCTTCTGCGCTGTCCTTACTTTTTGTAAAAAACGATGTTATGCTTCGACTACATGACGGTTTCGAAACATTTTTGATGTGTTTATCGGTTTTCATTTTTTTTAACATCATTTTCGCCGCCATGACTTATTGAAATCTCGTTCTCACACAATCGACACTTTGCGCTACTTATATTTTTTCCTCCTGCCAACCAGTCGTAAGTTATTTTCCATTTTTCATTAAAACGTACCTCACGTTTTCCTTTTTTAGGCACTACTTTAAAACTTGCTGCCTCTGATGAATCAAATAAATCGGAATCTGATTGTGCATCTACTTTTCGTTTAGGCGCCATTTGCAATAACTAATGATATCCACAGTTCTAAACAGTAACAGCGATACAGTATACACCACACAACACAACTACCCACAGGGAAATACCGTGAAAATAACCAAACTTATCTTGCAAGCTAACAGGGAACACCGGTGACAGAAATGACACTCATCCAAATTAAGAAATTAAGTTTAATTCGTATTGACTTGCACTGCCATCTATTATACAATATTGCATTTACCTGCACTGCCATCTATTATATAATTGCTAGACTTTGACTATATAAACGCAGCAAATGCTGTGTATAAAAGTATCGAGTTTCAAAAACCGGGAATTTGGTGTCCCGGTTGAGGACCTGGCGGGACGCGCCAAAATCGGGACGCCTGACAGCTCTACTTTCAACTATTATTTGTCTTTTTATTGTCAAGTTTTTGTCTACACAAAGCAGTTGTCTTATGCAGTAGTCGACCCAGTAGTAAGTCAGAACCATTTTCGTGAAATTTGCTATATCATATAATCAAACCGCGGTGAATGCAAAACGTTGGCCGTGAGCTCCCGGGCTATTATTCTAAATTAAAATTAAACTCCATTATTCAGTTGTTACTAACCGATTACAAAAACTCCATCGTGCAAAAACCACTGAAATATATTTTGGTCAGCATTTTTTTACTAATGTGGCAGATCAGATTGTTTGATGGTTTAACACACCATGAAGGTCAAGTTCATTAAATGCAGATAAATTTTCATTAATTACGAGAATTTTATCTTTGCAAACATCTCCTACGCTTAACGCTTTTATACATTTTGCACAGATTGTAGCCACTGACGGATGTTAGATTGTTTCATAGGAATAGTAGAGTTCTATAACGAATAAAAATATATAAAAAGATAAATCTGAGAAATCTGAGTAGAGCTTTAAAAAATATGTGCTTGTTTCAAATTTATGATCGAAATTGGTTTAAGTTTTTGAAAAAAAAATTTTCAACTTCACATCTTGCAAAATCTAATTTAAAAACATACATTTTAATATCATCTGCGAATCGCTCCAGAAATTTACCCTTCTGGGCATACCTACACACAATTTGAAACCTCAGCAGACTGGGTTGATTATTCTGGATAGGAAAGACCAGGGCCGCCAAAAAAAAGGTCTTCTTTCTTGCATTTCACTGATAAGTTGATATTCGCCCCTCTTGTACAGGGTTTTTTTTCATAATTTACCACCCCCTGCATTAGAGCCTTTTTTTAAACTATAAAAAAATATGTATATGAAAGTCGTAGGATTTTTCCTAAATATTTACATGGCGTTAAATTTAAAAACAATGACGATCGGAAAATCAAGAAAAATACTACCAACTTTGTTATTTTAAAAGGAATACCCTGTATTTTTGAAATTTTTGGATTCTTCTCTTTCTCTTCTTTTCAAAAACGTATAATATTTCTATACTCGGAATAGTAGTTTTTGACTTATTCGGATTTAAAGTTGCAACATATGACAAATTCGCCATGATGCAATTCGATGAAACTAAAATCCCTTTATCCATGAAAAAAACAAAACAGTTATTTGTAAACAAAACATTTTATTGACTTTTCGTCAGTATTAACTTTACGTCAATTAATTATTAATAAATAACTTTTTCATTATTGATTTGTCATAAAATTTTATTTTTGATAAAAGTTGCTGCATAAAGTATTATCAATTTTGGCAATAACAAATTTTCGGTCAGATGTATAGAACGCTCAAAAAATAAAAATTTAATTGAAGATTTGAATTTTACAAATTTCACCAGATTTAAGTTTTGAGACTGCAAAATTAGAGAGCATGTAAATGCATGAAAAATCTAATAAAGTTTTTTGATGCGAATTGAAGTTATTGTGATAATTTATCTCCAAATATTTAAAAAATGTTTGTTTCGATTTTTAAGATCGAATTTCACAAGCAGTAGCAATTTATATCCAAAAACTTTATTAAGATTTTCTACATGTATTTTATGTTCTTTAATCATGGGACCTTAAAAATTAAAATTTGTGAGATTTATAAAGCCTACATATTTTTATTTTTTGAGCACCCTGTACATCTGACTTAAAAATCGATGTTGCCAAAATTAGTACTGCTTTATGCAGGAACTTTTATCAAGAATAAAATTTTCTAATAACGGCAAAACGGGACTTCCTACAGTGGCGCCACCTAAGATGTAATAGCTGAAGTTTTCTTTTTAGGATATTGTATCGGTCTTATAGTTTTCGATTTTAACTTTAACCCATAGTTGACAAAAATGTTCTGATCCTAAGGTCTTCAATTGATTATCTGAAGCCCATTTTAGACAACACTCTCCAAAGGCCCTGTAGCTAGTGATGCTAAAGCTTATTTAGGTTTCATCATTAGTGAGCCGTTGCTTCAGAGTTTCTAATGTAGGTACACGCTGCTCTTCGTAGATGGTGTTGACTCTTCTCCATACCATGTCCTTGTTGCTTTTGGTAAAACATTTGGTGGTGCCGGCATTTTTATGCTTCTGTCTTGATGTGATGAGATTTGACACGATTATTTTCACTGTAGTGCAGAGGTATCTTAGTCAAAACACATATTTCTCTAGCAACAGCACTGTTAAGTAAAGAACTATGAACAGTTTTTATAATTTTCTACCATCGACACATAAATGTTTTTTTTTTCACTAAATGGAGCACCATATATTTTTTCCAAGGATCCTCAATACCACTGAACACTTCCAGTAAGAAATTAAGGCTGACATTAAATGTTTCAAAAATGTATTTAAATAAACGTGTATTACAAGTAAGTGCGACAAAGAATAAAATACCTCTCTTCCTTATCGGGCACCATAAAAGGCAATACCGTAAATTTATAATGACAGACTTTTCTTCTTGCCGTTGACAAATAATATGTCAATGACCATGAGCATAGTATTAGAAATATATTTATTTCTTAACCCATTTGTTTAATATGAACCGTTTAACTCCCAATCAAAATTAAAATCTATTATCACAGCGAGCATATGTAATAACACACCTAATCTATTTTTTTACATTATGTATAAAAACGTATACCTAAGCTAGTTTATCTTTGTTGACTGCAAAATAACGCAAACCTCTCAAAAGATATTTTAAAATAATTTATTGCACGAATTGTATATTTTTATGTCAAATTTATATATATATATATTATATATATTTATATATATATATATATATATATATATATATATATATATATATATATATATATATATATATATATATATATGTCAAATTTATATATATATATATATATATATATATATATATATATATATATATATATATATATATATATATCAGGCAGGCTTGTACCCAGGATCTGAAATAACAGATTGCTCGATATGACAAAATCGAAAACGAAACGTCTATCATACTGGAACAGTACTACTTGCTAAGTATAACACTTAGCGCCACCTATTGGGGCTCCGGTGGTTTCCGGCTGCAAACCCATAGGAATTTGGCAATGCACTAGCACCATCATGCGTCATTCCGTGTTCCATCCGTGAAGGACTAAGATTCAACATATATATATATATGTATATATATATATATATATATATATATATATATATATATATATATATATATATATATATATATATATATATATATATATATATATATATATATATATATATATATATATATATATATATATATATATAATATATATATATATTATATATAAGATATTTATATATAAAAATACGTATAGTTAGTATTTAAATTGGTTAAAACATTATTGAAAAAACATCACTCAAAAAAACATTACATTTAAAACAAACTATAACCATGAAAACAAAAATACATTTAAAACAACATTAATATTATTCAGAGTACGTACATTGGAAACATGACAGTTTTACGAATGTTTTGCGATTGTAATAATTTCGACACGTCTGGAATTCTGGTAGATAAAAACGAGACAAATTTGTATAAAAATTTGACATAAAAATATACAATTCGTGCAATAAATTATTTTAAAATACTTTTTGAGAGGTTTGCGTTATTTTGCAGTCAACAACAAAGTTAATAAAGATAAACTAGCTTAGGTATACGTTTTTACGCATAATGTAAAATAGATTGGGTGTGTTATTACACACCTTCAAATTTCCGTACATTGGTTTTGCCTCTGAACATATTATTATGTATGTTAAGGAAAAAAGAATAGAAAAGAAAGAGCGGTCCTATTAACCCTTAAAGTAATTAACCGTACTTAACAAGTGAATTAGTATTTAGAAGAGTCTCGTACGGGGTATACCCCAATTAATATAAAAAATATATTTTGACTTAGTCGAAAAAAGAGGCGTTAGGTTTTAAATAGTTCAAATTTTTACACACTTACACACCACAATGCACAAAAACTCGCACAAGAATTATAAAAAAGAATCCTAAAACTCACAAAAATCGCCCAAAAACAATGCCTCAACTCAAGGTAACTTTTTACTACAGCTTTGTAAATTCGTGCAGACTGCGATTCAAAACTATGCAGCGGTGTTGTCGGTTTTTAAGCAATTTCTATTCATAATACTATTTTGGTGTAAAATTTGAGATAAATTAAATAAGTAAATTTTTAATAATAATTTTTTTAACATTTTGGCTTTTTTTTAAATGTTATCAGTTTATCCCCATATGACCTTTAATTTTTTACCATTTTTTAACAGTTGAAGTTAATCGGATAAGATATTTTTTAGCTACGCGGCGAACAGACAGAACGAGAGAATTGAGAAAACATGTTTTTCGGCATGTAGGGACCCTCAAACGTAAAGATCTGGAAAAATTTCGGAGGGTGATTTTTTTCACGATTACAATATTTACCTTTTTCGAAGCACCTAATTATGTTTTGTTGAGACAAATGGGATTGTCAGGAGTAGTGTAAAACCGATCTATAAACGAATTTAACCAGCCGACTGTGAACTCGGGGCGTTGAACTAAGCGGAAATCTTTCGATGGATCCCAATTATACGAAATACAATACGAGTTGGGATCCATTTAGGGCGTTTTTTAATTTACATTGGATGGAACGTCTACTAGGAGTATAATTTGTCTTTGATTTCTTAAAACTGGTCTCGTAAATAACAATGTTAACGTAGTAAAAAAGATTGAGGCTTCCGGACTATTAGTACGTACGCTTACAATCTTCATGGTCTGACTATTAATTCAAGCAAATCTACAAACTTCTACCCACTTCAAGACATATAATAGTTATATTTATGCAGTACATATTATACATACTTATATTTATCATTTTAATGACTGTATAGAAAAAGCAATAAAATTACGCAAAAATACGTACCAGTACTAGTATTCCACTAGAAATATTAAATGACTTTTATTAAAAGACACTGGTAATAATATATAAATAGATGACCTCTGCAATAGAAAGTTTTTTTTTATTCTATTAATTTTACTGATAACTAGAGCTGTCAAGTAACTGAATTAAAAAGTAAGTAAATTACTTTTGAAAATTTTAATTATTTTGTTTCAACTACTTTTTAGGCACCTAAAGAGTAGTTGATGATTAAACTATTTTACAGAATATATGTAATTGGTATTGAGCTTTTGTTATTTTTCCACTATTCAAATTTATTCAAATAAAAATTCATTTGAATTACTGCACACTAAAATTACTAAACCCTTAAAAGATTTGAAATTCACCTCTTCTACTTTGTATCAAATCTGATGAACTAATTTTGATACTTTTTTCTTTATAGTTTAGTCACAAAAAATCGGTAAAATCGCTTTACCCGGAACTTTCGTCGTAACGTATTCTACCATATACATATAACACAATTTATATATTTAAAAATTAGGATTATTTGGTATTAACTGTATAGACATTATATAATTATTAATATGTGATTAATTAAATTAATGATAAATTAATTTTTCCTTGTATAGTGAAAATTTTATTAGGAGGAAAGTTCTGTTAACAATGCATTACTGATTCTTGTACCGAAGTACCCAGAACTTATAATAAAGCTCCCGTATTATTACAATTTATACAATATCTATAAAGTTATCCCTAGACGTAGATAAAGAGCCCGACAAGGGCAGCACTTAGGCTCACTTGGGCCCATGTAATATCCCCGCAAGTAGATGTGTCAGGCCAGGAGCGCACGTCTTTTTTGGAAAGGAAAGGATCATATGTAAATGAAATGGTAACATTTGGTAAAAATCCAATAAAAATGGAGGCCTAGTGAAATGGTAAAAGAATTATTATTAAGAAATTACTTATTCAATTTACCTCAAATTTGCACAAAAATAAAGGATATATAAAAATAAACTGATTGAAAACTTAAAGGACTATGTACACGTGCAAAAGTAATGCACCAAATTACATTTTTAAAAAATGTTGCTTATATTTATTGCTTAAAAAGCAGCCATCGTTCATCTAGGCATGATTCTCCTATTTCTCTGGCACGGGTCTTTCCTCATCCAAACACTTCAAATCCCGAAAATGTTAACAATTTATTGCAACCCAGCTTCGAGGACACGTAGAAACAAACTATGTTTAACCAGTGCATCAGTCGGGCTTTAGACACGGATATAGCTGCAATACAGCATTGCTCAGCATTAGTGATGACATACTTAGGGTCCCGGATGCTGCTTTTATGTTGTTTGACTACTTCAGAGCCTTTGACACTATTAGACAGACGTATTAAAGGCTATTTTGCAATATATTTGTCTGCCAACTTTGGCGATAAATCTTTTGTCAGGATTCTTAGCTGGAAGGTCGCAGACTGTTGTTTTTCATGGAAAACAGTCTTCTCTCTAGATCTTCTCACCGGTCTTCTACAGGGGTCCATTCCATCACCTTTGCTCTTTAGTATATATACCGCAATGTTTCCTAAAACATTTAATTCTTGTCATCAGCACTATTATGCTGACGATTTTCAACTATACTTATCCCTCAATCCTGATGAGTGTCTGCAGGCTGTACCAGCTATAAATTTGATTTAAGCGACTTAGCTCAGTTTCCTAATAAACAACCCCCAAAAAACGACAGCAATTTTATTTGGTAAAAAGAATGATAGAGAATGTTTTATGGATAAATACAGCCACCTATTAAAAATAGATAATAGCAATATTACTTTTAAAAACAATATTAAAAATCTGGGCCTTTATATGGATCAACAATTTTTTCAAAATCGGTATTTCCTTGACACAGATATTAGAGAGCTATGTTGTGTGAAAGTCATGGTACTCCCACTTCGGCGACACTATTTGCGAGTCCTGCCTCAGTGTTTATGATTCGAAACGAATACAAAAAGTGCAAAATTCGTGTTTGAGATTAATCAACGGCATAAGAAAATTCGAGCACATCACGCATAAGCTAATGGCTTGGTTGGTTGAACATGCAATAGAGGCGGCAATTGCACTCAGCTTGTCAATTTTATTCAATTATTTGTCAAAAAACTCCTCCCTACCTATATTAAAAAATTAGCTTTCGCAGCGACGTGCACAATATCAATGTCCGTTTCAAGAAAAAACTCCCTACTTCTTCACACTTCACATCAATTTTCAAGCGATCGCTTTCTTACAATATGCCATGTTTTAATGAATATGACTTTGACTTTCTGAGGAAAAAAAGTTTTCCATAAACTTGCCAACTACTCGGGATGTCGCGAGTAACATTAAGACCAATCTCCTTGATGCTCTGGAGCAGGTTTTTTGGGATAACTCCTGTTGTTGACATAATGAAAGGCAGTGTTCGGACTCTCTTCATTCCCCACTGTCTTCTGATCTGTTCCTCTAAATCACGATATTTTCCAATGTTTTCTGCATACTTCTGACAAAAATTATAAGTATTCGGTATAGCCACCTCTATCAAAGTTGTTTTTTTGCCCTTTTATCTACAAGAATAAGATCTGGTCTATTATAAATGTTAATTTGGTCTGTCAAAACGCGTGGCTCAGGGTTGTACATATAGCATGGCATTCTTTGTTCCTACAAATGCTCTAATTTCCCTGTGACATGTTGTATGGCCTCTGACATCCGGCATCCATACCTGCAGCTGTCATTTACCACTGTGGCATCTTTCGTTACATATTTTAAGCAGTTTCTGGTTGGAATTACCTGATCTTGTATGACGTCAGCCAGTAATTCGACGCTTTGTTGTCGATATAATCCTGACTGACCTCATTTAAATGTCTGTCATGTAGAGACTTTTCCCTCCAACTCTTCAGTTTCTCATCTACTGATTCGTGATGAGTCGAAACTTGTTGCTTTTTGAACTATAAAGGAGTAAAGTGTTCCGAATCACATATAATGCGCTATAAGTCAGATGTGTGGGTTCTTTGTTGAAAATAGCTTCGTAGTTTGGAGATTTGTTGGTCTAGCTGCTTTGAGATATCTGTTAATCCTCTTCCGCCTTGATTTCGTGGAATTGTCGTACGTTCTATGGCAGTTCTTTGATGGTGTTTTTGTGCCTTTGTGAGTAGAGTTTTGATGTTTCGCTGCCGGTTATTGATGTCAGTGTTGGACCACTTAATAATCCCAAATGAATAGCCAAGCACAGAAAAAGCACCAGGGCAATTAACACCTATGCTTCCACACCGATCCCTAGTCTTGTCTGAAAACTTCAAGTTGATGGCTGGGTGCAATTTTAAAGAAAAAAAAAATGGAAATGGGCTTAAGCAGACTTTTGAATGGTCTTTTTAAATTATTCTCAAAATAGCGGAACATTACATTTACCGATTTCAAAATGGCGACCGTTCGTGTATATTTTTGCAATATTTAACATTAAATTTTTGAAGAGTAAAATTTTTTGGAAACTTACAAAGTATTTTATTTCCACGTGATCCTTTTTCTAAATAAATAATATTTTCTCCGTTATAAAATACCTGTAACTAGAAAACGGAGGATATTCAATAGCCGCACATAATAGACACACAAACCGTATGCCGAATTTACGTGGAACGTGGAACATACTTATATATCCCATAAAACGCAATAGAAAATGATGTATGTAGGTACTAAATATTAGTTTACCGCCTTCAAAATATGCAAATTATTTGAAAATATTTTTGTTAGCCCGAATTCAGCCTACTTAATATTTCTCATACTTTGTACGATCACGACACATACATCTTTAATTTTAAAGTCTATGAAAATAGTACGTAAATTCTACGAATACGCACGTGTTTCAAAAATACCCCGTCAAAATATACAGGGTATCCCAAAAGGTCCTACCAATAATTTAGTAGAATGTGGATTCGATTAAAACGTTGCGATTCAGCTATATTTGCCTTAGTCTTTTAGGAACGTATGTGTGTGCTTGATTAGCTATATATCCAATACATTCCTTTTTTATATGAACTGTGAGAGTTTATTGAAACACTGTTAAAACGAAATAAAATAAGTCTATTGAACTAGAACAACAAAATTCACATCCGACTTCTTGCAAGTCCAAAAACAGAGTCCTCCTCTAATATTAATACAAATCTCAAGAAACATAAAGTTTCACCCCCTGTGCCAAAATTCCTCGCTTTGGTTCTATTCGTTGGCAAAAGGGTTTTTTTTCTATCTTCGTAAACTTTCCCATGGTCAAAATAAAAACATTCATTACAGAGAGTAAAATGGGAATTTGGAGAAAGCTTTACTAAGAAGGGTCGTTTCGGTATTTTCCTATCATAAACCCTAAATGCAATAAACAGTTTACTATCGGTGATGGTATCGAAAGTGCAAAAACATATTTTAAAATCGTACAAAGAAGTGTTGTAAAAATAAAAATTAACGGATAGCATACAAGAACCTTAAAACTAAATTAGACTCTAAATGTCGATAGAAATTCCCACAGTTATGTACAGAAAACTAAGTACCTACAAATTGTTACATTTCTCAATAGCAATAGATAATTAGCCTAGATTAAAAAAGTAAATGTAAAATAAAATAGATATGTAAGTATGTTATGCAGTAACAATGAAAAGAAAAACAAATATATACAGTGTGATATGCGCAAATTTTAACTTTGGCAGACAAATGTGGGAGACATTCAGTCGCCACAGTCTAAAAGTTTATATTAAGAAAGATATAGGGTGGTCAAGTTAGAATTTAATTTGCGATTTTTACTTTCCTCGTAAAAAGGAAGTACTGTAATCGTGAAAAAAACTCTCTCGGAGATTTTTCAGATGTTTACGTTTCAGGGTTCCCAGTTCCAGATGTCTGTTCGCAACATAGCTAAAAAACATCTAATCCGATTGACTTTTGACTGGTCAAAAATTAAGGTTTATATGTAGATGACTTAGTAACATTTTCGTAAAAATAAAATATGGCGAAACAAAATGGCGGCCTAGGGAAATGTTAAAAAAACATTACTAAACAACTACTTATCCAGTTAACCTCAAATTTTGCACGAAAATCGAGCGTTATGAGAAAATAAACTGGTAAAATTTTGGTTCTGCAAAATTTAAAGTTAATTGAATAAGAATTTTTTACTTTGATTTTTTTAAAATTTCATTTGGCCGTTATTTTGTTTCGCCATTTTGAATTCGTACCACAACTTTACCAGTTTTTCTCTATATTACATTTAATATCTGCACAAAATTTAAAATTACTTTAATAAGTAGTTATTTCAAGATAATTTTTTTAATATTTTATAAGGTCGCCATTCTGTACTGTACGAAGGCGTAGAAGGGACACTTAAAATAAAAATAAAGAAAATACCTAAAATTCCGTCTTCTACCTCGAAATTTTAGGGAAATTCCCTAAAATTTCGATTTTTAACAAACATTTTTAGGAATATCACACACAAAATAAAGAAAATCTCTAGAATTCCGTCTTCTAACACGAAATTTTAGGGAAATTACCTAAAATTTCGACTTTTAACAAAGAATTTTGGGAAAATCACTAAAATTCTATTTTTAAGCACGTAATTTTAGAGCAATCAATCCCTAAAATTCCATCTTTGTTCTCGGAATTTTAGAAAAAATCACTAAACTTCCATCTTTAAATACGGAGTTTCCCAACCAAAGCTGGGAAAGATTCGAATCCTTTTGGATTCAAATCCTGGATTCGAATCCTAACAAAGATACGCAGACGTGATTCAAATCATTTTTAATTGAGGATCCGTGATTCAGATTCGCTACGCTATTTTAAAAACATTTGGATTCGATTCCATTTTTATTAGGCCGAATCAGATGAATATGAACTATAAAAATTGTAACATATCTCGACAATCAAAAAAAGAAATGAAACAAAGAACATTTTCTCGGCTTATCGTTATTTAATTGTAACGATGCTATCCAACTACCGCGTATGTTAAAAATTTTTCTATTTAATGTAAGAAAATTTTGTTACTTCCGTTTTTGTACCTAATACTACGAAATTGTAGTTACAGTACACAAACAGGTGGCTACCTAGAAGTGAGGGTTTTCTCTAAAATTCCGAGCTTAAAGTTAGAATTTTAGTGATTTTCCTTAGGGAAATTCCCTAAAATTTCTTATTAGAAGACGGAATTTTAGGGATTTTCTTTATTTTTATTTTAAGTGTCCCTTCTACGCCTTCGTAGTATTGCTATCCTGGATTTATACTAAAATGTTTCCAATTCATTCCCTTAGAGTAAGAATAAAAATAGGGTTCATTATTTACATATTTAGCCACTGCCAAGATTACCTCACAGTATAAGGTCGATCGTACGACGATGCCAAGCCTAGCCAGGAACTCCAATGTTTATATCAATTTATATTACGGTGAATATGTTTAAACATGATGCAATAAAATGTTCGTACAAAGAATAGTAATGTGTTTCCAGTATTAGTTTCTAAGCAGTATAAAGATTAGTTTTATTGCAAAATAGTAAAATACAAACTAAAATACCCAAAGCCTCAGATCAGATTACGTAACAAGAGTTTTAGTTAGATATGGCAAAACCGATCGACAACTCCACGTATTAGACCATCCCACTGTGGTATTAGACCATCCCACCTTCATTGCCAAGGGACCGTTTTAGTCTACAGGAAAGATTGTTACAAGGTCACGTGAACGGCGTGGCTTAAAAACCAATAGCGGGTCATGGAACTGCAATAAATATTAACATTAAAGAAATTAATTTGCTATAAAATATTTTATTAGATACCAACCTTTCTTAGCGTCACTACTGCATGTGTTTTAATGTACTTTTATGTAATTTTATCTTTGACATTGCGAAACTAGGAGCTTTAGTTGAACTATGTTGCGCCAATGTGAGTTTGTAAAAAATTGCCGTTTAAGTTTGGAATTTTCTTTTAATCACTAAGTAAACAGCAAGATTTCCTTTTCCAGGAGACATGTCTAATGGAAGATACCTTATTCACTTATTTTGAGTCACATGCCGTATTGACCAATCCGGTTCAGTATAATAGAACGTTTATTTCGTCGAGGGTCATGTGAGAATCCTCAGCAGCAAAATGATACAAGAAAGACTCTGTGGTGATTTTTTTGACGGTTACAATAGTTTTTCCTATCAGAAAATTAAAATAATTATAGAATATATCTATACTATATTAAAATAGTTAAAGGGCGTCTCACGCTCAAAAAAACGTACTGCGATTTCGAAAATCACTAGATTTTAGATTACATTTAGGGAAATAATAAACTTTCGGATGATTTCGCGCCTTTTTTTAATTTTCACTTGAGTTGTGCCAATTTTTTATATGTGTTGTCAGGTAAAGGAATTTAAATGGTGATTCTTTGGGTATATAAAAGTAAAAATGTGTTCGTGAACATGTTCTAAACTGGTGAGAATTTAAGATTTAAATACTCAAAATTTAAAAAAAAATCTTTTATTTTTTAAATTTTAGCTATTAACATGGAAAAACAATTTGACAATTGGCTATTCTATTCTTATCTTATAGAGCTCCCTTTTTCTACTATCCTCGCAAGAGGAAAGTATTCTAGTTGCAAAAAAACATGTTTTCTCAGTTCTGTCGGTTAGTCTGTATGTCTGTCCGCGACAAAGCTCAAGAACTGCTTGTCCTATTTACTTCAAGTTTTGGTTAAAAATTAAAGGTCATATAATGATCCAATATGGCTGAACAAAACGGCGGTCTATTGAAATGTTAAAAAAATATTACCACAAAACTGCTGATCCATTTTATCCAAATTTGGCAGAAAAATTAGGTGTGACGTGACCATCAACTGATAAGTTTTACTACAAATCCAAAATGGCGGCCTAATAAAATGTTATAAAAGTCATTGCAGAAAAATACTGCATCGCTTATGTTCAAATTTTGCTCAAAAATCAAATATTATATAGGGATGAACTGGTAAAAATGTTGAGAGAAAATGGGGGAACAAAACGGTGGCCTAATTAAATGTTTAAAAATATCTGAAAAAAGTACTTAAATATTTACTAAAAGTGTATGATATGTATTCTCAAATCTGTATAAATGGTCAAATTTCGCCGCCATGTTCGCATTACAATCTTGAATTTTTAAAATGTTGACAAAAATTAATGATGTGCAGTCTTAAATACCCCTAAATGCCAAATTTTAATTAAATCTGCAGCAAACATTTTAAAATTAGTCTGCTATGTTGGTGCCGCCATTTTTAATTCTCAAATATTGACTGAAATTTCATAACTTTCATTATTAAACACTTCCAGATATTGATATTTCAGCCGAATCTGTACAAATGATAAAATTCTTTCGCTATATTGGCGCCACCATTTTGATTTTTGTTGTGCATTCTTAAATAATCCCCACAAATGTTAAAATCATCCGTCCGACCTGTTGACATTGTCATTTTGGCACCGCTATTTTGAATTTTTAAATGCTGACACTCTTAAATTTTCCTAGGCACCAATTTTCAGTTTAATCTACACAAGTAACAAAATTCGTCAGCCGTATTGGCGCCGCCATTTTGGATTTCTAAACGTTAAAATTCGGATTTTTTATATGAGAAAGTGTATGCATACCAAATTTGAAAGCAATCGGTAATGGAAGTGGTGAAAAATCCATTACTAGATTTGAACAAGACATACAGACGAGTATGAAGCCAATAAAAGCGCGTTAAAAGCATTGATTATAGTTTAAAACTCTAACAATAGTATTCACTAAAGAGGTTTAAATGTAGACAAGGTCTAACTTGACAGTTACAGGTTTAAGATGACATTTTTAACAACTGAACAAATAATTTTTCTAAATGTCACAATTACAAACTGACAGTGACATAACGAAAAACTAAAGTTTAATAATATATAAATAACTACTTTAGTTTTAAACTTACCTAATTGATTGGTTTGATTTTAATAGTGAAGAAGGAAACGATTATTTCTTTGATATTTGTAAAAATACCTATTTGACTCATTAAAGAATAGGTAAGAATCCTTCCTTTTGTCAACGATAATGAAGCATGGCTCATTTCTTTATTTTCGTACATCAAATATCGTAAAATGAAGAAATGGGCCATTCTTCATTTTCGTACATCAAATATTTTAACAGGTTGTCATTTTGTTTCGCCATATTGAATTCGTACCAATATTTTACCATCTTTTTTGTATCAGACGTAATTTTTATAAAGAATTAAATAAAATTAAAGTTAATCGCGTAAGTGGATCTTTGAGCTATACTGAAATAGACCGACCGACCGACAGTAATGGAAAAACATGAAGATCTGTAAAAACCCGGATTTCCTTATGCGGGAAGTGAAAACTCGCGCCGCCACTGGCATTCGTCAACAAATGGCCACGGCTTAAGCATGGGTCATCCCCATTTCTTGTTTTATCGTAAACATTGGTCGATAGAATGTGAAAATAGGGGAACCATGTTGGCGTATACCCCTAACGAGATTTATCAATGAATTGTGATCTCTACTTAATTCCTAATATTTCCCTAGGCCGCCTTTTTTGGCAATATTGGATTTTTGCCAAAATGTTATCTGATCATCTCCATATAACCCTTAATTTTTGACCAAAATTTGAAGTCAATCGGGTAATTAATCTTTTAGCTATGTCGCGAACAGATAGATCAACAGACAGACTGAAACGTAAAAATCTGAAAAATCTCGGAGGGTGAGGATTGCAATACTTCCCTTTTACGTGGGAAGTAAAAATCAAAAATTAAATTCTAACTTGCCTTAATATAGTATGGCTGAATCCCAATATTTTAATCGTATTTACATACTTCTAAATTGTTAGTAGAACCTTTTGGGACACCCTGTATATTTCTTTGAAATAATGTTATTTTATCATTAAAACACGATGAGCATAAAAGTTGTAAACATATAAAACCATATTTTTACGATTTTTAGATCAGAGATCTGTAAATAAACAGTCACTTACAGATTTATGTCAGAAGGATTTCCGTTTTGATCACGTGTAGGCTTCCATGTGTGGTGCAACGGTTTGTGGAAACGAAAGACATGTTTGTTTCTCTCGTAAATATAAACCCCAAATATTTTCTTGTGAAAACGTGGCATAACAAGAAATCGTAAAAGAGGAGAGGTAGGAAGCAAGAATTAAAAAGTGTAAAAATAACAGGATGTAAGCATGGACGCCGTTCTAGAATCTTTCTGGGGGCTCATTCATATTAAGAATAAATAATGTGAATTTAATGCACTAACCCCAGTGCGGAAAAAATGAACAATGTTGGGGTACCGAAATATTACAAATATGAACGAATTATTGTTAACACACTGTATCAAATAAAAATTGATATTCTCCAAATAATATATTTACTTATACAGGGTGTAACAAAAAAAAAGACTGCACAAACATATTTTTTAATAAAACATGCTGTATAATATTTTGTTTTAGAGCCATGGCCGTACGAAGGGGGAGGCCAAACGGGTAAGACCGCGTGTTTTCCCAAGGGAGGCGCTAAATTCAAAGGACATTTATTTATTTTGTATATTTGGGGGAGGCTAAATTTTGTTTTATGTTCCAGGCGCATTGTTCCTTTCGCACTGCCCTGTTTACCCCTACATGTTCTTATTTGCTATTTTAACTAATATTTATTTTGTGATATCCAATACATCACTATATTGTCTTGTTTCATATTATGTATTATTTTAAGCCAACTTCAAAATTGTTTACAGGATGAAGCAAAATTTAAAAACTGAAATTTCTCAACAAAATTAAATGGAATGCCATATATTATTTTTGTACCACTTATATTATTCTTTCATTTTTATCAAGCGATTCGTATGCCAAAATTTTTTGTTGTAAAGATATTTAATATTTTATTAGCCAACATTCTAAAATTTTATAAATTGATCAAAAACGCAAGTTAGCCATGACAGTAAAATGATAAATAAAACGTTTGATAAATGTTGTTATTAATAGGACCTGTTTTTCCAATAGGCCAGACATGCCTGGACAGACTGTTTTTTTTAAATTAATTATGAGTCCCACTATTTTATTACGAGGATCAGGCAACCCTGTGCCCGGGCCTAAGGCATATTTTACATAGGAGAAGTTTTATAGACTCCTATGTACAGGACTTTCATTTATATTTTGACACCGAGTTGAACCTTTAATTATAGCAGATATAAAAACATTTTTAAAGCAAATACCAAAAATTTCTAAAAATTGTTAAAACAGAAAAAAGTACATAACCTATATTTTTTTTTAAATTAGATGTATCTCAAGCTCGGCCTTATTGTGCCCAACTGTGTTTTTTTTTTCAAAAAATTCGTATCATATTTCATTTTATTCATTTTCCTATATACAATTACCGCAATTTAGCTTAATAAAATTCCTGAGGGGGTCGCTGATTGGGTAAGGGCCTAGGGCCTTAGCATAAAGTTAGTAAATACGATGTAAAAAATTTTAGTTTTAAATTAGTTAAATTCGAGGTTAAAAGTTATAAATATCAAATGAAGAATTAATTGAGATATGAGCTTCATATTAAGAGCAAATGACAAGAACTGCTTACTTATTGAGTACAAGAAAAACTTGCGCAACAAACCCATTTTAACAGAGCTGGCGGTGACTTTAATTGCAGAAAGTTCGCATGTTAGCTCCAGTGAAATACCAAGGAAATTGATGTAAGCAAAACTTTGTTTAAGAATTTTTCATAAAAAATAATTCCACCCATACCATATTTAACTTTTACACGAACTATTTGATGTAGATCACGAAAAACAAGTTATCTTTTGCGCATAGGGAAGGAAGTAAATTCAAAGGCAGGTGTATGAATTTTTAAAAATAATAAAATATACCTGTTGAAACGTTTTTTTTTTTTGAAAAACTAGCCGTATTTTAAATAAAAAATATTATGATATTTAAGGGGCGGTTTCATCCCCTCGAAATTTGATTTTTTTAAAATCCATTCTTATCGAACCTTCGCATCGTACAGTCAACCTGTAAGCCAAAATTCAGCATTTTACGTCAAGTGGTTTGAGCAGAATCGTGATTAATCAGTGGCCCGATGTCTTTAACATCCTGTATACATTTTTAAGAAATTTAAAAATATGTAAAAATAATCAAATAAAATACACGAATTTAAGTGTTTTTCGAAAAAACGAACCGTTTTTTAAATAAAAAATGTTATAATATTTAGAGGTTTCACCCCTTTGAAATTTGAGTTTTGAAATATCCCTTTTTATCGAACCTATACATCCTACTGTCACCCTGTGTGCCAAAATACAACTTTTTACGTTAAGCGGTTTGAGCAGAATCATGATTAATCAGTGACCCGATTTTTTGAAACACCCTGTATAAATTTACAATACAAAAAAATAGTGTGAAAGGTCTCGGTCACCAATTAAAAAAAAAATATTTTAATCGGTGTAGACCCTCTGACGAACTTGCTGAAAAATTTGACTGTGTTTTAAATATATCGGGTGATTCAGAATTCAGTACAAATATTTTAGGAGCAGGTTTCTTTCATGAAAACAAGAAAAAAGTTTATGTAATCATAGGAAATGCTTTGTTTTCCAGATACAGAGTGTTAAAGTTGTTAATTTTTTTTTAATCTTTTTAATGCACCTTGTACATTTTCACACAATATTTAAATTTGGTACACAAGGTCCTGTAACCATTCTCTACGAAATGGCTATAATAGATTTAGAAAAATATACAGGGGGTGACTTTTTTGGGGGTCATGATCCCTTAAGACACAGACACAGAAACATATTCTTAATTCTATTCTCTAACCTTTTGGTATCTTACAAAATTTCGATATTTTCTGCCGTTTAAAAGTTTTAGATAGGAGGTTGATAGAAATGAAACTTATCAAAACGTAGTGCGCTGCGACTGTTTATATGTTTTCGTCTGTCACCTGTTTTGACGTTTGCTGTCAAATTTATTTGGAAATCACATAACACTTGTCATAATTAGCACTTTGGCGTAGTTAAAAGTGAAATTACAGGTCGACTTATTTTTCTTTAGTATAAATTTACTCAAATGGGAAATGAACCATATTCTTTCGAGCATCTCCCTGACATTCATTTTGTTTACGGTCTGACTGATGATAACGTATGTGAAGCTTAAAGGTTGTACGAAATAAGAATTCCTAATCGCCGACTCCCCAACGACCGAACTTTCACAAATTGTAATCGGCACCTCCGGATACGGCAAATTCCAGACTCCCAAGAATGATGTTGGAAGATCACGTGAAGCCCGCAACCCATTGTCGGAGGAGAAGATTTTGAAAATGCAATCGACGAAAATCCTGGTTGAAGCTCTCGACAAATAGCAGAGGATGTGGGTGTTTTCCAAGCAACTGTACGGCGAACTTTGCACGATAACAGTTTACACCCATATAATGTCCAACGCGTCCAAGGTCTGCTTCCTCGAGATTTCACGCGGCCCTTGCAGTTCTCCAGGGTGGATACTTCGTAGTTGTATAAGGGACCTTAATTTTTATTGGGCATCCTTTTCACCTTTTCACAACACACATACTTCGGCACTGGCAAATCCCCACGAGATTGGAGACTCCCATCACCAGAAACAGTTCAGTCTAAACGTATGGGCAGGAACAGTTGGAGATAAAATAATTGTTCCTTTTTTGTTCCCACCAAATTTAAATGGGAAGAATTTGCCTTTGATTGTTCGTGGGCGCATGTGGTTCATGCATGATGGTGCTTTCCCTCATTTTCGTGTGACAGTGCGTGAACAATTAGGGTTAATGTTTCCGAATCGGTGGATCGGTCGAAGAGGTTCTGTAGCTTGACCTCCACGCTCCAAAAAGTTAATAAAATGTGCAGTCGAAGCCCACTACGTTTCGTGAAGTTTCATTTTGATCATGTTATTCTTCTAGCTTATTGGTTATGTCTGAATGGACATTTTGCTAAATAACTTTCAAACGGTAGAAAATCTCGAAATTTCGTAAGACACCAAAAATTTAGGGAATAGAATGAAGAAAATTTTTCCTAACCAAGAGTAGTCAGTGGTGCGGTGGTAAAAAGTTGGGGGGGTCTTAAGGGGTCATGAACCCCAAAAAAGTAACACCCTGTATATTTTTCTAAAATTAATTATAGCCATTTCGTAGAGAAAAATTAAAAGACCATGTGTACCAAATTTTAAAAATTATCTTAAAAAATATACAAGGTGCATTAAAAAGACAAAAAAAATAAAAAAATTAACAACCTGTATATTTTTTTTTCTTGTTTTCAGGAAAGGAACCTGGTCCCCAAATATTTGTGCTGAATTTTGAATCAGCTTGTATAGATGATGTCGGAATGGCTTATATGTGCAAAATACTACCACGAATTCCTAAAATATGACGATCTAACCCAACTTACCTTAGTACTAAAGTTGGTATTAACAGAGATACAGGGTGTCAAAATATATTTTTAGATTTTAATTATCCCGGATAAGTTACTTTGCTAGTTTTCGATGTATCGTGACGAAAGTCTGAATTTGAGGTCGTTATGTGGAGTAACTTTTAGAAGAACTTTTAAGAATGTCGTAACTTCTTTACATCTACCTGTATAAAAAATACATTCCTTGCATTTTTTGCGTACCTTATAAAATTTGCTAAAGTTACCCGTTTTCGAAATATTTGCTGTCTAAATTTTTGATACATGTTCTTTTGTATTCCTTATTATTTTTTTCTTAATAAAATTATTTTTTTGCATAATTTCTAAAGTATTGTTAGAGAAAGTGTAGTCTACAACAGGTTTGGAATATCTTATATTTTACAATATGGAAAATTTGTAGTAAATCATCCATTATTCACAAAGAGACCTGTTTCTAAATTAAACAGTAAACAAACGCTAAGTCTCAGTCTCAGTCAAAGTTTATAATAAAATAAAATTGGTTACACGTGTTTGGCCCGGTCGGGGATAGGTCTGATGATGCCCGACCGGGAGAAACAGGTGTAAGCAGTTTTATTTTATTATAAACTTTGACTGAGGCCGAGACTTAGCGATTGTTTACTGTTTAATATGGACAATTCCACAACTTGTAATAGAATATACTACTATTCCAAGTTACACCAACGTGATAACAAGGCTACTACGATTGCTATCTGGAACAGGTTCTGCATCGCAGTAGGCACATTTTAGTCAAACGAAGATGACGACTTCGCTAGTTAAAGAGCTCACAAATGCAAAAATAAACGTTATTTAAGTCAGTGCAAAAACTACGTATCCAATTTTATTTGTTTATTTTTTATTTTATTTATTTATCCCATCTCAGAAATGTATCAATATTCACACCTAAATATTTAGTGTCATCAGATTCAGTAATATTGTAGTTGTTAAAACTGAGCATGACAAAGTCTGGTCTGTGAGAGCTGTTTATTGAGAAAGCTAAATATGTTTTTTATATTAAGTGATAATGTATTGTAGTCTAGCCATTTTTTTACAATACTCATATTTTTTTCAGCTTTGTTTTTCACCACTATCCACGATGACTCTTCGAATAACACAACCGTATCGTCAGCATATGATATGATTTTCCCATCAACCATTAAATAAAGAAGAGAATTAATATAACTAATAAAAAGTATGGGTCCTAGTACTGTTCCTTGGGGTATGCCCATATTAATAGTTAACTGATCACTTATCTGATTTCTTATTTTTAAAGATTGTGTACGATTAGTCAAATAATTTCTGAGGATCGTTAATACTGTGCCTCTGATTCCATATCTTTCTAAGACTTTAAGAAGTTTATCATGTGGCACAGTATCAAAAGCTTTGCTAAATCTAGAAATATGGCAGTACATTTCATATTTGAATCAAGAGTTTTCTTAATATTAGAGACGATTTCAAAAGTATTAGTATTTACTAATCTAACGGAACACTCTTTTGTATTTTTTTCTTTCTTCTTTAGCGATATTATGTTGCCTCAAAATCATAATTAGTTCGACTTTTAATTATTTCAATATGGAATTGAAAAGAAGGACAGTTTTTGTCAGTAGCCTCATGGTTAATGTAATGATTAAGTTTATATTTTTTATTAGCACTGCAACAGTTTATAAACATTTTATTTGTTTTTGGACACTGTTCTACCGAGTGGTCACCTGAACAATATGGGCATTTCAGGTCATTGTTGCATTTTGCTGTTTTATGACCAAAAGATTGACAATTGTAGCAGCGGGAAACCTCAAGATCTTAATATACTGGGAGTCTCTGCCATCCTACGAATATTTTTTTTTTGCATCTTCATTAAAATGTTGAAACAGTTTGGGGAGCATTCGGCAAACGCAGTAACACTTTCTTCCTGATTTTTTCTTTATAAATGTAATTTTCAAATCATCAGTGTTATTAATGTTATTTTGTTCTTTAATACATTTTTCAATTTCGGACTTTTCCATGTCAGTTGGACAGCCTATAATCTTGATTCGTGGTTTTCTTAACTCTGATATATGAACATTATATTTATTTCCTAAGGATTTCTCAGCTTCCTTTCGTAAGGTCTGCATATCATTAATGCTAGGACAAGTGATTAATACATTTCCAGAAACAGTTGTTTTTAGTGCTTTTATTCCAACCTGTATTTTAGATGGATTGATATTTTTAAAAATATCATCTTTTGTTTTTTTTTGAATTTCGTGTAACTTTTGGTTATATTATAATATTAGGAATTGTTTTCCTTGGATTTTCTCTTACTTCTGGATAATCTGGAGAACTAGAATTTGCTTTTATTGATTGTGCGTAGGTTAAGTTTTTTTTTCGATAGTCGATATTTTTTCTTCTAGTAGCATTATTTTATCCTTGGACTGGTCTAATAATTTTTTTAATAGGTTTACCTCCTTTTTCATAGCTTCGTTTTCTTTAACAACACAAATCACGTTCATAAACTTCGATGAGGTTATGTTTTCCGTTTTGTCGACACAACAAATAACTTTATCTTGAGTAATGTATTTCGCATTATTTATCCTCTTAAAACAACTTTTATGGTGTGACTTGTCACAAATAACACACATTAACACTTCTTTCACGACTTTTTTCTTACAATAACTACATAAATAATCGTTTTCTGTGGAGAGATCGTCATCGTCCTTTTCACCATCCGCCGCCATATTAACAATTGGTTTAAAATTTTTGTATTCCGTTCAAGGAAAGTTCTGGATAAAGAAAGACAATTTACCGATATTTAAAAAAAATAAGTTGGCTAGGATAGTTCCCCATGAAAAGTGCTGTAGAAGTATTATAATTTGAGGTTTTTCAAATTAGATTATTTATGCAAAATTCTTGGAATGTCAGGTAAGAGATGATGAAATAATGATATTTGAAATTTTCCAATTTTATATTTGTTTTCGACCAATTTGATTAAAATGACATTTCTAAGTGCAATTTTCCACGAAACTGTTAAAGATATGATATAAAGGATGTTATCTATATCTATATATGAATTAGATGGTATCCAGTTTTAAAATCCTATCTCATATTTATACCCGTCGAACTTTGGTCTCGTATTTCTACATTTTTGCTGAATTTTTTGGCGCAATTCTTGCAAACTTCATAAGCAACAAATATGATAGAGACTTCTGTTTTAATAGTGGAAAATGCATTGAAAGTTTTCAAAAAGTTTGTAATCTTTAAGTGGATTTTTCCTAATCATATTTCAGTATAGAAACAAACTCATATTAGGCTTAGTTTTCATCAAATGATTTATTTCAGATGAATGAACATAAAATGCGATGCCGTACTCGTTAGTTAAACCATTTGTTTAACTATATAATATTGTTGACTTCTGCTACTCAATCTATTCTAATTTAAATTAGATAAATCATTGTATCACTTCAACGCAGTCAATCCACTCAATAAAATAGTAGGAAATTGATGATAAGTGACTTGATAAACACAAATATTTGTTTTAGAGATATTTCTTAGAAGGACGTTTAAATAATACGAAGAAGAATTTTGTTGGGCGTTCTTGAAGTGGACGACCTTCGCGTATACCGTCTGCAAAACGGCTCTTGTAAATAAAGCAATATTTCGTTAAATCTGAAGGTCAAGGACCTATTACAGACTAATATACAGGGTGTTACAAATTTGGAACGGTAAGAGTTAGAAAGTCGGTTAGTTGGGAGCAATTAAATGCTTATAATTCGTTAAAAAACGAAAAATTTATTATTTTTTCTGACTTTATTTGAAAAGATCGGTTAATTTTCTTTACCCGGAGCTTCCCTCTTGTGAATATTTCCTTTTAATATAAATGTGACGTGTGACTCAATTTATTCAGTACAGAGTCATTCAGTAACACATATTAATATACTGTCTTTGTATACTGTCATTTTTATTGGACGCCATTTTGTTCCATTATATGGGATTCTTACCAATATTTTACCAATTTCTACCTAAGACACACCTGATTTTTTTGGGTATAATTTAAAATAAATTCAATAAATAGCTTTTACATTGACACATACCGCCATTTTGTTAAGTTATGTTGAATTCATACCACTTTATCCCTATATCACATTTAATTTTTCTTTAAAGTCAACTAAATTTGAATTTATTTACGTTGATTTTTTAGAAATTTTATTTGTCCGCCATTTTGTTTTGCCATCTTGAATTCGTATCACAGCTTTGCCAGTTTATTTCTATCTTAATGAAACTAATCTAATAAGTAATTTTTTCCTAAGCCGATTTTTTACATCTTTGTTAAGCCACCATTTTTGTTTTGCTCTCTTGGATTCATAGAAAAACATTACCAGTTCATTCCTATGTCACAGATTTTTGTGCAAAATTTGAGGTAAATTGGTTAATTAGTTTTTTAGTAATAATTTTTTAAATTTTCACTAGGCCGCCATTTTGTTCCGGTATATTGGATTTTTACCAAAATATTACCAGATCATCTCCATATGACCACTAGTGTTTGACTAAAATTTGAAGTCAATCTGGTAAATAGTTTTTAAGAAGCTATGCCGCGAAATGGCAGACAAGAAGTCAGACCGACAGACGGACCGACGGAACTGATAAAATATATTTTTTGGCATCTAAGGACGCTAAAACGTGAAGATATGTAAAACCTGAGAGGGTATTTTTTTTACGTTTAAAAACATTTTACTTAGCCCTCATTTTGTTCAGCCATCTTGAATTCGTACCACAATTTTAATGGTTCATCTCTATACCACAATTAATTATGGCACATAATTTGAACTCAATACATTAAGTAGTTTTTCAGGCGAATTTTTGAATGTTTTATTAAACCGCCACTTTGTTCCGCCATTTTGGATCCATACCAAACTTTTACCAGTTGATTCCTACATAACACTTGATTTGTGTGCCACATTTGAGATATATTTATCGTATATAATATATAGATCATATATCTTCAATTTTTAATAGATTAAAATTAACTTAAGTAGAATTTAGACGCGAAATACACTAAAGTGCGGGACACGAAAGAACACCGGGCGGCCCTTAAAATAAAGGTTCATAGTCTTAAGCAAGCGGAAAAGTAAAATTTGTGTACGCAAATAAATTTTATGTTATTTTATTTGTTGTAATAGTTTGCCGCTTCACCTATAAAGTGCGCCAGCTAAGCGGTAGGCAAAATTAATCGACGATTCAGTAAATTTCACACTGGTCCACTTGTAATTGGGATTTGGATTTGCCTAGAGTCTCCATGCACTTGCCGCTAGAAGGTTCTAGCTATTTCCAGTGGCGCCTATACATTTCGAGCATTTAGTTTCATTTCTATATAAATGCGTTGCGTTGAATTTGAATTTCGAAGCGGTGCACGTTATTGCGAGCGTTATAGAGGCCTATACTAGAGAAGCTGAAAATAATAGTTTGACTATTCCAATTCAAAATCGAACAGAACGCGCTGCATTTTACACTGGTGTTTCGGAAAGTAATGTAAGAAAAATTCAAAGAGAACATAATGATCGCTCATGTTCTACTTCACCTTTAAAATCTCCTGGAAGAAAAAGACCCCGATTATCATACAAAGATAAAATTGACGATGGTGATTTTCAAGTAATCCGACGAACAATAGAGGATTTTTATGTAAACTTGAAGAAGGTTCTGACCTGCAAACCCCTACTTCGTGCTGTAAAGAACAAAATAGATTTTCCGTACGGGTATAAAACTTAAACTGGCTTTTACGATCAAATGGTTTTGTTTGGCGCAAGTGCCAAAATAAACGAAAATTGCTCATTGAGAAACCAAATATTTTTCACTGGCGGGTGAAATATCTATCAACTGTAAGCCAATATAGGCAAGAAGGACGCAATATTGTGTATCTAGACGAAACCTGGGTATATAATGATATGACAGTGAACAAATGCTGGCCAAGTGAAAGTGTAACAGGTGTTGTTCAGGGAATCAGCTCTAGTAGTCGCTTTATTATAGTTCATGTTGGTTCAGAAGCCGGATTTGTTCCAGGTGCTACTTTAGTTGTTAATAAAAAATGCCCTTTTATGCATAAAAGACGTGTATCAAATTTCATACAGTTATTTATCTATAATAGCTTCAGAATTAGGATTTAAGAAAAATGTTTTTTTAAAACTCTTTATCCCCAAAGTTAAGACTTTTAGGGTCATATTAAACTTTTTTCTTAAAAAGGTCCAAGAATAATCCCTTTTTAATACTAGCACGCAACAGGGAAACGCCCTGTATAGTACTTCACAATGATGACCCCTGTACAAAGTTATATGACAGACGGAGACAAACGGTCACTTTTCGCATACCCGAATAGCCCAAAGTCGAACTGCATAAGTTAAAATTTTGATAAATCTTGTTTACTGGAATCAGTGCTGGCTCCCCTACTATAACTGCACTGATGTGTTAATTTTTAAAAAATATAAGTTCTGTTCTTTTTCAAATATTAATTGCAATATTAGATATTTTTTGACAGCCGGTATTGAACAAAAAATTAATTATTTTGAAGCAGTTTATTGACAGCTACTTTATGAACAATTTTACAAAATGTATGAAAAATAACTAAGCAATTTTTGAGGTTGACGGCTGTGATTCTAATGGTTTGATTCCTTCTAAATCGTTGTCTTCCTCTGAAAATGATGAGGTTTCGTCGTCACTACTTGAAGATCCCGGTGTGATAACTAAATCATCAATAACCGTTTCAATTTTGCCATCTACTTCTCAGTATTTATCTTCAATAGAACGAACATGTTTGACATACGATTTCCAATTTTAAGCCGATATTGAGTCAATCGCTTCTAATGTTATTTTATTTAAATCTTTAACTGAAAGTTCACTGGTGTTGCGCTGTCGAATATATTTTGTTACTGCTGCCCATGCAGGTTCAACAGGGTCGAGGTCGCACATGTATGGAGGCAGCCTTAAAGGTGTATGAGCGAGGTTACGTAAAAGATCGTCAATTTTATACTTTTTTTCTCTAGGCTTGTTGGCTGATATTACTTCATATAATTGATATTTTCTCCATGTTGGATCACATACAAGATAGTTCGATTTAAGCCACGATATCACATGAGCTTTTGTTTTTAGTTGGCACTTTATCTTCTACGTAAGAATGATAAGACGCATTATCCATTACCACGACTGATTTGGAAGAAATGTTAGGTAGAAGCTCATCGATCAACCACTTTTCAAAATTATCTCTCTTCATCTGTCCATGACAATCTCCAGTTGGTAGTTCCGCGCGAAAACCTAAAGCAGCACCTGGAACAAATCCGGCTTCTGAACCAGCATGAACTATAATAAAGCGACCACTAGATTCCCTGAACGGATTCCCTGAACAACACCTGTAACACTTTCACTTTGCCAGCATTTGTTCATTGTCATATCATTATCTACCCAGGTTTCGTTTAGATACACAATATTGCATCCTTCTTGCCTATATTGCCTTACAGTTGATAGATATTTCACCCGCCAGTGAAAAATATTTGGTCTCTCAATGAGCAATTTTCGTTTATTTTGGCACTTGTGCCAAACAAAACCATTTGATCGTAAATGCCGATTTAAGGATTTATACCCGTACGGAAAATCTATTTTGTTGTTTACAGCACGAAGTAGGGGTGTGCAGGTCGGAACCTTTTTCAAGTTTATATAAAAATCCTCTATTGTTCGTCGATTTACTTGAAAATCACTATCGTCAATTTTATCTTTGTATGATAATCGGGGTCTTTTTTTACCAGGAGATTTTAAAGGTGAAGTAGAACATGAGCGATCATAATGTTCTCTTTGAATTTTTCTTACGCTACTTTCCGAAACACCAGTGTAAAATGCAGCGCGTTCTGTTCGATTTTGAATTGGAATAGTCAAACTATTATTTTCAGCTTCTCTAGTACAGGCCTCTATAACGCTCGCAATAACTTCACGTGCACTTCGAATTGTTTTTCCTCTTTTGCTCGCCATCGTTACTTCGAAATAATAATTCAAATTCAACGCAACGGATTTATATAGAAATAAAAACAAATGCTCGAAATTTATAGGCACCACGGGAAATAGCTAGAACCTTCTAGCGGCAAGTGCATGGAGACTCTAGGCACATCCCAATTACAAGTGGACCAGTGCGAAATTTACTAAATCCTCGATTAATTTTCCGTACCGCTTAGCTGGCGCACTTTATAGGTGAAGCGGCAAACTATTACAACAAATAAAATAACATAAAATTTATTTGCGTACACAAATTTTACTTTTCCGCTTGCTTAAGACTATGAACCTTTATTTTAAGGACCGCCCGGTTTTCTTTCGTGTCCCGCACTATATTAGGATTTATACAGAGTATTCCAAAAAAATACAGGAGAGTGGAATTCTCGGTGGCGCAAAAAAATAACATCCCATATACTCCATAGGACAAATTTGGCTTTTGGTTATTGTAGAGGTTTGTACTAATAAATGTACCAAATTGGAAATAATAACTCTGAAAACGTGTAAGAAAAACGAAAAAACGAATCAAAAAAAAAATAAAAATTTGATACCCTGTATCTCAAGAATGAAACAGTTGTCACCACCACCACGCACTTCTCATCTCAAAAAACACCCAATTACCCAATTTTGTAAAATTTTTTGCAAAAGTTATTTAAAAAAAGTCTGAAATAAAATTTCAACTTCAACACCCTGTATGTCCGAAACGAATCATTAGCGGACCCATGTTTATATGAACTTTTCGTCGTAGAATAAGCCAAAGAATTATCACCTTCCGTATCTACGTAACATTCATTAACACCCTGTATATGGTTAAAATATATTGAAAAATCTGCAATGTCATTCAAAAATATTTAATTAACCAATCATATTGCTTCAGTAAGGATTAAAATGCAATTGACAGGTTTGGCAACCGGGAAATTCTTCATTATCTATCAATTTATCTATCTATGAAAATTAAATGGCTTATCTACAGGCAAGCGTAATAATAAAAAAAATAAGTTGATAAAACTGTGATAAATATTACGTTCTTGCTGTCGACCCTGGAATTTGTGTTTATCTACTGAAGTGTGCATATGTAAACGGAACATATTTTTAGTATCCAAAAATTAGTATTATAATTAAATTAATATGAAAAGAAAACATGGCTGAAGTTTTCAAGGTATGCTTTATTTCATATTTTTCATGTATTGTTAAAAATCAACACTATTTGTTAATACAAACGGAACAACTATGTATGTTAGGTCTCCAACAAGATAAAATTGATCACCTTTTATTTATATTATTTTCCACACCCCTAAGTACATAATGTACAAAATTGTTAGTATATATATATATATATATATATATATATATATATATATATATATATTATAATCCATCAAAATTGAGTCATATAACAACAGTAGATAACCAATCCAATAAAATAATTATGACTAAAAAAAAATTATTAATTATTTATAAACTATTGAACTGAAAAATAAAAAATAATTAAACTTATATAAACACAAAACTTTTAAAAATTTTAATATTTTCTTAAAAGCTTGAGGCGTGAGATGTCATCACCCTTAAAATAAAGCCTCAAGCTTTTGAGAAAATATTCGAATTTTTAAAATTTCTGTGTTTATATAAGTTTATTTATTTTTTAATTTTCAGATCAATAGTTTATTATATTTTGAACTTTTTTGCAATATTTTTTACCCACCCTGTATAAGACATTCACCATTTGTACTGTCAAAGAAGTGACACCCGGCAAACCATCAAACTAACATAAACTACTGCCCTAATCAGATCAAAATTACTGCCCAACGAATTTCTGAATTAAGAAATGAAGAAAAATTTAAAGAGTTTAATTAGGCAAAAAGCAAAGTTGATAAATTACCAAGAAAAAGGGGGCAAAAGTTATATTGAACTAGAAATCTTTTCGAGCTATAAAATGTTGTACTACGAAAATATAGATTGTATTTCCCTTCAATTAAGAACTCGTTTTAGTAATCTCCACGATTTAAGTTTTCTTTCATTAGTAGATTCTTCAAAATGTATGGAATATGTTAAACATTTTCCCGAAAAATTATTTGAACGTTTATTAAAAATTATTCAAATGTTTTTGAAACCGATCGGCTAAAAAACGAACTATGTATACAAAAAGTAAATTTATTATCTTGCTTAAACTTAATTATTTTTAACATATTTTATTATTAACTTGATTTATAAAAAATAAAGCGACGCTGCATATTTTTTATTTGGTGCTAATAGATAATAGACTTTTAACACTTAAGATCAGGGCGAGAACCTATAGCTTTGTCATTTTTAAGATCCTTGGTTTATTTATTGGGACACTTTTTACTGATTTTGACAAATTTATTACTTATTGTGACATCTATATACCTATTGTGACCTTAGTTAACGCTATTGTGACATTTATAACCCTATTGTGACATTTTACTTCTATGGTAAAAGGTTTTTACTTTGAAATTTCGTTTTCCTTTCAAAAAATCGAATGAGGCGCAACTAAGGGCTCAGTCGACGACTGGCAGCTTTGTTTAAACCGGAAGCCCTTAAACGAAATTAAATTTAAAAATTCATTTATATAAATTATTGCAAAAGTGTAATAATGTGGTGAATGATATAAAAAGCAATTTAGTTTCTTACAAAATGGTGAATGTGCCAAAAAATGTCTCATAAGGCACACAATTTTTCGCCTATATCGCATTTTTCTTTTTTTTTAGCCTCACCGGCTTTGGGTGCCACGAGCCGCCACTGCCACATACATAACCCTATAATACGAAAAATCTGTCTTTTAAGTTTTGAAATGCAAACTGTCATTTTGATAAACATTAGTTGTAATTCAAAGTAGGCCGTATACAAGCGATGGCACAGCTTAGCGACCAATGGTTCGGTATACAAATTTAGCAGATCCCAAGGGAACTTGTATTTATTTATTAAATAACTTTATTTTTTAATTTAAAATTTTTTTTAATAAGTAAGATGTTTCAAAAAACCTACTTTTCCAATCGATACATTTTGGAGAAAATTGGGGGTCATATGGGGATGACCTGGTAATATTATGGTAAAAATCCAAAAGAGCGGCCTAGTGAATTGTTAATAAAAATCTAATTATCCAGTTTACCTCAAATTTTGCACACAAATCAAATGTAAGGTAGGAATTAACTGGTAACAGTGTTACGAATCCAAGATAGAAAAACGAAACGGTGATCTAACAAAATAAACCTGAAAATACTACTTATTAGATTAAATGGAATTTTACCGAATACTTAAACATTTAATTAAACCGCCATTTTATTTTGCAATTTAGTATTCACACTTAAATTTTACCCCTTCTTGTGGCAAAGAACGCGGTTGATTTTGTAGGTTATAATATGTCAAAATCCTCGGCGATACGAATGTTTCCGAAGTCGTCCCTTTAAATTGATTATCTGTACCTATCTTTGTCTAATTTTAGTCTTCTTTTTCAATTGTCCTTTCTTTATAATACCTATTCTTTGGTATTGTCATCGGGTTTATAAGCCAAATCTCAGTCAGTTCCGATAACGGGTACTTTTTTTACGTTTATTTTATTTTGTACTTTTTAGCAGTTTTTACGCGCCCTGTATAAGACATTCACTATTGGACACCATACTATTGTATTGACATCGGGTTTATATATTATTATTTGCAAGATTTGACCCGAATATACTAACATATAAATATAATCCATTCAAAAAAGTGTTTCCCATTTCTCTTACATATAGGATATTCACTAGAAGTTTCCAAGCTAGCTGGAAATAATTATTGAAAGGTATCTACTACTATAAAAACGTCAAAATAAATTTGTGCATTTTTCATATGTATTGATGTTGGTGGAAAGAGCAGGATTTGGAGTGAAAGTAGTAAGTCTAATTAAATTACATCAGTGATTTTTAAGCAAATATCACAAAGATCTAATGAAGAAAAAGGATTTAAGTGTGTGTGTGTGTGGATAAATGTGACATTAACCTATTAGATGAGTGGAGTTTGATGATATGTGAAAAGAAAGTACATTAACAGATGATGTTCTAGTTTGGGAGATAAATCTGAAAAGAATTAAGTTTTTAATTTATTATCTAAATAATAACTCATGGTATTGCTCACTTCTTTTTTCAGAAAACAAACGAACTTAATAAAACGGTTAAAAATGAACTCTCTGCACGTAGCCAGGGGGGGTCCTGAGGGTCTAAACCCTCTCGAAACTTTGAAAATATATTGGTATAGTTATGCTTATTACTAATTTTCCTGTGGTTTGACTGTTTGAGAACTGGATACAAGATTGGGGGGAGCGTACCCCTTACCTTATTTTATTTTGTACTTTTTAGCAGTTTTTACACCTACTATATTGACAAAACATATAAATATAATCCATTCAAAAAAGTGTTTCCCATTTCTCTTACATATAGGATATTCACTAGAAAATAGCTGGAAATAATTATTGAAAGGTATCTACTTAGAAAAACGTCAAAATAAATTTGTGCATTTTTCATATGTATTGATGTTGGTGGAAAGAGCAGGATTTGGAGTGAAAGTAGTAAGTCTAATTAAATTACATCAGTGATTTTTAAGCAAATATCATAAAGATCTAATGAAGAAAAAGGATTTAAGTGTGTGTGTGTGTGGATAAATGTGACATTAACCTATTAGATGAGTGGAGTTTGATGATATGTGAAAAGAAAGTACATTAACAGATGATGTTCTAGTTTGGGAGATAAATCTGAAAAGAACTAAGTTTTTAAATTATTATCTAAATAATAACTCATGGTATTGCTCACTTCTTTTTTCAGAAAACAAACGAAATTAATAAAACGGTTAAAAATGAACTCTCTGCACGTAGCCAGGGGGGGGGTCCTGAGGGTCTAAACCCTCTCGAAACTTTGAAAATATGTTGGTATAGTTATGCTTATTACTAATTTTCCTGTGGTTTGACTGTTTGAGAACTGGATACAAGATTGGGGGGAGCGTACCCCCATTCACCCATATATGCCCGTTTCTGTTTAAGTAAAATAGTTTGGAAACACAACGAAGGCCTAAGAATAATGCACCGTTGAACTAAACAGTGGTTGCCTTTTTTAGTGACTCTAATTATAGGAATCCAAGTTTCCGCCCACGTTCTACAAATACCGAAAAGTGCATTTGCACTTCGCGGTATCTTTGTAGAGAAGGAGGTAGTACTGCCACGGTCCTTATTGTATCCCTACAACAACTACTAAGTAGATCTGACACAAAATTAATTTGTGTGAGATAAATTTGGTAACTCTAAAAAATCTAACGATATTAAGTTGGAAGAGGAAGCTGGCTAGTCAAACTGACCGCACGCTCAAATCCTCAGATTTGGGAAAAAATATATGTCTAAAATAGCAACATATCAATTTTTCCAAATTATTATGACGAATTTTATTAGTTAGAAATTATAGCTTACAGAACTTTCAAATCTTAACCAATTCTATAAACATTTTTCTCATGTAATTTCTGTTATCTTAAATGCGTTGATCGCCAGTGTTGGTCAAAGTGTATATAACCGAAAAAATAACGTTTTTTAATAAAATATGTTCCAATACCTCGTGACATCATTAAATACAGCTTCTTTTTAACTAAAATAACCGGCCTTAGATCTATTTTTAAGCCAGGCATAACTCTTGCAATAAATTTACTAATTTTAAAACAGTGGCTTAAGAATTTTCTTACTATACTTTTATGGCATTCCAGAGTTCTTTGGTTTTGTTAAAACTGGTTTTTGTTTTAACATCTTGAAACCTTAAAACAATGTTATATTTAATTTATACTAAGTAGATCTGACAAAAAGTTAATATGTATGATATAAATTTGGTAGCTTTAAAAAAATCTAACGATATTAAGTTGGAAGAGCAAGCTAACTAGTCAAACTGATCACACAGTGAAATCCTCATATTTGGGAAAAAATATATGTCTAAAATAGCAAGATTTCAGTTTTTCCAAATTATGGCGAATTTTATAGTGTACAGAACTTTCAAATCTTAAACAATTCAATAAACATTTTTCTCATGTAATTTCCGTTATCTTAAATACATTGATCGCCAGTGTTGGTCAAAGTATAAATAACAGAAAAAATAACGTTTTTTAATAAAATATTTTCCAATACCTCGTGACATCATTAAATACAGCTTCTTTTTAACTAAAATAACCGGCATTAGATCTATTTTTAAGCCAGGCATAACTCTTGCAATAAATTTACTAATCTTAAAACAGTGATTTAAGAATTTTCTTATTATACTTTTATTGCATTCCTGAGCTCTTTGGTTTTGTTAAAACTGGTTTTTGTTTTAACATTTTGAAACCTTAAAACAATGTTATATTTAATCAAACCTAATTCAGGCTTAAGCACCAACCTAAGTTGCGTATTACAAAGAAAATCATCAGACAATACTATTATAAATAAACAAACTATATTAGTTTAATAATTTCCACTAATTTATTTCCGTTTGACAGCTGTTTCGACATACGGTGTCTTTTTCAAAAACCAACTTAAGACTGATACTAAAACTAGATTTTTTTAACAATAATAAAAGAGTCTACCTACCTAACCCTATATAACAGATTTTAGCCATAAAGATTTAACAATGGGGAACCGTTTAGGTCCATTTGATCGTTCAATAAAATTTTTTTTTCCTCTTATTAATTTCTAGATTTTCCAAGTAATTTAACTTGTAACTTTTATTGGCTGAATGCAACGTTTTAAAATCATTATTAAAATTATGATTTGTTTCTAGTAAATGTTTTGCATAATTAGAATCAATTTTTTGTTTATTATATGATGTTTTATGTTCTTTGATACGTTAATGAAAAGATCTACCCATTTGACCAATATACTTTTTCGCAAGAACCACATTTTAATTCATATACCCCTGTTTTTTTGTGCTTATTTGTATTATTTGACTTGTTATTCTTAATATATCTATCTCCTAAAGTATTATTGGTACAAAAAACCACTTTATGATTTGTTTTTTTTAAGATATGTCTCTATTTTAGTGCTAATTTTTCCGGTATATGTAAACGTGTTAAACTTAATATTGTCTTTTGTATTGAAATTAGGATAAACGAATTTAATTATTTACGATTTTGTCTATTATGGTTGCGTCATAACCATTATTAACTGAAATCTGTTTTATAATATCGAGCCAGTAAATTCAAAATAATTTTGAGTTGGTTTTTGAAAAAGACACAGTGTGTCGAAACAGCTGTCAAATGGAAATAAATTAGTGAAAATTACTAAACAAATCTAGTTTGTTTATTTATTATACTAGTGATAATGAATTTCCATCAAGTAACGGCTAACCCGATAAATCTTTAGACAATATATAGTTTTCACACATATACATTAAAGAAGCAGGAAAATTTTGAAAAGAATATTAGAATTCTGAGACACTTCAATTATACAACAATGTTTTAAATTCCAAGAGTTGAAAATTGTATTGGGCAAAAAATATTTTAAATTACAGTTTATCTTTCAAAAGAAAATAGAATTGTAAAGAAGTGTTATAAGAAATATATATATATATATATATATATATAACTGATAAATATTCGTGGACAACTTCCCTAGGGGCGTGCTGGTGGGCTGTCGCTGTAATAATTTTCTAAAAAAATATGTGCGTCTCTGACTTTTTTATCGTTGGTTAGCACAGTTATGTAGGCTGTTTGGTGCCTGTTAAAAGTACAAATGTTTATACTGGCGTTCTGTATACGAGCTCTTTTAAATGCCCATACAGATAAAAATCAAAAGGATTCAAGTCAGGGGATCTTGGTGGCCACGCTAGTGGACCACCACGGTCGATCCCGTCGATGCCCGTATGTTTCTGGTACTCCTTAACATCAACAGCAAAATGCGCAGGTGCCCCATCATATTGAAACCACATTCTAGTTCTCATTAATACAGGTAATAACTCGGGCAGATCATTCATCAAAAAATTCTTTAGTCCATGAGGCAAAATAATTGGTCTAATAATTTGATTTCCAATAGTACCATCCCAAAAATTTACAGAAAACTCATACTGCGAGTTTGCTAGTCTTAGTAAACGGAGATTTTCCTTAGACCAATTATGTAAATCATATATGGGCAACCCCCGGCCTTCCACCGGCCGGATCAAGAGCCCTCAACCATTTGAAATCCGGCCGCGAGAGATTCAGAAATTTTAAATAATGCGCAAAAAAATTATAAAGACTAAATTCGATAAATAATTTTATTAAGGGTACGCAGTGGAACGCTACAGATCGAGTTAGAAATCGTCATTAGAAAGAGACAAACAGATAAACATTCGGGAAGCCGCCTGATGACCTTGAAGCGCACCGAGCGATGCGTTATGAATAACAGACGGCTCTGAGCGCTCGCATCGCATATTCGCGTACGATCTAGAGTATTCTTGATGCTTATTGCGGGTAATATATAAACCGCTCAGCGCGCGTGTCAACTCATTACTTCTTAACAACATATAAGAAAAGACGCGGGAAATATTCAAGCAAATTCAGCTCAGAAGAAAAGAATCTATCAAGATGTCTAGTTTAAAAGTGGACACAAAATGTCGTCAATTCCAAAACAAATGGACTGATGAATACTTTTTTATTATGCACAGTGGTAAACCTATGTGTTTGTTGTGCAATCAATGAAACAATTTCTGTAAAAGAATACAATATGAAGCGGCATTACTCCAGCAAGCATTTCGCTCAATATAATTTACTTACGGGCCAGTTAAGAAAATATAAAATTAAAAAACTCATTGCCGATTTAGGGAAACAGCAGCAAATGTTCCATTCACAAAAATCAAATATAGGCAGCATTGTTAAAGCTAGTTTTATAGTTAGTTCCAAAACAGCGAAAACATCGAAGTCATTTTCTGAGGGAGAGTTTGTTAAAGAGTGCCTAGTCGATGTTGCAGAACTTTTGTGCCCAGAAAAGAAGAAAGAGTTTGAGAAAGGGAACTTAACGCGACGAACTGTTGTTCGACGTATAGATATGATGGCTAGTGATATCAAAAAAATTGACTGATAGATTGGCTAGTTTTCAAGCATTTTCGACTGCTTTGGATGAGAGTGCGGGACACGAAAGAAAACCGGGCGGAGTCAATCGGTTTAGGAAGGTCGGCCAAGAAATGTCTTTAAACCAGTGGTGTCCCGTCGTTCTTTAAATAATATAGCACTCCTTTTTGACTATACGCGCTTCAGATAATTAAAAAATGTAAATATGCTTAATGAACCTTTATCTATATTTGTCTGTTTTCTTTCGTGTACCGTACTTCTATATCTCTTTTGTGTTGCAAAAACTGCTAACTTTCGAATTTTTAAATGATTTAATTTTGATTTTTCTTGATCGATTTACCTATAAATATATTTTTTCTTGAGTTTTGTCATTAACGGTTGCCGGGATACTGCCTACGTCCACTATTATTGGACCACCCATTATAGTGATACACGATTTACAAGTCCAGATTTTACAAGGGCAGCCAGCATCAGATCCAGTGAACGAGATTTATCAAAATTTTAATTTATGCTGTTCGACTTTGGACTACTCGGGTATGCCAAAAGTGGCCGTCTGTCTCCGTTTGTCGTATTACTTTATACAGGGGCCGTCATTGTGAAGTACTATACAGGGCATTTCCTAATTGCGTGCTGATATTAATGGGGGTGTTTTTATGTCCTAAAAGTCTTAACTTTTGAGATACAGGATGGTGAAGTTTAAAAAGAAAACATTTTTTTTCATCTCAATTCTGATGCTATTGTAGATAACTGCATGAAATTTGATACACGTCTTCTATGCATTAAGGGGCATACGGATTTACCCAGGTTAATTATATATGCACGCCACTGGTAGAAATTTCAAAAATTGATTGTTAATAAAAAATGCTCTTTTATGCGTAAAAGACGTGTATCAAATTTCACACAGTTATTTATCTGTAATAGCATCAGAATTAGGATTTAAAACCCTGTATCTCCAAAGTTAAGACTTTTATGTTCATATTAAATTTTTTTCTTAAAAAGGTCCAAGAATCACCCCCCTTTGGTATTGAACAGAAAATTAATTATTTTTAAACAGTTTATTGACAGCTACTTTATGAACAATTTTACAAAATATATGAAAAAAAAAACTAAGCCATTTTTGAGGTTGACGGCTGTGATTCTAATGGTTCGATTCCTTCTAAATAGTTGTCTTTCGCTGAAAATGATGAGGTTTCGTCGTCACTACTTGAAGATCCCAGTGTGATAACTAAATCATCAATAACCGTTTCAATTTTGCCATCTACTTCCCAGTATTTATCTTCAATAGAACGAACATGTTTAACATAGGATTTCCAATTTTCAGCTGATTGAGTCAGTCGCTTCTAATGTTATTTTATTTAAATCTTTAATTGAAAGTTCACCGGTGTTGCGCTCTCGAATATATTTTTTTACTCCTGCCCATGCAAGTTCAATGGGGTTGAGGTCGCACATGTATGTAGGCAGCCTTAAAGGTGCATGACCAAAGTAAAAGACCGTCAATTTTATACTTTTTTTCTCTTTGTTGGATCACATACAAGATTGTTCGATTTAAGCCACGATATCATATCAGCTTTTGTAGAGTGTTTAATTGGCACTTTATCTTCTACGTGAGAATGATAAGACGCATTATCCATTACCACGACTGATTTGATAGGAATGTTAGGTAGAAGCTTCTCGAGCAACCACTTTTCAAAATTATCTCTATTGATTTGTCCATGATAGTCTCCATTTGTTAGTCCCGAGCGAAAAACTAAAGCAGCATATGGAACAAATCCGGCTTCTGAACCAGCATGAACTATAATAAAGCGACTACTAGAGCGGATTCCCTGAACAACACCTGTAATACTTTCACTTTGCAAGCATTTGTTCACTGTCATATCATTATCTACCCAAGTTTCGTTTAGATACACAATATTGCGTCCTTCTTGCCTATATTGCCTTACAGTTCATAGATATTTCACCCGCCAGTGAAAAATATTTGGTCTCTCAATGTGCAATTTTCGTTTATTTTGGCACTTGCGCCAAACAAAATAACGATTTGATCGTAAAAGCCGATTTAAGGTTTTATACCCGCACGAAAAATCTATTTTGTTCTTTACAGCACGAACTAGGCTTGCTGGTCGGAACCTTCTTCAAGTTTATATAAAAATCCTCTATTGTTCGTCGAATAACTTGAAAATCACCATCGTCAATTTTATCTTGGTATGATAATCGTGGTCTTTTTTTACCAGGAGATTTTGAAAGTGAAGTAGAACATGAGCGATCATTATGTTCTCTTTGAATTTTTCTTACATCACTTTCTGAGACACTAGTGTAATAACGATGATATGACATACTATTGCGAAGTAAGGTGGCTAGGCAAAGATATAATGCTAAAAAGATTTTATGACCTTAAAAAACAAATAGCTGATTTTATAGAAATGAAAAAGAACACGTTGCCGCATATTTGTGATCCAGCATGGCTTTGTGACTTGGCATTCCTGGTAGATATCACAGGACACTTAAACGACCTGAATTTGAAGCTTCAAAAACAAGGGCGATTGGTAAACCAACAGTACAGTCATCTTAGAGCTTTTCAAAACAAAATTCACTTGCTAACAAAAGATAAAAAGTCAGTGGCACACATGTTTTTTTAGAAAATTTTTCAGCGACAGCTCACACGCACGCCCGTGGTCAAGCTGTCTACGCATTTTATCAATGAAATATATGTGCTAATTTAAATAATTTTGGAATAAATAAATAAATATCTCAGAAACGAAGCGAGATAGGACCATTGCTGATATGGGCTTTAGTTTAATTTTTGGGTGGGGAATCTCTCCACGATGGCACATGTTTTTTGAAACACCCTGTATATAAATATCGGAAATCATCAAATTGTAATATTCATATCTCGTAAACTATTTGACAAAAGAAGATAAAACCAAATGACTTTTTACTTCCCTCATAAAAGGGAAGTATTGTCATCGTGAAAAAATCACTCTCCGAGTTTTTTTCAGATCTTCACGTTTCTGGGTACCTAGATGATGAAAAACATGATCTCGATTCCATCGGTTTGTCTGTTCGCGGCTTAGCTAAAAAACTGGGGATGACCTGGTAACATTTTAATAAAAATCCAATATGGCAAAACAAATGGCGGCCTAGTGAAATGTTAAAAAAAAATGTATGTCAAATTTTGCACAAAAATCAAGTATTATATAGGAATCAACTGGTAAAATTTTGGTATGAATCCAAGATGGCGGAACAAAATGACGGCTTAATAAAATATTTAAAAATTCAGCCTGAAAACACTATTTAATGAACTGATTTCAAATTGTGTGCCATAAGTTATTGTAATATAGAGATTAACTAATAAAAGTTCGGTACTAATACGTAGATATATAAAACCCTTTCAGGTTTGCATATCTTCGCCTTTTAACTCCCCTAGATGCCAAAAAATATGTTTTATAAATTCCATAGGTCCGTCTGTCGGTTTGTCTGTCTGTCTGCCAGTTCGCGATATAGATTAAAAACTACTCATGAGATTGACCTCAAATGTTAGACAAAAATTAAGTCTCATATGGAGACGGCCTGGTAATATTTTGGTAAAAATGCAATATGCTGGAACAAGATGGCGGCCTAATAAAACGTTTAAAAAAATATTTATTAACGGCTTAATAAAATATTTAGAAATTCAGCCTGAAAAAATTACTTAATGAACTAATTTCAAATTTTGTTCCATAACTAATTGTAGTATAGAGATATATCAAAATACAAGAGTTCTAACCACACTACACCACAACTTGTTACGTGCTGGACGCGCGGTTCGCTAACCAAGTTAGCATCATCAGCAGATGATATAAACTAAAGTAACTTATCCTAACCGAGACTATTTATAGGTAAATGTGGTCACACTTGGTTGCACCCGACTGCACCGTTGTCAAGTAAACGATAGAGGGGACTATAGGGAATAGGCCCTCTGTCTTTATTTAGTGCTTTCTTACCACATTTAACTATTTCTATACTCTCAAATGCATCCAATAATCTATTAATAGATACATTTTTAATCAACTTAAGATTATTTATTCCTATTCGGTGTTTGTTTTCCAAAGCATATTGGGCAAAGCTTGAATTTCCTGTTCTTCCGTATCTTAAATGTGCTATGTGTTCTTTAAAACGAATGTTTATGTTCATACTCTCGAATGATAACTTTGAGGTTACTAACTCGTTAGAATTCTTAGATAAAATAAAGAATGTTCACTTAAAAGAAGGTGAAATTTTAATATCTTTTGATGTAAGCTTATTGTTTCCTAGTGTACCCATACCACTAGCTTTAGAGTACCTAAAGGAACTACTTGTTGTTAAGTATAATTTGAAGAAAGAAATTATTGATGAATATTTACTTCTCACAAAATTATGTATGAATGAAAATTTTTTTCAGTTCAACAATAAATATTATAAACAACTTGAGGGAACTGCGATGGGCAATTGCTTATCTCCGTTCCTTCCAAATTTGTTTATGGGCAGATTAGAAACCCAATTCAAAAAAGAACTCAAGTATTTCCCAAGGGTGTGGTATAGATACGTAGACGATATATTTGCTATTGTTGATACTAAAACAGAAAATTTGGACACTTTCTTAGAAACATTAAACAATAAATATCCTTCTATGAATTTTACATACGAAAAGGAGAACAATGGGCAATTACCTTTTCTCGACACGTTAGTTATTAGAAATAACGATAAATTAGAATTTGATATTTATAGGAAATTTACTAATACTGATAGGTATATAACATCCGACTCATTTCATTGCCGTCAACACAAAATGGCAGCATTCCATTTCTTAACTCACAGGTTAGTCAATTTTCCATTAAGTAAAGAACGTTTTAACAATGAAATGAATCGGATTGAAAATATAGCTAAAAGTAATGGATTTAATGATAATTTTGTACATAAATTAGTAAATAGATATAGGCATAAGAAAATGTTAAAAGATGCCACTACTCTTCAAACACCTGAGGCTTCCAATAAATTCATAGTAATCCCATATGATCCCAGATATACGAGAGGTCTAGAAAAAGTATTTAAAAACGTAGGTTTTAGAGTAGCCTACAAAACGGAGAACAGTTTGAAAAATCTCCTTGGAAACCCCAAAGACAAAGTCGACTTGAGGGAGAGGAGTGGCATCTATGAAATTAGCTGTAATGACTGCGATCTAAAATATGTTGGGCAAACTAAACGCTCCATAAACATTCGTTTTTAAGAACACATGGCACATTTAAGATACGGAAGAACAGAAAAGTCAATCGTTGCCCAACATGCTTTGGAAAACACCGAATAGGAATAAATAATCTTAAGTTGATTAAAAATGTATCTAATAATAGATTATTGGATGCATTTGAAAGTATAGAAATAGTTAAATGTGGTAAGAAAGCACTAAATAAAGACAGAGGGCCTATTTCCTATAGTCCCCTCTTGTTTACTTGACAACGGTGCAGTCGGGTGCAACCAAGTGTGACCACATTTACCTATAAATAGTCTCGGTTAGGATAAGTTACTTTAGTTTATATCATCTGCTGATGATGCTAAGTTCGTTAGCGAAACGCGCGTTCAGAACGTAACAAATTGTGATGTAGTGTGGTTAGAACCCTTGTATTTTGATCTATCTTCCACCACAGGTTCCAGTGTTAGGACGTATAGAGATATACTAGTAAAACTGTGGTATTAATTCAAGATGGAAGAACAAAATGGCGGCCAAATAAAAATTTGTAATCTCAAAAATTCACCCTCACAGGTTTTACATATCTTCGCGTTTTAGCGTCCCCAGATGTCAAAAAATATGTTTATCAATTACGTCGGTCCAACCGTCGGTTTGTCTGTCTGTCTGGCTGCTGTTAGTTCTCGGCATAGCTTAAAAACGACTCATATGGAGATAACCTCGTAATATTTTGGTAAAAATCCAATGTCGGTACAAGATGGCGGCCTAGTGAAACGTTAAGAAATTACTACAAAAGCTAATTATACAATTTACCTCAATTTTTACATAAGAATGAACTGGTAACATTTGGGTATGAACATAAAATGGCGGCCTAATAAAATATTTAAAAAATCAGTCTGAAAAAAAAACTACTTATTAGATTAATTTCAAATTTTGTGCAAATATTAAATGTGATATAGAGAGATAAGCTGGTAAGGTTATGTTACGAGTTCAAGATAGCGGAACAAAATGGCGGCAAAATGATATCTTAAAAAACTTAACGTAGAAAAATCTTGGAACAAAATGGCGTCGATAAAAAAATGTTTGAAAAGACAGTATATATGTGTTCCTAAATAGCTGCTAAATTGCTCAAATGTACTGAACTAAATTGAGTCACACTTCAATATTCCTAATAAAAGGAAATATTCATAATGCGGGGAGTTCCGGGTAAAGGAAATTTATCGATTTTTTTCTTTACGATGTAGCATACAACTTTTATCTTTTATCGTTAATTGTTGCCGAAAAAAAATTAGATATTCCTTCCCAGGTTATTTTTTGTCGTTTAATATCCATTTACTCAAATGTTCCGAGAAGCGCATTTTTGACCTAATTATTTATTCGTAATTTCAAAGCGATTTGTGAAAGAACGATGCGGTTCCGAGAAAATTTTGAAATTTGCATGCGGTATATTTTGATAGGATATTATCCCAGTAATAAATAAGTTTTAGTTTATCGAACAATTAATTAATGACTTTAAGCGGATGACCTTGACGGAAGAATGCGCTAGCCGAAATAAATTTTAGCCTGTCGATTTTTTCAAATATAAATAGTGCTACGGACATTTTTAGTATAAAATGTATAATTAAGTCCTACTTTTACCAGTTTTAAGATCTTTTTTTTTTAATTTTTGTGCTATCTTGTATCATACAGTGCATAAATCATGATGATAAAATATTTTCCTGTAATAAAATAGTAAGTTTATTATGCCTTAATACCTCTCATCCCCAGGCATAAGAATAAATACCTTCTTTGAATAAAATCAACAATCAAGGCTGCAAACGGTCACGGCTATGTTCATAAAAGGTAAGCTTTGGCGCCTACCCACTTTAATACTTGATTTTTCACGAATTTTATGGCCGCCAAGAACGACAATGACCCAAATTTAGACCCCAATGTCCTTAATGTTTCATTTGCCGCATCAACGTCGGTTTTGATTTCAAAGAAAACATTTTCTTTGAAAGCGCGTGATACGTTACATATGTTTAACAAACAGGGTGATTATAACTGAAAATGTCGTATTAAAAAAATTTTTCGTGTATTAAGGAAGAGTGTTACTAAAAAATCGTAAATAAATTGCACACTAGTGCGGAAATATTCTGCACAATGTTAATTTTTGGATAAAAACTGAGCGTCAATTGAAACGTAATTTCGAGCGTAATTCGTAAAATTTGGCATTAAGTTTGACACCTCGTAACTTTGAGCGCCCGTAAAGGATTTTTAAGACAAGGACATATTCGGAAAGGAAATTTTTCGGACTGTTGTAGGAATGGTTTTGTACTACCTTCCTGTTCCCGAAAATAATGATACAGGGTAGAAAAGAAAGTTGTGTTTTTTAACAAACTTCATTACGACGCAGTTGTGTGTTTTCTATCGGAAAGTTTTTTGTTAATAGTTAATTTTAAAAACATTTGAACTCAATATCGGCACTAACATCAACTATTGCGTAAACTCTCGGATGCTTCAGTAGATCATAAAACATTAATTTGCTTCTACAGAGTTAGTATATAGATAGGTGGTTTGATATACACTGGGGCACCAAAAATACCAACCAAACCTTTTTTTTTCATTTTCTTGGAGTGAAACTTTTTCTCAACCGAAATGCTACTTACTAATAAAAAAAACGAGCACACACATTTTGAATTAATTTAGTAAAACATAAAAATTGAAAACGTTCAATATACCGGATGACACAGAACATAGGGTACACGCTTTAATTTTTTGACCTTTCCAGATATCGCTTTGAAACTTAGGTATGTTTAGTAACTTATTAAGATGCATATTTTGATAGATAATTGTATTGTACATATACACAAAACAAAAGACGGTGTCAAACTTCTGGGGTGACCAGAATAAAATGAGACTTTTTAGGTTAGAAAAAGAATGAAAGCATATTATTGTGTTTCTTTCAAAATATTACGCCTTTTCGAAATAAAAAATAAAAATGTCTACTTTTATTGTAAATTATCTGCCAAAATTTATATTGAACCTTGTATATTTTATTTGTCCATTTAATTTCACGTTAAATTACGTTTTCAATCATGTGCCATAAGTTAATCCTTTTGCATAATTTTTTATCCGGGAAACTGTTAAATCAAAATTTACCATGTTAAACTATGTTAGATTTATTTACCCATCATTTTTAGTAGTCAATAAATAATTCTACTAGTACTAAAACTATTTAGTCTCAACATGGGTCAGATTTGTTTATAACATTTAAACTTAAATGACCAGGCCTAGTTCCTAGATGCTTACGATCGTTCAACGTAAATGCAGCAATAAATGCAGCATAAATCGCATACAATGAGAAAAAGTAGTAGGCTATGAAAAACAAAATAGCATATACGGGCATCTTTATCTGGTTATTGGCAGTTGTAGGTAGTATGCGAATTAGGCTACATTTACGTTGAACGATCGTAAGCAACCATCTAAAAATAATTAAATTTAAATTAATATAAGCGAAAATTGTTTTAAAATGCTTATATTAATCAACTGCCATAATAAAAATAAAATGGCCAGTTTACCTATTTCTATAAACTAGAATATTGAGATTTGAGTATTAGAATACTTATACAGGTATGGGTATAAAATGGCCTGCTCATTTGAGTTTAAATGTTATAAACAAATCTGACACATGTTGAGACTAAATAAAATACTTTGTTATTGTCTACTAAAAATGATTGGTAAATTAATGTAACCTAGTTTAACTAATAAAAATAGTATATTTTGATTTAGTAGTTTCCCCGATAAAAAATTATGTAGCTAGGAGGAAAAATCGAAATATTGTTGTAATTTAACAACAAAAGGATATCTTGTGGCACATTATCGGAAACGTAATTTAAAGAGAAATTAAATGGATACATAAAATATACAGGGCCAATTAAATTTTGGCAGAAAATTTACATTAAAATTACATTATATAAATTACATTTTAATTTTTTTTTTTCGAAAAGGCGTAATATTTTGAAAACAATATAATAACCTGCTTTCATGCTTCTTCTAACCTAAAAAGTTTCATTTTAATCAAGTCACCACAGAAGTTTGACACTGTCTTTTGTTTTATATTATATGGTGAATATAACGTTTTTCAGAACAGCGGTTTTAGTGCCGAAGAGAGAAAAATATAACTTGTGAAACATCATTTAAAAAGGAATTTTGCACAGATTACGACTATGAAAAAAATATACAGGGTCTCCTTTAATATATTGAAGTTTAGGTTAGGTTAGGTTAAACCGGAAGTGATGTATAATCCAATTATCTATCAAAATATGCATTTTGCAAGCGATATCTGAAAAGGTAAAAACATTGCATGTACCCTATGTTCTGTGTCACCCCGTATAGTAAAATTAATAGCAATATATAAATAAAACTGAATAAAATGCTGACAATCGAGTAATTAGTTGTACACTAAGTTTCCAACTTGGAATTGGGAAATAGCCTCCCATTCATTCAAAATTGCATATGCCAAATCCGCATTTTGAAATTAGTTCCCTTACCGATTCAAACGTAACTTCAAGTGACTCAAAACGTGCTTGTTTGGATTCATATCAGGCGATCGTGCAGGCCACTCCATTCGTTCTATATTTTTTGCTTAAAGCAGTAAGTGAAAATTCTGGCTCGATGGGGACGAGCATTGTCACCAATCATCATGAATTCATCGTCAAAGTTCCTTGCAAAAAGGATAACAACATCTCTCAAACGATATCTTTCAACATTCATAGTTTTACCAACTAGTATTACCAATTCCCTTCTTCGCCACTCCTGCCTCCATATGCACTTCCCTATAGGTTCACCCGTTTTGCTCTACACTAAAATACGTGCCCATCCGAACTATACAAATTAAAACGCGACTCATGCACACACAAATACCTATTCCACTCAGCCATTCCCCATTTTAGATGAACTCTTGTCCAATAAAATATATATAATGGGATTTGATGGGATTCATGGGTTTGATTCAATGGTGGCTCCTAAAATCCTGCGAGTTTCCTTGGTATTCCGAAATAAAACACACTTCCAAAACATGTCAAAAATAAAGTAGTGAGACTTTAAAATTACTAAATCAATTGCCCGGCGGTATGCGTCAGGTAGTTCTTTGCCAAAGGGTGCCCCGTGATTGACAGGAATTGGCTGTCAGTAGATCGGTTTCTTGCCGATCAATGATCATCTCCCTCGAACTTGGATATCCGATGATAGACATGGTTGTTGATAATTGAGCGCCCTGCCCAGGGTGGCGTATGAATTTTTACTCTTATTTTTACTACTTAAAAGTTCCAAACCCGAATATAGGGGTCGCTAACCGGGTCTACATTCAAATATTTGAAATGAGGTTCTTCTAAATCAATAACCGGTAAACAATTCCGAACTCTGCAGGTTAAGAAACTTTGCAATTATTACTAATTGCTAATCTAATTTCATTGATACTAACGGCTCCGATATATTTCAATATAATCGGGATTAATACTATTGTAAATATACCTGACTTGTCCGTTTTTGTTAGCAGGAATATCGATATTCAAAACAGAACTCTCAGCTTTAATATCACCTCTCATCTGCTTTATTTCAAAATATAAATAAAAAAGACCCCATTCAAGATATAAACAAAAACATTGTACAGGGTGTCCCATTTTCGTAGGTTTTACGGGGTTTCCAGCTTATGAGTAGAGATAGAGAGATGCGGTTTTCGCGACACCGTGCTACTTTTCGATGAAACTAAAGAGGCCGCAAACAGATTTGCCCTAACCATTTTAGTTTCCGTGCTACAGGGTGATTTTGAAAATTTGTCATTTTCGGACACCCCCTGTAACTCAGCTATCGTAAAATATATTTAAAATGTTTCAACTGGTGTTTATAGATTTTTTCACGTAGAATTTAGTGGCATACTCAGATTTTTGCTGAGAGTCATAGTTTTTGACATATTGGCATAACCTACTATTTTTTAAATGGGAGACCCTATATATTATTTTTTCATCTTATTCTTCGTGTCGAGAGCTTTTCAAAAACATACCATAAGTCATATTTATTTTCATAAATAACATGAAAAAATGCATTTTTCTTTAAACGGATTTATGGCATAACAGATCAATCGAAATAAGAGAAGGTGGCTGTGGTAGCCATGGCAACGCCAACAAAAATATGATCAGGCAGCCATTACTGCTGTCATTTTTGGCATTATTGCGTTTAAATTTTTCTTGACGTCTATTATAATTATTGTTTTTAATATGGCTCAGAATCAAAAATTTGAATATTTTGAGAAATATGATATGAACGCGTGTTTTATATTGTCTAATGAAGATGCAGATCAGGCGGCATAGCTTTATCTGAACAGGTTAGTTCTTTTTTATCTTCCTGCATTTTGACTTTATTGGTTCGCTTTATTTTATCTTAGATATCCCGAGAGAAGACAACCAGAAAAAAGAATTTTTCAAAAAATTAAAAATAATCTTTGCCAATATGGATCTTTTAACAAGCCTCGATCGCGAACTTACAATAAAGACAACGAAGAATCTGAGGTCAACGTTTTAGCCCTCGTTCAGACAGCTCCTGAAACATCTTGCAGGAAAATAGACGAAGAGGCGGGTGTACCGAAAACCAAAGTGCAGAAAATTTTGAAAAAGCACAAATTCAAACCCTATAAATACAAACTTGTGCATCATCTGCATCCTGGTGATGCAGAGCGCAGATTGGAGTTCTGCAATTGGTTTATAAATATGAAGGCAGAAGATATCGATTTTGAAAAAAAGATTATTTGGTCAGACGAGGCACATTTTACTAGTTCAGGGATTTTAAATAGACACAACACGCGATTTTGGAGTCAAGAAAACAACCATGTTATTTTTCCTAGGGAGCGTCAGGGCAGATTTGGATTCAATGTCTCCTGTTTTATTTTCAACCGAAAAATAGTTTACCAAATATATGAAGGAAATCTGAATTCGATTGGTTACGTGCGAATCCTAGAAGACGCATTAGGAATTTTGGATGATGTTCCCTTGGCTCAACTAAATAGGATTTATTTCCAGCAAGACGGAGCTCCAGCCCACAATGCCAGAATAAGTCAAAACTGGCTTAACGACCATTTTCCTGGAAGATGGATAGGAACACACGAACCTGTTCGATGGCCACCACGATCCCCTGACCTCTCAGTTTTAGATTTCTTTTTGTGGGGTTATTTAGAAAACAAGGTTTATGTAAGGCGATACGAAAACTTAGAACAACTAAGAATGGCCACCGAAAACGCTTTTGCAGAGTTACAAAGACAGTCATTTACAATAGAAAATGCATTAAAAAGAATTTTTAAAGTTTGTCACACTTGTAGGACACATAATGGTCTACAATTTGAACAATATTTGTAGTTTTAATGAAATTATAATTATTACCTTTTACCTACTTCCTAATTTTTTCTGATGCTGTTACTTTGTTATTTCGTTAATAAATATTTGTTAACTTTTTCCATGGCTCCACAGCCACCTTCTCTTATTTCGATTGATCTGCTATGCCATAAATCCGTTTAAAGAAAAATGCATTTTTTCATGTTATTTATGAAAATAAATATGACTTATGGTATGTTTTTGAAAAGCTCTCGACACGAAGAATAAGATGAAAAAATAATATATATGGTGTCCCATTTAAAAAATAGTAGGTTATGCCAATATGTCAAAAACTATGACTCTCAGCAAAAATCTGAGTACGCCACTGAATTCTACGTGAAAAAATCTATAAATACCAGTTGAAACATTTTAAATATATTTTACGATAGCTGAGTTACAGGGGGTGTCCGAAAATGACAAATTTTCAAAATCACCCTGTAGCACGGAAACTAAAATGGTTAGGGCAAATCTGTTTGCGGCCTCTTTAGTTTCATCGAAAAGTAGCACGGTGTCGCGAAAACCGCATCTCTCTATCTCTACTCATAAGCTGGAAACCCCGTAAAACCTACGAAAATGGGACACCCTGTACATTCAATAATTATATAATTTATTTTTCCTACGACATCTTAAGAAATAAAACACCATTAACTTGACTAAAAAGCACCTTGTATCACATGGGTGTTCAAAAATACTTTTCAACGCGAGATTATTTGGCAAATTGTGAGGTAAAATAAGTTAAAAAAGCAGAGCTTACCTTCAACTTATTTTATTTACAATCAGTCTTACTCAACACTAATCTTGAGACAATTTTTCAATACTAGTGTTGAACATAGAACGAAAGCTTACAGGAAAACGAAAGATATATTAGGAAGAAACAAATTGTACAATTTGCTGTATCTGAACACCAATATTCCACTGGACATGTCATAAATATAAAAGAAACCAAAGTTCTTGCATCTTGGGAATCTTTAAACGGAAAATTAGAGAATGTATTTAAAGTTATAAGCATCCTAACAATTTTAATAGTGATACGGGCTTAAGTCTACATCATACGTGTAAACCGATCATTACACCGGGTCAGATCTAGAACTCTCCGAGCATATTCAGTGTTTTGATCTCGTGATTTAACGATCCCTAAAGATACCTTGTACAATCGAAGGCGAAACGTCGGAAAATTCCATTTTGACACGGTCTAATCTCAAGAACGATGATTTCTTAACTACTGTTGAAATTAAATAGAAAGAAAAGTAATACCGAATGGTATCTGGTTGTTGGTAAGAAAAACAGTATACTGGTGTGGAAATAATCGTTTTCAACTCTTGTTATATTAATGTACTCTATACTTCTACTTATGGACCAATTTTAACAACCGTAATAGTTTAATAGCTGCAACATTAATCATCAATTGTTAACTATTTTTCTATTGTTACAGGTCACTGTAGAATAAGCTGGTAGTATAAAGCAAACATAATGTCCACCCTGGAAAGAAAGGAATACCATGAAACTCGGATAATGCGGAACAGGTCACCAGTGAGAAATATGAGAAGCTCAAACCAGAATTTGGCCCAGTTTGATTCAAATTTAGGTAAAGCAGACCCTAATAATTATAATCTAAAATAAATATTGGAATAGTACTACATTATATCAGACTTCACACAATGCACTTCAATGCATTTTAACATCGACACAATCCAATTAATTCTTAAACAAAACATTTTTTTTTTGTTTAAAATACTTCCTAAAAAATCTGCTGTTATAATTTAACCTATATATTATGCTTTATTTTCTTTGTTTATTATTATTACCTTGATGCAGTAGCGTAGTTACACCCTAGGTAGTAAGGAGGGTGGCACTGAGGTTAGGGGCCTGGAGATAATGGATCCCAAAGAAAACTATGATTTTTTAAGCACCTTATAGCGAAATAGAAGATGGGGACTTTTTTCTTTTATTTTATTTATTTATAAAGGGTATACCTATAAGGTAATACCTCGCGCGGCTGTGTGGCTCCTAAGCCCCGTAAGACTTAAATCCGGTCCTGTTTTTGGTGTTACAATTATTTATAATTGGATTATGTATGAGCGTATAGAAGGTTCTTTGTCAAAAACTGCAAATGGGCCCAAAATTTGTAGCTACGCCACTGCCTTGATATATTCACTTTATAAACGGAGACAACCAAGTTGAGACGAGCATCCAAGCTGAAAACTGTGTCCGATATATATAACTCTTTTCATTTCGCATAATTTACTGTATCTGCGTCCTTGTCTCTCATCGTGGGAAGCGAACATAGATGTAGCTGTAGTTTATTTTTTATCTCCGTCTTGCTCACTTATATTTGTGCTACAGTAGAAAACACTGACGTCCATCGCGCGTCTCTCCGTTTGGATATTTATTTTATTTATATTATTTTAACATTTTTTCCTAAAAACTGTCAAAATAAATAGAAACAAAAAATGTTGGGTAAGCCCAGAGGTTAAGCAGTCAAGTTTGGCTTTAAAAGAACTTTTTAAGTTAAAAAAACAATATCCCGACCTACATGAAGTGTACTTCTCAACAAAAAGAGCACATAAGGCTCTAGTTAATAAAACAAAAAAAGAGTTTTTTCAGAACCGTGGAAGTAATGAAGTAATATCAGCCAACAAGCCTAGAGAAAAAAAGTATAAAATTGACGTTCTTTTACGTAACCTTGGTCATAGAGCTTTAAGGCTGCCTCCATACATATGCGACCTCAACCCTATTGAACCTGCATGGGCAGGAGTAAAAAAATATATTCGAGAGCGCAACACACGTGAACTTTGAATTAAAGATTTAAATGAAATAACATTAGAAGCGACTGACTCAATATCGCCTGAAAGGTAGTAGTGCTGAGAATCCTGTGGGGGAGGCATGGAGATTGGTAGGGGATATTATGGGTAAACAATCCGGGAGAAAAAACATCGAGATTAAATCTAACGATACTGTAGACACAAACCCTCACAATATAGCAAATTACTTTAATATATATTTTAAGGAGGCTGCACAGAATACAAAAATGGGATCAATGTCAATAGCAATTTAGAGCCCACTTCTATAACGGGAAACCTAAGTAGTCTGTTTCTTTACGGTTTTTCTGAAAGGGAAATAGAGGCTATAGTTAGGAACGAGAAAGTTAGCACTATATCACATGTCTTAGCATATGCAATTAATTTAAGTTTTAAGAGTGGTTGTTTTCCAAAAATACTGACAATTAATAAAATTATACCTATTCATAAAAAAGGTGATATTCGGTCAGTTGAAAATTATCGTCTGTAGCCTTAATATAGTGCGGGACACGAAAGAAAACCGGGCGGTCTTTAAAATAAACGTTCATAGTCTTAAGCAAGCGGAAAAGTAAAATTTGTGTACGCAAATAAATTTTATGTTATTTTATTTGTTGTAATAGTTTGCCGCTTCACCTATAAAGTGCGCCAGCTAAGCAGTACGGAAAATTAATCGAGATTTTAGTAAATTTCGCACTGGTCCACTTTCATTTCTATATAAATGCGTACGTTGAATTTGAATTATTATTTCGGAGTAACAATGGCGAGCAAAAGAGGAAAAACAATTCGAAGCGGTGCACGTAAAGTTATTGCGAGCGTTATAGAGTCCTTGTTGACTATTCCAATTCAAAATCGAACAGAAAGCGCTGCATTTTACACTGGTGTTTCGGAAAATAGTGTAAGAAAAATTCAAAGAGAACATAATGATCGCTCACGTTCTACTTCACCTTTAAAATCTCCTGGTGAAAATAGTCCCCGATTATCATACAAAGATAAAATTTACGATGTTGATTTTCAAGTAATCCGAAGAACAATAGAGGATTTTTATATAAACTTGAAGAAGGTTCCGACCTGCAAACCCCTATTTCGTGCTATAAAGAACAAAATAGATTTTCCGTACGGGCATAAAACCTTAAATCGACTTTTACGATCAAATGGTTTTGTTTGGCGCAAGTGCCAAAATAAACGAAAATTGCTCATTGAGAGACCAAATATTTTTCACTGGCGGGTGAAATATCTATCAACTGTAAGGCAATATAGGCAAGAAGGATGCAATGCATGCAATGGAACAAATGCTGGCAAAGTGAAAGTGTTACAGGTGTTGTTCAGGGAATCCGCTCTATTAGTCGCTTTATTATAGTTCATGCTGGTTCAGAAGCCGGATTTGTTCCAGGTGCTGATTTAGTTTTTCGCTCGGGACAAACAATCGGAGACTCATGGATAGATGAATAGAGACAATTTTGAAAAGTGGTTGCTCGAGAAGCTTCTACCTAACATTCCTCCCAAATCAGTCATGGTAATGAATAATGCGTCTTATCATTCTCACGTAGAAGATAAAGTGGCAACTAAATACTCTACAAAAGCTCATATGATATCGTGGCTTAAATTGAACAATCTTGTATGTGATCCAACATGGAGAAAATATCAATTATATGAAGTAATATCAGCCAACAAGCCTAGAGAAAAAAAGTATAAAATTGACGTTCTTTTACGTAACCTTGGTCATACAGCTTTAAGGCTGCCTCCATACATATGCGACCTCAACCCTATTGAACCTGCATGGGGAGGAGTAAAAAAATATATTCGAGAGCGCAACACAGGTGAACTTTGAATTAAAGATTTAAATGAAATAACATTAGAAGCGACTGACTCAATATCGCCTGAAAATTGGAAATCGTATGTTAAACATGTTCGTTCTATTAAAGATAAATACTGGGAAGTAGATGGCAAAATTGAAACTGTTATTGATGATTTAGTTATCACACTGGGATCTTCAAGTAGTGACGACGAAACCTTATCATTTTCAGAGGAAGACAACGATTTAGAAGGAATCGAACCATTAAAATCACAGCCGTCAACCTCGAAAATGGCTTAGTTTTTTTTTTCATATATTTTATAAAATTGTTCATAAAGTAGCTGTCAATAAACTGCTTCAAAATAATTAATTTTCTGTTCAATACCGGGTGTCAAAAAATATCTAATATTGCAATTAATATTTGAAAAACTACAGCACTTGTATTTTTCCAAAATTAACACATCAATGTAGTTATAGTAGGGGAGCCAGCACTGATTCCAGTGAACAAGGTTTATCAAAATTTTAACTCATGCAGTTCGACTTTAAGCTATTCGGGTATGCCAAAAGTGACCGTTTGTCTCCGTCCGTCATATTAATTTGTACAGGGGGCGTCATTGTGAAGTACTACACAGGGCGTTTCCTAATTGCGTGCTAATGTTAAAGGTGGGTGATTCTGGAACTTTTTAAGAAAAAAGTTTAATATGAACCTAAAAGTCTTAACTTTGGAGATACAGGGTTTTAAAAAAAACGTTTTTTTTTAAATCCTAATTCTGATGCTATTATAGATAAATAACTGTGTGAAATTTGATAAACGTCTTATATGCATAAAAGGGCATTTTTTATTAACAATCAATTTTTGAAATTTCTACCAGTGGCGTGTGTATGGAATTAACCTGGGTAAATCCATATGCTCCTTAATGCATTTTAAACTTTACCATTCTGTATCTCAAAAGTAAAGACTTTTAGGACATAAAAACACCCCCTTTAACATCAGCACGCAATTAGGAAACGCCCTGTATAGTTCTTCACAATGACGGCCCCTGTATAAAGTAATATGATAAACGGAGACAGACGGCCACTTTTGGCATACCCGAGTAGCCCAAAGTCGAACTGCATAAATTAAAATTTTGATAAATCTCGTTCACTGGATCTGATGCTGGCTGCCCTTGTAAAATCTAGACTTGTAAATCGTGTATCACTATACTGGGTGGTCCAATAATAGTGGACGTAGGCAGTAGCCCGGGAACCGTTAATGACAGAACTCAAGAAAAAATATATTTATAGGAAATCGATCAAGAAAAATCATTTTTCGCCGTTTTTGCAACACAAAAGAGATATAGAAGTGCGGTACACGAAAGAAAACAGACAAATATAGATAAAGGTTCATTAAGCATAGTTACATTTTTTAATTTTCTAAAGTGCGTATAGTCAAAAAGGAGGGCCATATTATTTAAAGAACGACGGGACACCACTGGTTTAAAGAGATTTCTTGCCCAATCTTCCTAAACCGATTGACCCCGCCCGGCTTTCTTTCGTGTCCCGCATTTTATCTGTATTTTGGAATTGGAAAATTTCCTACTTAAAAATAAGATACTCAATTTCTGTCAATTTGGATTTAAAAGAAACTGCTCTACGATGACGGCGTTGAAACATTTTTATGCAAAAATTAATGGAACACCTGGAGAGGGGTGAGTGTCCTGCCGGGGTCTTCTGTGATCTCAGCAGGGCATTTGACTGTGTTAATTTACAGCTCCTGCTTGACAAGATGGAGGCTTATGGCATAAGAGGTCCAGCTCTGGCACGGCTTTCAGACTTTCTGAGGAATAGACAATGCATCTCTGAACGAATTGTTGTTAATATGGGGGTGCCCCAGGGCTCTGTCTTGGGGCCCATTCTTTTTATCTGCTACATAAATGACATGTCTGCTGTGAATGATAACTGGACAGCTACTCTGTTTGCGGACGATTCTTCTTTTGTTGTTTCTAATCACATTACCGTATGAAATCACTTTTAACTTGGTTTAGTCAAAATTCACTGTTTCTAAATAGCAGTAAAACTACATATTTACGTTTCCATACCCCTCAAACGACTCAAAATTTAGATCTCACTATTAAAGTCGGTAGCGAAGATATTTCAAGATCGACTTCTATAAAATTCTTTCCGTTGACTCATGACTCTCAACTTGAATGTCTTTGGTATGACTATGTTTTGTTATTAGAGTAAAATTCTTCAAACTAGTTTTGTATATAACTAACTAGAAAGAAACACATTAAGTTTTAAACATGTTATGTTATACAGTGTTAAACCGTTCATAACAATTAATGATGTTTTAAACACGTTTAAACACTTGTTTTTAATCGAAATGATTAAACTTAACATCCCTGCGGTAACTAGCAATATACCTTTGAAATCAAACAAAATATATCTACACGATCCTCTCTGGTTTTCTTATACCAAATAAAAACAAATTTAATATTGTTCTTGATGTAAAATAACAATTTTCTTCACTAATAGGTGAATAACCTCTATATTAAGGTGATATGATTATTTTTTCAGATAATTTATTAGAAGACCTCCAAAACTCGGTGTCCCGTCCTGGTAGTTCGATGGGCCAAAATGCTACATCAAGTTACAAAGAAAGTTCAAAATACATTACCAGTAGCTCAGACGGCTATGGAAGAACAAACTCCCTCAATAGGGTTTCGAATGTAAAATCTGCAAATCCTGTTACTGAATACGCCTCTGATGATGCCTACACATATACGGTACAGAATACATATATATTTTTTAACATTTTCTTGATAACTGAAAGCAGTGGCGGACTAACGGGGGAAGCGGCGGATCTGTAACTCTAGGAGGCCCAATATGGAATAAATAAAATAAAATCCTTGCCATTCCTCTCTTATCAAGCTGTTATAGTAGGAATTTAAGATTTTTATTTATCCTCAATAAGTGCACCGGTGCGCGCGCACCGTCACGCAAAAATAAGTTAAATAATGATTTTTAACAATGGCATATATCTAATTTTTAAAAGAATCTAGAAAATTTCAGTATCTACTGATCGCAAAATATATTGTGTATACTAGGTTTTTTGATATCAGCGGACCCTAAAAGATTTGTAAAAACCACCCAAATTACTCTTAGTCCGCCACTGCTGAAAAGTGAATTAAAGTCAAACATAAAATAAAGTAATTCTAACGATCCTTATAAATAAATCTCTAGGCAGCCTTTGACATTAACACTTTGTAGCAATCAAGATTCTTTCTCATAAAGCTACTTCTTAATTGACCTTGAAACACATTAATGACTGTAAACAGTGTCAGGACTGTCACGTTCCAAATTTAAATTTTTGTTGATGTTTGGAATTGCCAAGTAAATCTCAATTAAGATTGGTGTTTTGCAAGGTTAGGTTATTTTGGTCGCAGGACCCGATAGCTGTCGACACTTATATACGTATTTAGAATAAGAGATCTTGATTTTGTTTTAGTTGTATTCTAGAGTTTGTAACTGGAATTTTATTAAGAATTCAATTGTTTTTTTCGAAAAAGCTATTCAGCGACAGAACAGAACAAAGCTATCAAAAATTTTTGGTTTTAAATATTATGATCTATATTTTAATAAATATTTAGAATCTATGGAAAAAAACAGGCATATTTTATCTTTTAATAACAGGGGATATCTTCTCCTGAAAATCCATATTTAGATAATAAATCTCTAATTTTCATTTCTTACGTAAAAATATAACCGTTTTTGAGATATTTAGGGTAAAATATCCAAACTATCCTAAATTAAAACTCGCATTAGAAACAAATAAAGCCAATGTTGAATATTATTTTTTTATATCTCCGAACAAAAAAAAATAAGCTAAATAAAAATATTACAGGTCATATTAATATTTGGGTATTATATAGATATTATCGAATAGTGACATACGAATTGTTGAAATTGGCTCAAAATATTATGTTTCACCACTGGTTTTTTTTTAATACACACACACACACACACATATATATATATATATATATATATATATATATATATATATTATGTGTATTTAAAAATAACAGTGGTGAAACATAATATTTTGAGCCAATAATATATATATATATATATATATATATATATATATATATATTATGTGTATTTAAAAAAACAGTGGTGAAACATAATACAATTTCAACAATATATATACATATATATATATATATATATATATATATATATATATATATATATATATATATATATATATGATAGTATGTTTTCATTCCACTTACACCAACGTCATAACAAGAAAATGATCCTTGTTTGGAACATGTTCTGCATCACAGCAGACACAATGATCCATTTTAGTCAAACGACGATCGCGATTTCGCTCTTATTAGAGCTCATCAGGCCGCCATATATATATATATATATATATATCAACTTAAGGTATTTTTACTTGCAAGCTTACTAGCTTCAATGGGAGTTTCTTTCTCGCGTCCGAATAGAGACAGTCTCTATTGGGACGCGAGAAAGAAAGCTTCGAAAATGCCAAATGTGATTTTGGCGAAACGTCAGCAAAACTGTTCTTTTCAGAACGACAGTAGTGAACGGATGTACACCCGGAATGAAAACACATTGTATTTTTCCATCCGTGAAGGAGTAAAAATCAACACATATATATATATAATATATATATATATATATATATATATATATATATATATATATATATATATATATATATATATATATATATATATATATATATATATATATATATATATATATATATATATATATATATATATATATATATATATATATATATATATATATATATATATATATATATATATATATATATATATATATATATATATATATATATATATATATATATATATATATATATATATATATATATATATATATATATAAATATATATACAGTGTGTCCCAGATTCGCTTCTCTATACAAGGATCTCGGCTCCTATTATACCTACAGCAAAGGTTAAATGGGGAAAGTTTTAGAGGAAACTTATTGCATTCGATGTCCTGCTTCAGATTTACGATCGATCAATTGTTTTTGGAAATATCGGCGAAAAACCGAAAATGGCGGATTTCGTTTTTGCCCAGTATATCCAGAACGGTAAATTTGACAGCTGCCAAAATGTGACATTATTTGGAAACATTTTTAAGACAAATAAGATGGCGTATACGACACGTCTTCATTGTTTTTTGTTAACCCGCAACGCGCCTCAACTTTCATTTTTCTTATGGCCGCCATATTGGATTTTTCGATTTTTGGAAAGAGCCTAAAATTTCCAGTCTAGTGATATCTCACAAGTGCATTAAAAATTTTAGCATCATCGAAATATTACACCTCGATTACACCAAAGTTAGGTTTCAGTTTTTTCTAAGGAGGCCATGATTTAAAGTAATGTTAGCTCTCAATGCTTTTCTAAGGAGGCCATGATTTATCTGTAACAAAATTGGATTTTGACTTTGACGTAAAGTTAAATAGTTGAAAGTATCACAGTTGTGCTTTAATAAGTAGTAGGTACGCTTCTATCCCAATAAAATCATAAATCTGACAAATAAATTGTCAAAACCTATAGAAAACGGCCGGCATTCCGTATTCAAATAAAGAAAGGGTTGACATGTTAGCTCTGTACTTTCAATCATACAGAAACGCCGACGTTACCTCAGCAAGGTATTTGGAGATGTACCCCGAACGACGGCAGCCTCATAAAACCAAATTCAGGAGAATCGTAGTTAATTTAATTAACTATGGTGCCTTCGAACAACCTAGAAGCGGATACAATAATAACAATGAAAATCGAGACAGAAACATTTTACGAGCTATCAACGAAAATCCTAGTACATCGGTAAGAACTGTAGAACAGGAAACTAATGTGCCAAAATCAACAGTACAGAGTGTTTTAAAAAGGAATAAGTACTATCCATACAAGCCCATAATCGTACAAGGACTTAAGGAAACTGATTTTCCAAGACTACAGTTCTGTGAGTGGTATACTAGGAGATGTAATGAAAATCCTGATTTTGTAAATCATGTCATCTGGTCCGATGAGAGCAGGTTCACGAATTGTGGAGTCTTTAATAGGCACAACCGTCATCATTGGGCTGTGCAAAATCCTCACGAAGTGGCAGAGAGACGTCTACAGATCAGATTTGGAAGTAAAGTTTGGTGTGGGATCATTGGTAAGTTAATCCAACCAATCTTTTTTAAATAGGCTCCAAATGATGGTCAAATAATAATCTTTTTTTTTGTTTGGTTCTTTAATGATACTAAAAGAGTATAATCTAATAAAAAAAAGTAAAACGTTCTACTCTAGTCAGTCAACTTACTTTTTTGATATTGTATAACATTTTTATTCAATCATTTTGTATTGTAGTTTCGAAGACCCTATAAAAATAGAATTGGGTTCTATAAATTTATTAACACTTTATCTAAATTTTCTGCAGATTTAGCTAATTCTCTAAAATTATTTTGATTGTCTGAATTTAATGATTTATTATTACCCGGGAAGCCTAGTTCTTGCGTTATGAAAAAAATACCATATTAATCAAATGTCGAATTATTTTTCGTTTTTCATTATGATTTATAGAAAGGCGTTCAGCTGTATTTCCGAATAATTTAAATTTTAAAGCGCAAGGAGTTTGTTCTTTTGATATTTTATGCTTTATTAAGGCACGGTGTACTTCTTTAAGATTATTATATCACTGAAATAAATTGATTTAGTATTTCCGAAATTAATATGCAATACCAATCCTGAGACAAGGAGTTCTAGACACATTTAGAAATATTAACCGAAATACACTTACCAGGGTTATACGAAAAACAGTCACCATTTGTCAAAAACGTTTCGATGCAAATGGACATCGTTTTGCAGATTTGTAAATTAATGTTACCTACTTACAAAGTAGTTAAAGCTCATTTAGATTTTTTAAGTCGTTATTTACGTTCATGTTGTATCGAAAATTCAATGCGTTCAATACATTACTTACTTATTATTGTAATCTTGTGACAAATAAATTATGGTCTCCTTTAAAAACATTGAAACCTAATTTACGAAGTGTGATATTTTCATGACACTAAAATCTTTAATGCACTTGTAAATATCACTAGACTAGAAATTTTAGGCTCTTTCCGAAAATCGAAAAATCCAATACGGCAGTCATAAAAAAATGAAAGTTGAGGCGGGTTGCGGGTTAACAAAAAACCATGAAGACGTGTCACATTTTGACAGCTGTCAAATTTACCGTTCTGGATATACTGTCAAAACCAATTGACCGATCGTAAATCTGAAGCCAGAATGCAATAAGTTTCCTCTAAAACTTTCCCTATTTAACTTTTGCTGTAGGTATAATAGGAGCCGAGATCCCTATATAGAGAAGCGAATCTGGGACACACTGTATATATATATATATATATATATATATATATATATATATATATATATACATATATATATATATATATATATATATATATATATATATATATATACAAGGATCATTTTCTTGTTGTTATGAAGTTGGTGTACGTGAAATGAAAACATACTATAATTTAATGCTCCCAACGAAAGCCAGGAGTTACAATGTAATTCAATGCCGGTCGTGGTATTAGCCAGCGGAGTAGTTGTTTTTGTGATTCCATTCCATCCACGGGGTTCTCTAGTCTATGGCGTCCTGATGAGCTCTAATAAGAGCGAAATCGCGATCGTCGTTTGACTAAACTGGATCATTGTGTCTGCTGTGATGCAGAACATGTTTCAAACAAGGATCATTTTCTTGTTATGACGTTGGTGTACGTGGAATGAAAACATACTATCAATATATATATATATATATATAAAGAACTTTAAGTGTATTACCATATATTATCATATATATATATATATATATATATATATATATATATATATAAAGAACTTTAAGTGTATTACGTGCTCACAATAAAAAAAAGAAAAATAATTTAATAAATAAATAAATATATAAGTTGTGAAACTTATTCAAAATTGTTTTTCGAAAATAAATTTGAATTTTTCATAAAAATCCCAATTATTTTTATATATATATATATATATATATATATATATATATATATAAAGAACTTTAAGTATAACAAAGGATATATAGGCATTTTTATTTTTCATAAAAATCCTATTTTTATATTTAACCTATGTCTTATAACAAAGGATATACAACTGACACCCCCAATAGGGTTGAACATAAAATTTTTTGCTGCTAAGGAAAATTGTTTTTACTTAGGTTTATAGTTCGTGGTAAAGTTTTAGCAAAATGTATTATTTATACCTTTGATATTCCCAGTGTTAAATAAAAAAAAGCGGAATGAAACAAGTGAAGTAGGAGTTATGGGTCAAGTTAATAATGATGCAATATTGAGTATAGCAGGTGTGAAGCTTGCGCCTATTTTCTTTTTTCTATAAGGGAATATGACAGCATACTTGTATTTAGATCTATGGGAAAATTTAATAAAACCAATAGTTTTAAAAATATTTGAAAATTATGAAAAAAATCAAGACGTGTTGCAGCAAGATGGTGCTCCTTCACACTATGACTTTGAGTGTGCGGCGGTTTGTCGGCGAAACACTTCTCCACTTGATTACTTTCTGTAGAGACAACTCAAAACTAAAATGTATGCTACTCGACCCAATTAAAGGTGTTCCGACAACTAATTTTAAATTATTTAAATGCTCCCTAATCTCCGAGGACGATTCTAACATAATCTTTATTATTCTATGAAAGTTAGTGGTAGTCATTTTCAAGAGTTTATAAATTAATACCTATGGTAAGGTTAGCATTTTATATTTTACATTTAAAATATGATTTTTCAATAACTAATGAACCAAATGTAATTACTAGGTGGCGTTGAAAAGAGAATAACTCGCTCCACCTTACATTTAAAATCGTAGGGAAGAACTTCACCCCCGCTACAGATTTGGAAAGGGGCAAGTGGCTCCACCATTAAATACCGTAATCAGAATAAATAGAAGACTGAAGAAAGAGGAATTCTAGGCACTGGAAATAAGAAGAAGGGAACTTAGCAATTTTGTTATACTGCGAAATAATCCAAGGCGCTCAATTCCCATACCTTTTATCCATTCGTCTGTCTGTCTGATTTGTATTGTTTTATCAAGTTTATTTAGAATGTAATGAATAACCGTTTTACCTAGAAATATGGATTTTTAAACCAAAAAAATATCTAAAGTTTTTAAAATTCTCTCTGGGATAGAGAACGTATTAAAAATTGCAACAAAAATACACCCATTTCCTTTATACATAATCAAATTATTTTTTTCAGTCGCCAGATGGCAGAGAAAAAGTCCACAGCTACAAGAAAGAAAAATACATGTACGGCAAAAGTTCAGTAGAACGGGACATTGAACCTGAAAGAACACGGATGCAAAATAGTATTAGCCAGTTAGATTCTTTGTTGGACGATTTGCAACAAGTGAAAAAATCTTCCTATTCCGAAAAAGGTACAGTAAAAAATCCTTTATAGTCTGTATGGTTTATATTATATGAATATTTTGTTATATTCATTAAAAGTTGCTATAAACAATATAATTTCTAAATGCAGACATGATTACTCAGGTGGACCTTTAGTTCCATGTATCCTGTAAGGATTCCTATGGTACTCCTAGATTCAGCTGAGAAACAACATAATACGCCATTAACCCTTGTTTTGCAAGGCCGCCTGCTCTTTTGTTACCATATATTATGCCTTCCTGTCCCGGTATTCAGAACTGTTTCATTCTGTTCGGATCAGTCAATGATTTTAGTTAATTCTAACGTTGCTACACCAGCCTTTCTTCCAATTCTAATCACCACATCTTAGCTGCATTTCTATCACCAACGCCCACCTCATTCAAATAAACTACCAAATCTCAAGAAAGCTGTCAAAAAAGCTAGGTTTCGTTTTGTAAAATTAAAAGTATCTAGTTCTACTTACTAACTTGAATACCCTCTAAACATAAAAATGAATAATACTAGGGCCATTGCCAAAAATAAATTTAAAACGATGGTATAATTCAATATTTGAAAAAAATGTATTAACATAAAATAAGTTAGTTTCACGTAAACAAAAGTATACTAAACTAGAACGTAAGCTTTCATGGCTTTGGTCAATTAAGAAATCATGGTTCTTGGGATTAGACCGTGTCAAATTGGAATTACTATCCGACGTTTCGCCTTCCATTGCACGAGGCATCTTCAGGGATTTTTACTCCACGAGATCTGAATACTGAATGAGCACGGCTAGATTCAGACGGGCTTTAATACTCGATTTATGCTCGCCGAACCGTGACCCCTTGTTAAGATCGTTTCCACGTGTGATGTGGGCCGTAACTCGTATCTCTATTAAAATTTTTTGTATGTTTAAATATTTTAATAGATTCTCTAATTTTTCGTTTATGAAATCCTGGAACCTATGCTAGAACCTTGGTTTTCTTTACATTTATAATATAACCGGTGGTATGCTGGTGTTCAGCCACAGCAGATTGACCTAGTGGAAGCGTCTTACGTCCACTTATTTCATATTTCAAGGGAACTTTTTATGAACAAACTTCAGGAGCAGTGTTAGCGAATATCTTTATGGAAGCCTTTGAGGATATTGTCCTAACATCCGCTCCACTAAAACCAAAACACTGATTCAGATATATACAGGGTATTTCACCGTATTTAGACTTCATCTACTGCCTTTATTATAAGAAATCGAAAGATATTTTACATACAAAAGTTCTAGAGATTGTCCTAAACCGCCAGGAAGTAATTTTTATTAAAACAAATCAACATCGCAAAGCTACTAAAAAACAAAAACTTTGTTTTTGTTTGTATTTTTTAAATGGAACAACCTATATATTACATTATATTTCGAAAGAGTATATTGTGTCTATATTTGTTTCAGTAGTCCCAGTTGCCATGGACAAAAACAAAACAAAGCGGAAGATCCAAAAGACTTTAATATTAATTAAAATTTATTTAGCCGTCAAAAAGAAATAGTTTAATCAGAAAAATAGAGGAAACATTTTACATACTTCGCATATTATATATTTAACAAAAACAGTAATATTGTTTAATATAAATATTTAATATTTGTTTACATAAATTACAACATAATTAAAAAATGACAACAAAATATAACAAATCAACAATAAAACAAATTTACAGTAATCACTACGATACTAAACAGACCCACACGATCACACGAATACAGAACTACCGGTAGTAATTGGAAAATTACTTTTACAAAAATTATTGTGCGCATTTTACAATTTTCTATAATCATTACCAATTTTAAGCAAAACATTCCTAATGATTTGGGGATTCTCATTTAAGAAATGAATATTAGTTTCAATTCTTTCCCTTAAATCCCTTAAATTAGGGGAAGTACGGACAAAATGACATAGTATTTTAATATTGCTTTATGAAAACTTACTATAAACATTAACAAACGCTTATTATATGTAACAGTTATCTTTGATACATTAGCTTTTCATGTAAGAAAGTTATTTTTAAATAATGTAAAGGTACACAAACTTAAAAGCTTAATACTAAAACCTAACTCAAAACCATTTTGTCCATACTGAAAGGACAAAATGGCATATGTGTTATGGACAAAATGACTTAAACAGAAACACATAGTTCACAAATGAACATCTTTGTCGTTTTTGGTACATCAGCGCAAATTGCATGAGCCCACTGTGCACATTTTATACACCTTAACCAGTTCTCACCAAGCTTTGAACAGGAATATAAGTCGTTGCAATAAATACAGGGACAGTCGTCGTCACCAGTTTGCGAAGCAAATGAATCTGCCTCTTCATCATCCTCATTGTAATCAAATACTGCTCTAGTGGCCTTTTGCTTTCTTTTTTCAGAGATAATTTTAGGCTCATTTTTGGCTTTTACTTCCTCCATGTTCGGTGTAGAAGTGAGAACAAAATGCGTTTTTTGCTTCTTTGGTTTTCTCTTCCCCTATCCTCTGACTAAATTTCCCTGCGGAATAGGAGAACATTTCAATCGGAACGAGCAAAGAACTTGTTGATGGTTCAGGATTTTCCTCACCTCGAAATATTTCATATGGTATGATGGGTGCACTTTCAGAGAATGAATCTGTTGATGGCCCAGGATTCTCTTGACTATTCGTGCTTTCATCTGGAACGGTAGAGGCAATTTCGTTATTTTTAGAACTTGGATTTTCTATTACCTGTGTGGGCGCAAATTCAGGAGGCATTATTGGAACATTGGTTGTCTCAGCAGGCTCAAACATATAATCTGGAAAGATATCAGGGGCAACAGGCCAGAGATCAGTGTTTTTAAATCCTTGGCATGCATTTTGCACAGTAGCAGCTTTGCCATAGGCCTCATTAAATAAATAGTCAATTTGTAGATGAGTAACTACGCAACCTGGATGAATCTTTAACCATTTTGATATTTCCTGATTGAAGTAGGTTTTTAATGGTCCATAAAAACATACGTCCAAAGGTTGCAATTGCAAAGGTGCAATGAGGTGGCAGACATAATACGATTATACCATTCTCTTTAGCGTATGTCAATGATTCAAATCCTTTGTGACTAGCATGACCATCGACGACGAGGAGCACTTTTTCATCAACACTAGCCTTCGCATAGGTTTGAAAATGCTTCAACCATCTGAAAAACACATCTGTGGTCATCCAGCCCGACTCTTGTGCAATTCCAAGAGTGCCAGTTGGGGCCCCATCCAAAAGCTCATTTTTAAAATTCTTTCTACGGAATATTAAACATGGAGGTATGTAAGAGCCGGTTGCATTCATGCAACACACAACGGTGACATGAGATCCTCGCACAGCACTTGTTAAGCAACCGATTTGCTTCCGGCCAGTTGTTGCCAAAATGTTCTGTGGTTTCTGATCAGTAGATAGACCGGACTCATCTACATTATAAATCCTATTGGGTGAAAAGTTGTGAGTATCCAACAAATCTTGATATACCTTAAAGAATTTTTCAACTTGAAGCTTATTGAAAGCCTGAGCCCTAGCCGCTGAAGTCGGTTCTGGTTTACGTACCGAAATATCTTTATTCCTTTTTAAAAACCCAGTTAACCATTCCTGTCCAGCTCTTTGTTTTTCTGCATTGAAAATATGCGAAAATTTATTTTGTTCGGCTAACTGAAATGCTAACTTCTGAACGTCTTTACGAGTCAAACCAAAAAGCCGTGTTTCTAATAATTTTAAATGATTAACTAGCTGCCTTTCAATTTCTGGAGGAAAAGTAGGTTTGTACCTTCCTAGTCCTTTACCAGTTGGATTTAATGTTTTGTTTTTTCCTAACGCGTGTCTTCTCAGAGTCGCCTGAGGGACACCAAACGTTTTGGAGGCTAAAAGCCAACCCATTTTATTTTGCTAAATAGCCTCAATTGCATTTTTCATTGACACGTCGCTCTAGGATGTCGATTAGATGTTCTTCTGTAAGCAAATAAATATAATCATATTTTTGGTTTATATAAATTATAATGGACAAACTGACATACTATGTCATTTTGTCCGAATGAGCACTATGTCATTTTACCCATATTGGATATTTAATAGTTTTACATTAAAAATAAGCATTAAATGTTATCTATTTACGAAAGTAATCAATTCCATACACTATAAAGAATTGATTTAAAGCAAAATAAGTTGACTGAAAATCCAAAACTTACCGAAAATAAGAAAACAGAATCACACGTGGAAATTTTTTTTCGCCCGGTACACCTTCACTATACGACTGCGTCGGTCTAACTGAACTTCTAATATTACGCTCTTCGCAGCGTATTCAGGAACCATTTAGAACACGTGACATACAGTCGGTGGGGCGGTAAATAGCGCGAATTATGAAATACAGGTTGTATGTCATTTTGTCCTTATGTGTCATTTTGTCCATACTTCCCCTATTACTTCTTTCTTTAAATACCCCCAGAAAAAAATATCTAACGGCGTCAAGTCTGGACTATTCGGGGGTTAATTTATATTTCCATGAGCTCCTATTCACTCGTCATACTGTTCATTTAAGTTTTCTCTTACATAAATAGGTTTATGAGGTGGCGCGCCAACTTGATGCCACACAAGATTCGCGAATTGCCTAAGAGGAAGCTCTTCTAAAAGATTAGTTATATCGTTTTCTAGAAACTGTAGGTATCTGATTCCTGTTAAAAAATGATCGGACCAATTATTTGATTTCTAAGAATCCCACACCAAACAATTAACGACATACGCCCCTGAGTTTTAATTTCAATATATCGATGAGGATTTTCTGGTGCCCACATGTGAGTATTTCTTCTGTTATACACGCCCGCTGTAATAAACACCGAGTGGTCACTCCATAAAATTTTGTTAAAAAAAAACCAGTATTTTAATTTTATGGATATCTGTTAACTTTTGCGCCGGCAACATTTTAAAGGATGATATCCATGTCTATGTAGGATTCTGTAAATTTTGCTTCTAGATGTATTAAAATGTTTACTAGCATCTGATATAGATAAAACCGGATTTTCAGGCTTTAAATTACATAAGTAATTAATAATAACACATCTCCAACCTTGAAAAAATAATAATATTTGCAACTCTTCACCATCGTTGTCGTAGTACGTTGCCTGTCGGAGTAAATACGGCGATATTCTGCTTGGGCTCTACAAACAATATTACTGTTTTTGTTAAAATTTCGCCTTTTGTATAACCCATTTTACAGTTTAAACTATTTCGTTTTGACGTCTAAATAAGTTTTAATTGATATTAAAGACGTTTGAATCTTCGACTTTGTTTTGTTATTTGTCCATGGCAACTGTGATTTCGTAAACCCAAATATGATATTATCGCGATTTGTAAACGTAAAAGTTTCAAGAACTACTGATCCAAATAGAGACATATTATACATTTTTGAAATCAGAAAAATATTTTGTATCAATCTAATCCCAAAAACCATGATTTAATATTAATAATAAGAAGGATACTGATTTTCCTGGTATGCAAAATTTTAATAAATTACTTTGTTCAAGAAATTTTTGTTTGTGTGATCTCGATGTAGATGTCAACCTTATAATTTCATAGAAACAAAAATCAGTATTTTCCGTTATCAATCCCATAAAAATTAAAAATGTTTGTCAACTTTTTTGACTACTTAATTTAATACGCACTATCCCATGTTTTCCTATCCCGTTACAACAAAACAAGCCGTAAATCATAATACCCAGAAACCAAATATTTTTCTGTTCTCATTAAACCAAAGGAAACACAAATCCGCCTACTGAACTAAAATAAATAATGCATTCTCTATAAAATTTTACGCCACGAAAACCCAAGTTTTGAAATGAATCGAACCGTATTTTTAGCAGTTTCATTTGTTTTCCAGAGTCCTATAATAGCACTGGCGCTGATCCAGGATTTCAGTAAGTACCAAAAAGTAATATTTCATAACTTTTTTTTATTATATACAAGCAGTTTTGTTTATTAACAATTGATTTCGCAAATTTGTATGAAACTATGTAGCAATAACTAAATAGTTACTTATAAAAATTAACAATTAACTTGTTTCCTGAAACATTGGAAATATATATTGAAATATTGGAAATATTTAAAAGACAAAAAAAAAGAAAAAACATAACAAAACACAGAACGCTTATACATCAACACAAATGAAGAGTTATTCTTTAAAAAAAATAAAAAATAAGGTCAGATTTGTAAAAAAAAAATTTTCCACAAACAAGTTGAGAAAGAGGCTTCACTGTAGTCATTACTGTCGTCACACTCAATAACGTCTTCGGCATTAGGATCTTCTTGCCTGTCTACTTCCTCAAAATCTTCGATAGTATCGGAAATAAAAATTGACCTTTCGTCCTTTTCTATTTTCTTCAGCAAGTTTTCATTGCGGGATACATAGAGTAGTTAAGGGGCTCTGACATTGGTAAGTCTGTTTCACTTTTTCGAATGAATATGACTATAAACGCTAAAACTGCGAAGATGCCAGCATCATCAAAAGTCGTGACGCTATTTGTGATAATGAAGATGAAGAACAAAGTCCTTGCCACCAAGAGACTGGGTTATGAAAAATACTTTTCCATGTAAAATTATTTCCAAATAATTTGCCACCTCTACAACGGTAATTTGCTGTTTCATCAATTATTTTTTGCTCATATATATTAAGTTTATTTTTTGATACATTAAATATGAATCTGTGTTTCATCAAGTTCAGAACCTTGTGATTTTGCAGCATACTGTATGGGCTTAATAACAATTTTTTCTCTTTTGTCAACAAACTCCAACAATTCAGATTTTTCTTTGTCGTTAAGCGGGGACAATGCAAGGTTGTTCTGAATTACCCATTTAATGTCACGAAATGCTTTTACAGCAAAGTGAATAGTGCCATAATCTCCTTCTACAATTTTTAACCATTTGCAAATAGGTTCAAAAATATTAGTTAGGTTAGAAATTTGACCCCAAAATACTTCGTCATTTAATATCCACTGCTTAACATATTTATCAATCATTTGTGTTGCTTCTTGGCTAAGTGCAACTCCTTGTAAACCGAGTCTAGTGCTGTATACACTTTTTAAACTGATCAAAATTGAAGACCAGCGAGTTTTTACAGGCACCTGCATTTGACTCTATATTTTTGTTTTCTGTTTGTTTTGTTCGCAAAAGTTCATACAGAACTTGTTTTTTCTTGGTCTCTCTTGGAATATCTGTAACTTTATCGATTAGAGCCGATATAGTAGTGATTTTAAGCAAATCATTACATAACAAATTGCAACCATGAGAAAGGCAACCATATGGAATGATATCAGATTTTTCCTTTAGTATGATTCCAGCAAGTTGCATATTTTTTGCATTATCTGCAACGTACCCTAAGAATTTGTTTCGTCCGTATTTTTCAATTATCTTCCCCATTTCTTTAGCTATATACTCTGCAGTGTGTCCTTGCAACTCAGTTTCTATAGAAGCTTCCAGTAGCTGCGATGGTGTAGTGATTATACAATTTATAACTCCTTGGTTTCGTATGTTGCTCCAGAAGTCTCTGTGTCGTCCTAGAATCCCACTTTCATTGATTGTAGTTTCAACTTTCTCCTTTACTTTATTGAACTCTGCATCCAACTTTGTATTCGACAGTTTATATATAGTTGGTAGTACAAAACTTGGACGAATCATCTTGAAGAGCTTAACCCATTCGGCGTTCTCAAGGATGGACAATGGACAGTAATATATATATATATATATATATATATATATATATATATATATATATATATATATATATATATATATATATATATATATATATATATATATATATATATAAATATATATATTTGGATTCCTATATATTTCTTAGCAATAATCTACGACACTTACTTGGTCTTTTTTGGAAATTCGGTCAGCAAAATCAAAAACACTTCTAGAAGTCGCATATATTACTGATTTCATTTACAACATTGGAAGTAGATGAGGGCGGCATTTCGAGATCAATGTCAATACTGGAACTGCCAATAGTACTACAAGTAGCAGTAGAATTTGAGCTTGACGGTTGTGGTGGTAGTATTTCTGGCACTGACTTTTCTGATTCAGAGGCAATAACAGGGGAATTATCAGTATAACTCAAAATGCTTTTATTTACCAACACACATTCATTGTCGCTTGATGAGGCATTTCCTTCTTCGTCTTTAGTAGAAATGTAATGCTTCCAAACAATGTCTTTTGTTTTCCCCATTTTAAAACTCCTTATAACGATCGACACTATCAAAAAATCAAAAATAAACTTCCAAATCTTATAAAATATCTTTTACACAACGTATATTGTATAATAAATATTCTCTAGTAACGCACTGCAGCACTCACGTTGTTGCTTTAACAAATAATACGATATTTATGTCAACCGGAAATTCCCCTATGACTCGGGACTTCCCAGGCGCCAGCCGTAGAAATCCGATGTTGCCAATAAATTGGTAAATAGTCGATTCGTCGAGCTAAGGATATTCACTGTTTATGTTTGTGAAAATTGTTTTATAGTAGGTTTAATGCTTATAGGGTTACAAAATAAGATGGAAAAATACAACGTGTTTTCATTCCGGCGCGGCGGTACATCCGTTCACTACTGTCGTTCTGAAAAGAACAGTTTTGCTGACGTTTCGCCAAAATTACATTTGGCATTTTCGAAGCTTTCTTTCTCGTGTTCGAATAGAGACTGAAGTGTTGGTGACTGCGACGCTTCCTTTTATAACCCCACCCGGGGCCGTCGTTATTTATGTTTTCCGGATGGTGCTGTTGTTGTTGCGCTAATTGCGCTTGAGTTTTTGCGATTTTAGATTTGTCGATTATTGTCTTCCATATTGTTGGTAGTTTTAATAATTCATCCCTTTTATTCAAATCACCTTGTTTTTCAATTTCTCGGATTATTCTGGTCTTATAATGTTCTATAGGGACAAAACATTAAAACTCCAACTACATCCATCGAAATTTATTTTATGGCCGGTTTCCTGATGATGTAGGAATAAAGCTGAGGTTGTTTGTTTGTTTCTGATGCTGAGTTTATGCTCTACACTCTTCCATATATATATATATATATATATATATATATATATATATATATATATATATATATATATATATATATATATATAATATTAATAAACATCGGATTTGAATCGTTTGTGACAAGATTTACATATTTAAAGTATTTCCAATATTCCCAATAGAAATATTTCCGTCCGAAAATTTCCAATATTTACACTAACTAGGGCGTTTACGAACTTCATATTCAAATTAGCTTAATTTAAAAAATAATTGGGTATTTTAAGGAGCTATTATCAATCGTCTGGTAAGCGGGAGTCACATTATAGACTGATTTGCCAACATCTGATTTTTGTATACTACTAGCAGTAAGCAGCAGCTGCTTCTAAATAATTTTAGCTCCAAAACATCGTGTAAAATCGATTAATTTCTCTATGTCTTTGTTAGAAAAAAAAATCTCTGCAAAAACGAAAGAAACTTACGTAGGTCAAAAACTGGATGAGTTTAAGAAAAGGAACAGGAGCTTTATCAAGTTTTTTTAAAGTTTGCATTTAAAGGTCCTGCATATTAAGATTATCTGTTTCAAAGTTTAAACAATTGCAATAATATAATATGTTCACGAAAATGTTATTTCAATGTAAAGGTAAACTTGATTTAAGATACCTCGCAATGATCTTAGACGTCCATTTTAATTCCGCAACTGTAAAACCACCTGCCGCCATTAATATTAAAAAGATGACATTATCAAATCGTGCTGCTGGGGCTACGGCTATTTCAAGAGAGTTCTCATTACGCTGTTACATTTCTAACACCAGAGCAAAAGAGCCCACTGGATCAGTTGGTGGCGACTAGACTTAATCATTTCCAACTCTATATACAAAATTACTTTTTCATTTAGATTTTTAACAAATAACAATGTTTGTGCAAGTGATTAATGATATTAAATATCAAATTTTGTCTCCCAAGTGAATTTAGTAATGTAGCATGTACTGTAGAAAGCCTACAAAATGAAGTTTCTTTTATGTTAATATTTAAGAGCTTCTACCTCAAATTGGGGTGCTGAATGAAGTAAAACATACACGAAGACATGAAGCCATATTGTCTTTTGAAGTAAAACATAATAATGTTCGATATTTGATAACTTTCCTGGAGTAAACTTAAACTTAATACATTTACGGTTATAGTAATTTACAAATTCATTACAGGCACTTTATAATTTTAAGCAAAAAGTAGGTGAACCAAGTTAAACAAATTTCTCCATTGGCCAATGGCTTGGAACTTATTGTTTGAATCAATATTCATTTTAATAATCACAAAAACAAATATTGCAATACACTAAAACAACAAACCTCATAAGAAACCCACTTAAAAGTAAACAAAACGATTTTAGCAGCAATATGGCCGAACCAATCAAAAATTGGTTACCCTATGGTCGCCATTGTCCTAATAAAGTCACTGTAATGTGTACTGTTGCTAACACCAACAAAACCATAGGATAGTGGGTATTAGTAGAGCTCCTACCAGGAGGATTTCCAGTAAAGGTCCTTTCAGCCCTAATCACTGCAGTATTTTAAATAACCCCCTCCAAAAGTGACTAATTTGTATATTTTGGCAAATTAAATCTTCCATGTGGTGAATTATATTAGTCAGTCTCAAATGCAAGATATGTTTTTCACATAAACGAGCAGTTCTGTTTTATTTTTTAAATTTAAACACTGCTTATTATTGCCTTAATGTTTTAGTACGAAAACTGTCAACAGAGAACTTCATTATGGAGACACTCCACCATCTTCGAAAACAAGGACCATCGAACGCCTGGAAGAAAAAAGCTCTTACAAAAAAGATTTGGGATATACAAGCGAAGGTATTTCGTTAAATTTCAAATTAACTCGTAATTTTTAAAATATGAGTTGACTTTATTCTTTATATTGACAATTACTGTAGTTTTCTATGTGTTCCGAGTTGGTTAATTTAAAAAGAAGTACGGGGTACCGTTTATCTTGTTAAAAATAAGGCTAAGTCTACTGCTATAAAAGCCAATGATTACCAAAAAATTGAAAAAACGATCAAAATCTAATGTATTAAGCATCATTAGTCTATGCGAAATTTTAATAGGGGTTTAGTGAAGATTAGAAAAGATGATTAATAAAAAAAAGTGCATGCTGTATATACAAAACAAGCCTTTAATGGCATCTTTTGTTTATAATAACTATTTTTTTAATGTGCCAAGGAATCACTCCTTCAATCTTCTGAATATACTAATAAAATATTACCTCATTAATCATGTAGGCATCATGTATATTAGTACTTTAGTTAATTTTCCCCCACTCTATTTGTTGATATAGATATGATTTTTGAGCACTGGTTTCAAAAAGAAAAAAACACACATTTCAAAATTGATTTTTTTAAAAAAATTTTTTCGTCAGCAATACTTTATTTTCACAAATTTTAGGAACCTACGGTGACCTGAGACCGCTCCGAACAACGTCCCCTTCCCCGTCCTCAAAAACGTCCACACTAACGAAACAGTCAAAAGTAACGAATGTGCACGAATATCCGATACGAGTCGTCGAAACCCCCGTACCCGATATCGACCCTGAAGTGTTGGCACATCTGGATCCCAATTTGCATCCAGCAGGTAAACACTATACGTTAAACATAAACAATTTCTATTCTCATTCCTGTTTTAATAAAAGCCGAACGATTTACTTTCATTACCGTACACATTAGAGCTCACGCATGCGCAGTGTACCATAACAAAAAATGTAGAATAGTCGGTTGGTCTGCTGATTCGTCTATGGGCGCGAAAAGTAGTAAAACCTCAATACGAGTCTAGGAACATCGGGTTTGCCACATAGACAAGGTTTTAAATTTATAAAACTGCACTGATTGAATACTAATTGCATAGGATATTATTAATTCGTGAGCGTTAGAGGATTCCGGTGGTTAGAAAACTTGTTTTTTAATTTGTTGTACAAATAGTTCGAAAAATACATAAATATTTTGAAATAGATGGCACAGCCTGTTTCCCGAACAATGATGTACTCCTGTATTGTCGAGACAAAAATGTCCTTTCGCCTCGTTGAAATGCGATTATCCGCTCAAGGACCTCTATCGTCTCGTTTTGTAATATAACAGGCCAGACCACAATCTGTACCTATATCTTTTTTACTTAGGTAAGATCTAGCTTATTTTTCACCATCTTTTAGGTAACACTAAAGTGACAACTACCATTAAAACATATACGTATGAAATTCCCGGCTCTGGCAGTTACCCGACCCAAGTACGAGAGGATACGACGGTAAACGAAAGGTATTTAGACAAAATGGAGAAATATGCCTATGCGCCGAACGACACCATCACTACTCCAAGCAAGAGTTTTGTGTATAATAAAGTGAGTACGATTGTGACTCGTATAGCTCGATCAGTAGGGTTAATAGGACTCTGCAACCGTCAAATCCCTTAGAACGGCTATAATCACAGATTATTATTTTATCTGTGACGTCAGTGATTGTAAACCTTCTGAAACAATTTAGAACCTTATAATTTACAAACATATCCAATCTAAACAAGTTCAGAATCAGTTTATCCTAAATAAAATATGTTGACGTCACAAATTACAAGATAAGAACTTCCTTCGACTTAGAGCTTTTGCGGAATCCTTCTATTGCCCCTACTTTGACCGAACAATTTTTTTTTTCATAACAATAAAAAATAAGTTTTAGGCAAGCTATTTAGGTATTTATAAAAAAAATTAAAAAATCGAGAAATTAGTTTAAATCTATATGATTTAAAAATTGTTTAAATATACCATTCAAGTGAATTAGCGGATACTTGATAGAAACCATTACACACTGTACAGGGTCTTCCATTGAGGAGGAAAAACGTTTTTTTTTTTACTTCCCCCGTATTTCTCACGAAATTAAAGTGTTTTTAGGTACTATATGTCAATCTTCGACTGTTTTTGATTTACTGATGTTTGAAAATTGACATTTTTACCTCTTTGAGCCGTCAGAGCACCTGAACGGTTGGACCTAGAGCAAAATAACTTTCACATTCCTATCTTAGTTTTTGATAAGCTATCTTATGACGCCAGTCAAACAAAAAAACGTAAAATATTGGACCCAAAATTTTATTATTTTTAACACACAAACATGAATCAAAACCCTTGAAATTTAATGGTTTATTGTGTCGATTAAATATTCCTGAGGAGGTAAATTTGGCCTCGTTTGTCCAAAGAATTATTTTAAACAAATCAGGGTCGTTTTGTTACCGTATTATAAATTTGAGCGACTTTCTTTCTGTGCAGCTGTTAAATGCTGTAGTGGAAGTATGTGAAAAGGCTTGAGTTTATACATTTGTTTAGTTCTGTGAACGGATCCTTGACTAACTCTTCGACGTAGAGTTAGACGGCCATACCGAATGTCCCGAACTGCATCCGAAATTGAACTTGGTGGTATTTCTCATAAAATAGTTTAAAATAGTTCTGTCTCGATATACATTTCGTCCTGTTTCTTTTTTTATTATGTAATGATTTAGTTTCTTCAAATAGGTTTTTAATCCTTATAATTCAGTGGCGGCTTGCGGGTGAAAAAGTAAGTGAAGTGCAAATGAAGCAAGAAAATATCGCAATAATTTTTTTCCCGAATTTTTTTATATGTGGAGGGGGTAGAATATTTTTCTACGGCTTACCTAAATTTTGTATAGTAAATCAATTCTCCTATCCTTCATAGCAGCAAATTTATTTATAACATCCTCATAACATGGATGAGTTGCCCTAATCTCCTCAAGAAATTCCTTTTGAATTGAAATATTGCCAAGAGAAGTAAGTCTTTCTTGAGATATTGTATTTCTTAAATTAGTTTTTACACATTTGAAGCAAGAAAAACTTCTTTCCACTGAAGCACTTGTCGACGGTATGGTCAAAATAAGGGAAAACAATTTATATGCTTCAGTAAAAATATATTTATTTTTATTAATTTTTTTCACTTGCTCTTGCAGCGATATATTCCAATTACTCTCACTGGCAAAAACAAGACCAAGCTCATTTTTAAGTCATTGACTTTTTGAAAATATTTCCCCATATAACTGTAACAAATTTTCAAACGGGCCAGTCGGAAAATTTAAACTATATTCGGAAAATTTAGCAGAACCAGCCTAACATGAAAATGTAAGATTTCCATTAAAATATGGTCCAATATTTCATAAAAAAGGGTTCTCTACTTAGCCCTAATTTCTTCAGGTGAAAGCTTAGCAAGCTCACGTTTGTAATGATTTATTTCTGTAATAGAATTTGCTTTATCAAACATGGGATTAAAAAAAATGTTCATTTCTTTTTTTACAGAGCGCCCCACGACAGCGTTTTATATTGGATATGCAAAAATGAATGTCAAGCGATATTTTTTTTGAAGAACGTCAAATAGCATGTCCGTGATTGAGAAAATGTCATTGTACTGCGCCTGCAATTCACCGAGAGCGTTGTATGGCGCTGGGCTCGACGTCATCGAGTACGCGTTGTCATAGTAACATAGTAGGAAAAAATAGTAAACTAAACATAGCACCTCCAGCAAAGTCAAAGCGGTTTGCGCCACTGTTATAGTTGTTATAATAAAGTTCGACCGAAAGTTTTAAAAAGACATGCCGCCAATGGTCAAGTAAAATATTTATTCGGGATATACAGTTTATTTTTTACCAATTAGGTGAATAAATGAATGTAAAAACTAAAATTTTAAGAGATATATAATAAATATAGTTAGATGTTTCCTTGTTTATTTTTCCTGGCGAAGTAGCACTTCACCTACTTCACCTGAATAGCCGCCACTGTTATAATTGTTTTTACGGATATATTTCTTTGAAGATTGGCAATAAATGTTCTTGCTTCACTGGCGTTTTCTTGAAACTTATAATACAGCGTTACAATCTGCAGTTTTTCATTTAATGAATATTTCATTACGGCAAACTAATTTAATATCTACTATGTCAAAATTACAGTGATTTTGAAGTAAGGTGATCACCTTCACCATGAATATATTCAATTAAATAGGTAGCAAAATAATGTCCGTATTTTTGTTTGACTGGCATCATAAGATAGCTTATCAAAAACTAAGTTAGGAATGTGAAAGTTAATTTGCTCTAGGTCCAACCATTTAGATGCTATGACGGCTCAAAGAAGCAAAAATGTCAATTTTCAAACATCAATAAATCAGAAACAGTTGAAGATAGACATATAGTACCCTTATTAAAAAACACTTAGAATTGACCATATAATCCAAAAATGTAAAAATATATAGGGTGTTCTGTTTAAAAAACGCAACATCTTTGGTGTAAGTCTTTTGTTTCTCATTCAATTGTTTTTTTGTCACAATTTTCGAATTCTTCGAGCTAAAATACATCGATTAGCTAGTTTGAATTTCTTGAGAAATATGGGGGAAGTCAAAAAAAATCCGTTTTTTCTCCTCAATGGAAGACCCTGTACAAAACGTCTATAACTTCAATTTCCACTATATTACATTACACCATGACAATTGTTTCGACACACAGTGCCTTCTTCGGGTGGAGTTTACAGTTACAACTGTAAATTTTATCCGAAGAAGAAACTGTGTGTGTCGAAACAAGTGTCATGGTATAATGTAATATAATGAAAATTAAAGTTATAGACGTTTTACTCAGGTTTAAATCTGCCATATGAAACCCAATCGTTAAATTTAAGTGAAGACACGTCAAATGTTCTATAACAAAAAAATAGGAGGGTAATATGTAAACAATAATATTCCAAATAGTTTCCTAAAAGAGATAAATATTATATTGTAGATTGAAAACAAAGAAAACTATTATCAACCGGGTGAACCAGGCTGGAAAGACAGTGTTGCTAAAAAATCGAAAGATACGGAAGTCTATTCTAAACATCAGGGTGAACCAGGCTGGAGAGACACTGTTGCTAAAAAATCTTACAAAGAAATGGTACAGGACGACGTTGTTTACTATCCTCCTTATCAGAAACCCACACCTCCAGGCGGACATACAACGGTAAAGGAAGAAATTACTACTGTAAGAAATTATCAGCCGGGCTACCAACCAGACCCGAATCCACCAGGTAATAAGGAAATTTAAAAAAAAACGGAATTTTATGTTTTGTGACCTTTAATAATTGATCAAGTAGTTTCGTTTTGGTACCGTTTTACATAGAAAATTTTGGTCACTTTCTTTCACCGTCAACAGTTTTGACATACCAAAAACTCTTTATGGTGGACTTTAACTTTTTTTCAATGTAATGATTTTTAATAATCAGAATTGTTACTGTCAGTAATTTGGCATTTGAATATTCGGTATCCTAATATTTGGGATGTAATAGAATTAAAATTAAATTCTAATGTAAAATAAATGGGTTGAACCAACAACTCCTAGAACACAAGGACAAAGTGCTTGACGTCATCGGTCGTAGGTAAAGGTATGTGCAAACACGGCATACACTATTACTGTTTTTAAGCAAGATCTTTACTTTAGAAGTAATTATTGGAAATAAATAAAACATTAGTTAAGAGTTAATTCAATTTTCAATACACCAATAAAGGTGTAGAGAGATATTGAGATGAAAAACAGCCATATAAAAACTGTAGATGCATATAAATAATTAATTTATGCGAGTATGTATGTTATATTTAAGTGGAAACAGTATAAACTGAAGTTTTAAAACAAGTTCTAAATTTATAGTTACAAAACGTTTATTGTCTAGGTAGCATACTTATTAAGATTTAAATATTTTTAGTTTACTCATTACCAAGCTTATTGGTTATAGTATAAGTACATAGTACCTTAAAGGCATGGTGAAAATCTCAGTAAAAATACATTGAAATATATTTTTAAGGATCCTCACTAGACAGCAAAAGTTAATTAACCCAATAAATTATAATATTGAGAAATATGTTATGCAATTCTTAATAGGATTTTAGATATGTAAGGTTTTATTCATTTATTTTATTTAGAAAACAGTTTACAGTATTGATGTCTATTCTATAATCTACAAGTACAAGTATTCTGCCAGTGCAAAATATAAAAACACAATTATGTCGTAAGAAGCGTAATATTTATTAATTATTAAATAAGAAGAAATACTCGTAATCATAAATGTATATGCTGTTTGTTCCAGACCGTACAATATTTCCACCTTTATAGTCCAAACATGAATCGATGTGAATTTTATCCATAAGTAAACTTACGTTTTTTTCATCGATGTGAGGATCGGTTAAAAATTTATTACACAACTCCTTAATTGTTTCAGGGTGGGGCAAAATAATTGGCCCATGACTTCTTAAATATTTATAGGCGTGAGGACTAATTGTATACAAAATTGAACAAAATATCATAACATTGGGAGAATATCTACAACTTTCTAAGTAAATTGAATTCCTTGCAATAAATTATCGTCCTCTATTTTAAGGTTTTTAAAAACATCGTACATAAAAGTCAGTGCTTTGTTAAGCCTTGGCATCCGCGCTATTATTACTGTCACATTTGGGATTTATATTGTCATATTCGGGATTTACACTGACATGATCGGTGTTTAATGAGTGACTTGTCATTGAATTATCAATTGTATCAAGTAATTTTTTTTTATCTGATCTAGATTACTTGTCAAAAATGGTGTCTTCAGTGTACCTATTTCTATGTTATGCTTATGGATTGTCCATACAGATATAGTTTGCAAATCAATATTTATTACGACAGCCCAAGTGATAGTAGGGCCCAGAGAACGCTCTACTTTAAATATAGTCATCTTAAGACTGTCATTAATTAAAAAAAAAATATGTAAAAAATGATTTTTTCACGCTTACAATCATTTTGTTTGGCAAATAGCTGTAACGATCTGACCAGTTTTGGAATCCTGTTGTGAAATTGTCCGAATAAACTCCTCAGGTTCGAAATGGCATTCACACACACGGTTATCAGTTACCAAAATTGTCACGGGGGATAGCACTTAACCAGTTTCGGCGTAATTCTTCGTCCCGATGAAACCGAAAAACTCTGGCTTTAGTGTCTTTGGAATAGTTTCCTTTGCAAAAAGGCACACAACACATATATGTCATAATGCTACACTGTCTATTTACAACACTATTTAAATAAAAACACAAATGAAATGTAGAAGTTTACATAAATTCGAAAAGCCGGCCGGCACAAAACAATAACACAAAGACTAGGTTAGGTTACTCGTCACTTGAATTTATGGCATAAATTGTTATACTCTATTGAAATTTCAAATATATTTTGAAAAAAAAAATATGTAAAACACTGTTTTTTTTTCACGCTTACAATCATTTTGTTTGGCGTTATTTTGTTCCGTCACTTGAATTTATGGCAAAATTGTACTCTATTATACTACAATTATTTTTTCTTGCATAAAATTTGAAATTAATCTATCAAGTAGTTTTTAGGCTTTATTTTGAAATATTTTATTAGACCCCCATTTTGTTCTACATTTTGAATTTACCTAATACCTATACTACCCTTAAGAGGCTCCTAATCTAGGCGAGGTTGGCAACTTTTAAATTACATTTTACAAAAAAAAAACTTTGTAGCTTTGTGTTATTGCCCATGTAGCCCCTTCCCCCTCCAGGCTTGAGTTGGGTATATATAGATTGGTAATATTCCCAAAAAAAAAACTTGGATTAAAATGAAAACAGATCCTGGTATTAAAAAAAACTTGACCAGTCTGGCAACACTGCTGCGAAGAGAACTCGGCGGCAACAAAATTCAAAGATAACCGTCGGTCACTTATTGGTCGACTCGATAGTCAATCAAAAACTCGTTAATCGTTCACCTACGGAACATGACGTCAGAGCAATTTCAGAAGTAAGCACTTTGTCCTTTTGTTCTAGGAGTTGTTGGTTGAACCTGAAGTATAAATAATTTACCATCAGTATACAGAGTGTTTCTTATTGATATGCGAATATTTAATGGTGTGATTCTACATGGAAAATTAATTCTCTTATAATAATTAGTTTTGAATTCCATGTTTAATTTGAACTGGGGATTGAAAAACCCAGCCTAGTTCGTCGGTAATATGTTACTTGCTTTATACATCTAGCATTTTCAAGTAAGTCTCTGTCTTTCAAAACTGTTTGCTGTGAATATCTAATCTTTTAATAAAGGTGAATTATTCAAATGTGGAAATGCAAAGGTAATCCAGATTAAACCAGACATATTTATCACCAGAGACATCCCAATCGTGCTTTGTCAGATAGTCAAACCTTTCTTAACATTCGCTGTAGTCTTATTAAAACTGGCTGTGTCCGAAAATGTACATATGTAGGAAAACCTCGGAATGTAAAGAAACCTGAAATTGAGGAACTTGTGCTACACCAAGTCGAAGAACATCCTTAAACGGGTACGACGAAGATCGCTAGAAACTTCAATAGGCGTTAATTCCTCGAGATTCTTGGTGAACCTTTTGCCAGTGTATCTTCATAATATTACGCAAAATCCGCAATTTAGATCACATATTCTGTTCACAGATGAAGCTAATTTTTCAAGAGAAATGCCAATCAAAATTTCCAAAACAATCATTTGTGCGCGGATAAAAATCTCTATGCCACAACCGAATCTCACTTTCAATATCAATTTTCGGTTAATGTATGATCAAGACTGATTGGTAACCATTCTTCCTGTCGGAACGACTTGACGGGCCATCTTACCGTAATTTCCTTCAGACCGAGAAAGGTGCGCAACCACGCTCGCTTGACAGTTCAATAAAATATTAACAACTGAAGACACCAGTAACATGCCTGCTTTAACTGCAACCACAAGATCTGTTTCAGAAATCAATTCAATTAATTTTAAATCAATTCAATTAATTTTGCCAGCCAAAAAGTAAAAGATGTCCTCAAATCTATGAAGAATAACTCCAGTCTTGGTCCAGATGGTATACCGTAAAACCCCCTAACTTATGGGTGTTAGGGCATTTGAGTCTACCATTAGCTGGATCAGCGACTCATAAAGGCAACAGTGATTCAAAAAAATAAATAAAAAACCGGTTACCGAAGTTAGGACGAAATTTTCTTAACTTTGGACAGTATCTTTTCAGCGCGAATTTAATGGATTTTTCTATTTCGGACACATAAGAATGCACATTCTTAACTTCGGTCATAATATCATTTTAGTAATTTTTTTTATTTCATCACATTTCGGACACTTGGGAAAAAAAAGCACAAAAAATACAAAAACCTTTTATTCGAATTTAAAAAAACAATGGCTTGTTTCTTATAGTAAGTATTACAAAATAATAATAAACTTAAACTACGCCGCTTAAATCTTCGTGAAATTCTCAGGCTTTTGAAGTAAAGTACATATATCGGTTAGAACGACCTCTATTACATCTTCAACATTTGAAAAAACAAATGATTCGTCATCTTTTCTTCTCAAGCAACTGATTCGAATTTTATTATCCTTAACGTTTAATGTTTTAGCTACGAACTTTTTTTGTGCTTCACGTTTAGTGTTTTCGTTGTATAAAAACTTGCCAATTAAACATTTACCTGGCTCAAGCATTGCATGGTCGATTGAACACTTTTTTTTGTTAGTTATTATTCTTGCAAGTGGAATGTTTTCTGAGTTGGCATCACTGTCATCCAGAGCCTCTAGGCTTTCAGTGTCCACTTCTTTTTCAGACTGCGAGTCAGCATGATCCTCAAACGAAATAAATTCTTCCTCTATAACATTATTGGGGACAATTTCTTGAAGATCGTCAGTTTCCATATCATTATCGCAACTGCCGGTAAGTTGATCAGAAACATCTAATGCTGTAACTGCTTGTCCAGGAGGAACGTTTAGTTTTTTGCGCCTATGGATTTTAGGGACCGTATCAGCCGTTCTGGTGTTTTCAAGGTGTGAACTAAATGCTTCACACCATTCGGGCCCGTTCTCTGCAGTTTGATGTTCAGCGGATGGTAGACGTTTAAGAGAACTTCGTTGCGATTGACTGGATATATTCCGCAAGCTCGAAAACCAGACTGAATATTTTTTTCTTCAGTTAGAACGATAGACTGCAATGTTTTTTTTTTAGAAGAAGCGGAAAATACTCTTTGGGAATTGCACCGCGTTGACGCTTTTTCCAATCCAGGAGAGTAGCCTTCCAAGCTCTTTTGAGCGGCCGAAAGCAGGCCACATCAAGAGGTTGACATAGATGTGTAGAGTTGGCTGGCAGCAGAATGAACTGAATATTATGTTCTTCTCAATTTGCTACAACCTCTACAGACATATGAGTAATATTTTTTCCCTGTCTTTCCTCCTGAAATAGGGTAGAGCGACCTTCTCGAACTAGTCAGCGTATATATAACTATCAAACCAACCGATCGCACTTCTGTTGTAAAGTATTCCATGTGGGCCATTTTTGCCTAAGTGTCGTGAAGGTTTGTCGCTTTATACATATGTCTATCGCCGTTAGCAGATACCGCGAACATAACTGAGGTGCTTGATTTAGAGCAATCAAGTATTCTTTCCGCATGTTTGAACCACGTCGCACAATCACTTTTTCTTGTCCAGGGTTGTCTGTCATGTCAGTTTCATCGTAGTTCACGATATTTTCTGGTGGTACGCCCTGCAAAGTAGTTTCCAAGTTTTGAAAATATTCGTCAATGATTGTCTTAGAGACCGCAGACCGTTGACGTTTAATATTCTCACTGAGACGAGCAGATAACACGTGCTTGTGTCGCTCCATAAATGCCTTAATCCACTTTCGGACCAGGATCATTGTTTTTGAATCGTTTCTCGACCACACCTTTCAAGGGATATCTCCAGTTAGCAGCCGTTAAAATTCCATGTACTAGATGATTTTCATCCACAGAAGATAAGGCGTTTGGTCTACCATTTTCTGAAATATGCTTGCCGTGATACCTATCAGACAACGTCGATTTTAGGACATTGTATGTCTCTGCTGCAGTCCTGACACCTAATCTGCCGTTGGCAATTGCCTCCAATGCCTTCTGTACGGATTTCTTGTCAGAATTCAAATACTTTCCCCTTTGTAGTGTTTTTTTTGCAGCCATGGCGATTACTGAAATAAAAAATATATTTCTACTAATTTTTGCCCGAGACGCACGTAGCGTAGATAATCTAATGGCAATCTACATAGAAAAATCGTTTTTAGGGGGTAAATTTTTAAAAAATCGATTTTAATTTTTATGATATACCTGTCACCAGGGGTTTAGGAGATTTTATTTATAAATTATAGATCCGATTTTCTGTAACACCCTGTATAAATTTTTAGAAAATATAAATATATATAAATATATCGAACGTGTTAAGCGTTTTTCCCAAAAACTAACCGTTCATTAAATAAAAAATATTGTAATATTTAAGGGGCGGTTTCACCCCCTTGGAGTTTTTAAAAAATCATTTCTTATCGAACCTCTACCCCTTACAATCAACATGTGTGACAAAATTCAACTTTTTACGTTATGCGGTTTTAGCAGGATCGTAATTAATCAGTGACCTGATTTTTTTTAAGCACCCTGTATAAAGTTTCAAAAAATCTTAAAATATGTAAGAAATTTAAAAAAATACACCTGTTCAAGCTTTTTACCGAAAAACTAACCGTTTTAAATAAAGAATATTATAATATTTAAGGGATCTATAAAAATTTTTTGTAGAAAATATGTTTCCTAAGTTCGGACAATCCTGGTCGTCCGAAGTTTGGAGCAAATTGCAACATTTTCATTTAAAAATTTGAAATAAAAATACTAAATAATATTTTATTTGACTATGTATCACTATGTCTTACCGAGTTATAACTTTGACCAATAAACACCACAAGTGAAAAAAAGTGTCACATGTAAAATGCACTAACGTATCGTTAATGTTCAAAGTATATTCTGCGGCAAAATACCCAAAGATTTATGACATTGAGCGCATTAAAGGTTTCTTTAACATCCATGTATTCCATGTGTCAGGGTGATTCTAATTTTAACTATATCGGATAGACGACACCACAGAGAAAAGATTTTAGAGATGATTTGTCCGAACTATGGGAACAGTCCGAAATTAGGGGGTTTTACGGTACCGCAAAATCATTCTTTAAAAAATGGAAAACTCTCTAGGAAATGGAAGGAAGCACATATACACCATAGTTTAAAAAACAAACTCTCATTAATTTTTCATGTATACTCCGTCCTTAAATATTAGTATATCACTAAAGAACACCCTGTATCTACATATAGTCAGTATTACAGGTCGTAACCAGACATACGTTTACAATGAGTCAACAACGACGAAAAATATTCAAAATGCTTATCCACCTCCACCCCCGCCAACACAAGAAACCAGAGAATACATAATCAACAAGGAAACAAACGTAATAAACAGGACCCAGCCGCCGATGTCAGAAAGAGGGTACGTTCAAACAAAGAGTTATTTTAGTACATTCAATCTGTTATTTTAGATCGACAATGACTGTAGTCCAAATTTTTGATATATTGTTCCCAGCAATCAAAGACGGAAATTCGTAAATTGGCGTATCTCTACCTCTGTCGCGTTAGCCGCTATATTGACGTTTTCAACCGCCGGGAATATAACATATCAAAAATTCGGCCGTGAATTTTTTCGTTCTATCCTCTTTTTTTACGACAGATTGACTGACTATTTCCTAGCTCCTTCCTCCCATTTTATTAAATAAAACTCCACCTAAAATGTATTAGTAGACAATTATTATAATTATCGACCCTTTGGGAGTATTAAATCGATACAAAGAGGAAAGGTAGAATGGAAAAATTAATTGAACTTTGCAAGCTCTCTTACTTTTGAAAATAATCTACCCTTTCCTTACATACCAGCGACCCGGTATATGTTGTATAAACATAAACAAGTTTTAAAGACGATAAAATGTATAATAAATATTACACAAACGTATTAATAATACATTTTCATAACCAGATACAATTGGTTTCTTAAAACGTTCACTGGTATACCTCCACTAGGCATATGGCTCCGCTAGTGAAACTCACTTTTTTCACTTAAATTACCAAATAAAGAATCTACTACATTCTATACCACTGTAAATAAATAATAAAACACATTAAAACTCTCTTCTGTTGTACATACATAAGGCTAAAAATTACATTTAACTACACCAGTCACAATCATCTAAACCTTCAAATAACACCTTATAGATATCCAGTGTATAACCCACCATCAGGTCCAGAGAAAAAAACGTATGTAGTAAAAGAGACTCACACCACTAACTATCAGAACGGGTACCCTCCTCAGAGACACCAGTCACCTCCAAGAGATGTGGAGACGTTCCCACCACAGAATCCCCCCTACGGAAGAAAACCGCAAGAACCGATTAATATTCAATATTCATATAAGTCCACTAACACCACCGAAAACAGGTAATAATTGTGCATATGTTTATACTGGAGTCAATCTACCGAATGATTTTGTGAAGAAGGAAATGCGTTTCCTCTCAAGTTTTTTGTTTAAACATATTAAACCAGGGCTGTTGAGTAGATGAGACAGTGATGTGAAGAAAAACAAACAAAAATAGGTCGAGATCATTAAGAATTAAGTTTCTAGGGGTGAACCTTGATTCTTCTCTCAGTTGGGAAAAACATCTCAACTTGTTGGAATCTAGGTTCAACAGTTTTTGCAGTTTAATTTGAAGAATAAGAGATCAGCTTTTCACTCAAACAGTTAGATTGTTCTATTGCTATAATAAACTGTTAAAAATTACTTATGGTATATTATTTTTGGGGATCAGGAGGCGAGCCCAAAAAAGAACAATTCACAGTATTTTTGGACTGCATCTAACTACCTCATGTAAACCTTATTTAAGCAATTTGAAATTCTTACGATACAATCTATTTATTTTCCATCATTGCACTGGCATATTTTGGGTGTGCGGGCAAATGCAAACTAAAAATTATTTTATAGTACCAGATCTAGATTTTATAAGTGAGAATCCTTTTTTTTTTATTCGTTGCTGCTTTTGATGGGCGTTAGTAAACAAAAACCAAGGACCTTTAGGAGCTACTCTAACAATATGACTATTCACTCAAACTAGAACCCAATAGAAAAGTCAAACAGCTGCAAAATGAATGAATTTTGATCTTTTTTATTTTCTCTAGTAGGAAATTTCTTATTTAAGAAATAATTTTAGTACCAATAAAACTACACTAAAAAAACAAAACCTTCAATTTGCCCGGTTTGCTCAAAAACTACAAACATTATCACATTAAATTAAATCAATCACTTATTTCCTCAACTGAAAAGTATTACCAAAGTTATACAATAGTATTGAAGAAAACGTCTGACAATAACTTAAATAACTGGTAAAATAATAAAAAATTTCAAAAAAACAAAAATTTGGTATGCTTATTTGTGACCACTAGAAGGATATTTTCACATGTTTTTATCAACATTCATTAAATATATCTAAAACTAAGGAAAATCCTTATGTCACATGGTTTGTATTGTTTTTTATATTATGTATTAAGCATAGAGGTCTACAATTTTGTCTAAAACGCCATTTTCCTACAAAAGTCAATAAAATACATAGCTTCCGGTCATTCTTCAGAACTTCCTTCTGTTATAATCTCATTAACATGTTTATACAAAAAAAAACTTGAGAGGAAAAGTCCATTTTTCACGAACATTTTTTAGACTATTAATAAAAATTATTTAGTAAAAATGTATTATTTTTTATAGCATAAAATCATTGGTCATTAAAGTCTACATATTTTCTAATATCACTTTACTATTTTGTTAAGAATCATATGGATTTGTTTTGCTATAAATATTTTAATTTACTCTAACAAATCATTGTTAAAAAGTTATCTCTTATGAGACAATTACAATTAAGAACAATAATTATATAAAAAACCCTATTGATTTGTAGGTACAAAGGTGGTTACCCTCCTAGTGATGAAACCCAGACCTTGCTTCCCCGCAAATTCCCTACCGATGGTATAGATGGGCCTCCAAAGAGGATAGACGAGTTAATGGCTTCGATAGGAAATGAGGTAATAAAGAAAATCATTACTGTAAATAGCAGGACAACAGTTTTAATATATATAAGTTTAGTGATTAATAGGTACGCCTTGTTGGTTTGATTTACTTAGATTTTAGTAGTTTTGTTATTAGAAGTGGTTACATTGTTCATATTTAAGCGAAATATAAATTCAACACCTTTTGCAGCAAATTTCGGTACCCACAGTGTCACCTCTCGATAAGTAGTTAATTTTGTACCTATATCTGAACTAAAGATATAAAGGAATAAGTTTCAGTAAATGGTCCAAGTTTAGCGTTCGAATCATAGATGTCGCCAAAAAAAATCAGCTAATTTTGAAAACCTGTTTTCGAGTCCTTTATACAATTTTTGGGATTTTCGTTTTCCTTGGCTAGATATGCTGCATTTTTAGATTCGAGCGTATATTTTGTATAACTCTTCTGTCGCTGTAAAAAAAACCAAATCATTAGTACCCATATAAATTATTTGATATAAAGTCGATATTATGTATTAATATTGAACTGTAAATACTTGTATTAAAAAAAAAGGTTGCCTTGATAAATATTTCTTTTCAGATATACATAGGATTATTTTTAGACTATAGATACTATATATACAGCACTTCATACTTTCTCTTAAATCTACATTTTATTATTCGTGTTCCCTTTTGCTGTGAATATGTAACATATAAAGGTATTTTCATTTAAGTTAGACATAAATAAACCAAAGGTATTTCTCGATTCAATATTAATATTCTTACCTTTTTTTTTCCTGAGACTATATAAACTACAGCCTTCCTATAATTTCTATCAATGTTTGATGTTCCGAAATTCAGATCGACTTTTGTTTTGTCCATGGTTGCATAATTACTTGGAGCCTATTATAAACTGAAATTTCGTTACGTCTGATGCATTTCCTAAAATAAATAGTTAATAATTGTGTGAATAAATTCCTATTTTATGGTTAAATAATGAGTTTATACAGTTGAGAAAATTCTATTAAATTAAACTCAACTTACGTTTCATTTTTATGGCATTTAACTACTCCTGCATTAGCACATCATTTTTTTGACTCTTTGGTACTCTACTCCGCACTAATATTTGACTTTTCTGAGTGGTCCTTTTCCATTAGTACTAGAGTAATTAATTAAATATTATTTGTTTATTTACGTTTCCATTTCGCCTAGGCGTTGCTTTTAAATTTCAGGTTAGTTGTTTCTGTCAATGTTATTATTGCGTCGTCTCAGAACTTTTCGGATCTATTCGGCTAAGACTTCCATATTAACTTATTCTCGAAACCCTCCATCCGGTACTTCCTCATATCAAGAGCGCAGGCATCTTTTTCGCTGTTGCCAAGTGTATTGCTGCATTATTTCCTGTATCTATCTCAACCAATGGAGAGTTTTCTTGTCATGTTAATCATATCCTTGTTTTATTCCGACTATGTACTCTTTTGGCAAGGTTGTTAGCACCTGACATATTCTAGCCAATGGTATTCCGCCACCTTAGTTAACCAAAGTTCTAGATGGAAAGGAAGCTGGGGGAACACATTTTTCACTTTTCTGGTCACCTACAGATAACCCACAAGTCTTCAGCGCGAGTCTGAGGAAATAATTCAGGAAAATCTTGGAAATCCTTTAGCGGGATTTTTCCTCAATACCGCAATAGTTTTTCGGGCACATTATAGTTTGCACTGTGAGTGTTATTTTTCGTGCTAGAAAATCTCTCTAAGAGAGGATTTTACCTGAAGATTGGACCAGAACGCCATTTTCCATGCCCTTGTACTTGGCATGTGAAACCACTTTCTGACTAGAACTGAGTGACTCTATTGGATAGGGTTCAAGTCAGGGGCCAACTGTGAGTCGCAGTTCTAATTTCAAGTCAGGGCCCAACTGTAAGTCACAGTCCTAATTTCAAGTCAGGGGCTAATTGCAACTGCAGGTCACATACATAATTTCAAGTCACGGACTTAACTTCAAGACTCGGGACTAATCCCATGTCACGGGCCTAGTTTCAAGTTAGGAGCGCTTCAGGTGCTCTGGATTTGGTGACACTTATTGTTTACTTTTTTTTCTTTTATACCGTAACTGATAGTACACTTATTGTTTATATTTTTCGTTTATACCGTAACTGATAAATAGATTTTTTTTTACTTTGTGTTTTATTTAGCTCACTCTTTTTGTCTGTCCTAATAACTTTTTAGATTTTATTAAAATTTCTTTTAAAGTATCAAGAGGAAGCAAGTGCCGCGAAGATCAAGGGGCTTTCCAATTTAAGTCGTAATAAATTGGTGGCGCTCATTTTTTTTTTCTCTCTTTTTCTTTCTTTAAGATTTCTTAATGTTTCCCACGCCCTACTCTCCGGGTTAATTGAGCTAGGGCGTCTACATTGCACGCTCTGTTGACCACAAGCTGTAATCTTGATACCTTTTTGTTATTGAAATAATTTAAAATAAAACAGTAATAATAATTATTATTAAATAAGAGCGTACCAATCTTGTACCTTGGTTTTAAGAAAATCCATGGTTACAATATATATATATATATATATATATATATATATATATATATATATATAATTTTTTTTTAATTTTAAATTTTTAACACCTTTTCTTTTGGAATAACCATAATTACTAACATCAAATACACAAATAAGAAAAATTAAATTCTCTTACAAAAATGTCGTTTTTCAGATTCGTAATCACGGCCCCAAAATTTACTTAAAATCTCGTTGATGGTAGGCAAAAGTGAATTTTTACCCAGTTTTTAAACATATTCAAATTTTTAGCCTCCAAACAGCCCACTGAATGCAGGATTTACAGCTCACGAAAAGGAGATGGCTCACAAAAAAGTGGTGGAAACGCTGAAGCAACAAAATGCTGAGGTGGTGGAAGATGCACAGAAAAAGGAACCCGCTACAAAGAACGTTACAGGTCCTCCAGTCTACTATCCTCCTGGGCATGAAATGTTTGCAAAAAAGGAGGAAGGTGGTGGGGCATGGAGAGCACAGGTAAATATATAAATATAAACCTATATATAGATATATATATAGATATATATATATATATATATATATATATATATATATATATATATATATATATATATAATATACAGGGTGTCCCACGACGAACTGCGGAGATCGATTTCTCAGAAAGTAGGCTTTAGAAAAATTTGAAATTTTGGCAGCTAACTAAAGTCGATGGGGGCAATTCGCGCAAAATATTTTCAAGATGGCGGCACTTCCGGTTATACTGGAAGTAGACGTCAACTTTCTTATTTTAAGTGGAACACCCTGTATATAATCGAATTTTTGGATTTCTCGAAAAATTCTAGGTATATTTCATGTTTTCAAGTTTCTATTATTTATTTGCGGTTGGCTTCCTTGTCCAAAAGGGTACACTTTAGTGGCCTGTGCTGATATTTTTATAATAAATAAATATAGGGTGATCAAAAACTGACATTATAAATATACTTTAAAAAATCGTTAAAAGTTACTTTTTTCAAATGGAAACCACCAATTTTTATAATTTTATCTTATTTAACACTTAAAATAAGGGTGACTTTGTATAAATGTATTGTAGTTTTTGAGTTATTGACGATTTAACATTTTTTATTCTAATAATACCAGACGGCTTCTAAATTTTCTTGTTAGTTGGACATATTTGCTGATAGATATCCAGATAAACAGAAACGGTCACCGAACAGCGTTCCATGTTGGAAAACTATAAAAACCGTGAAGACAAAAATTAATTAAAGAAAGCCAATTGCCATTATAGTCTAGTATACACTAGAGCACAAGTTATTTTTTCAATAAATGTTGAAAATGTCCACCTTGTACTTCCAAACATTTTTCGCATCTCCGAATAAATCCCTCGTGTGTGGCCGCTCTAATTGAAGCTGGAGATAAACTATCGAACGCGTCCCTTACCCTTGCCATACAGTCCTCTTTCGTTGTTACTGGATTAAAATAAACGATTCATTTTATCGTTCCCCATATAAAATAGTCTTAAGACTATGTTCTGCCAAAGGTAAATTACTTATATATTCGTTGTCCAACTCTTCAAGAATATTCAGGTATCTTTCTCCTACAAAAGTTTATAGACATAATTTTACGGAAAGAAATGCTTTGATAATATTCATCGATTTATTGATTTAAGGAGAAACAAAATACATCAAAATTCAATTAATTTAATCTGAAGAGTGCCCAATAAAAAAAAGGTTTAGTATTTTATGACTTTCTAAAGTACCCTGTATAAATAGCTTGTAAATATTTAACTAAAGATAACTTTTCTATAAAACTTGGGACGATATAATTTTTTAGATATGATGTGTTATGGTATGTGGACCAGTATTTGTATGAAGTAGTGTAGTGTGACCTGTATAAATAATTTATTTTATTTATGTAATTTACTAAATAATTTATCTAATTTTGAATTGACGCTAAATTGCTAAAAAAAATTATTGTAATATTACCTAAATGGATTATTTTTCATTAAAAAAGTCCTTGTGTTTAGGCAATGTATAACTTAACATTCAAATTTTCTTCGCAAAATTCAGTTTTATTATTCCATCGTTCCTTACTGCACAAAATACATTAAATTGCCAGGATTCTTGAAAGTTCCGCGATCTTACTGCATAAGGATTCGAATCACTCCAAAAATGGAAATTGTGTCTATTGAAAAGGCCATTTTTAGTAAATTTTGCTTCATCAGTCCAAATTATATTGTCCAAAAATCTAGGGTTTGTACCATTGTTAAAATAAACTAGCAAAACTGTACTCTTTTTGGCAAATCAGTGTCTTTTAGATGTTGAACCAATGATATTAAATAAGGTTGGAAGTTATGTTTTAACAGAATCCTATGCACTGAGTTCCTCGAGATTCCTGATTGTCTTGCCACGTTTCTTAGGGATGTCATTGGATATGCTGCAAAATATACCAGAATTGCAATCTCGATATTTTCATTATCAACAATGGGCCTCCTCTTATTAATTTTTGCCTTGACGTTTCCAAAATTTTTATAGTTTTCCAATATTTGTTTAACGCTGTTCGGTGACGGTTTCTGTTTATCTGGATATCTATCAGCAAATATCTGGCATGTTCTTGTTAAAACTCTGTTAGATTCCCCATAGATAATAAACAAATTCAAATAATCCTCGTGTGTGTAATTTAATCGCCCCGGCATGATTATTAGTTTAATAATTATTATAATTACTATAATAAATAATATTTTAGTAGGTAATTGTCAAACGACAATAAATATTACGTTTCTATAGTAATCAATTGGTTTTGTTCTCGCCAGGCCTCCCTATCATGGCCAACTAACAAGAAAACTTAGAAGCCGTCTGGCCGTATTAGAATAAAAAATGTTAAATCGTCAATAACTCAAAAACTACAAATTTTTGAAATAGACAACTTTATACAAAGTCACCCTTATTTTAAGTGTTAAATAAGATAAAATTATAAAAATTGGGGGTTTCCATTTGAAAAAGTAACTTTTAACGATTTTTTAAAGTATATTTATAATGTCAGTTTTTGATCACCCTATATTTATTTATTATAAAAATATCAGCACAGGCCACTAAAGTGGACCCTTTTGGACAAGGAAGCCACCCGCGAATAAATAATAGAAACTTCGATAAGCAGATATTTATAAGTATGTCTAGACCTGCAAATGTCATTTTTTACATAAAATTCAAAATATCTCAAAAACAGTTCAACTTAGGTATAGGATATTATGCATGAAATAGACCTAGAGTTTTTCGAAGAATCCAAAAATTCGATATTATACAGGGTGTTCTTTCTAAAAAAAGAAAGTTGACGTCCGGTATAACCGGAAAGGCCGCCATCTTGAAAATATTTTGCGCGAATTGCCCCCATCGACTTTAGTTAGCTGCCAAAATTTAAAAGTTTTCCAAAGCCTACTTTCTGAGAAATCGATCGCCGCAGTTCGTCGTGGGACATCCTGTATAGACAATTATACTTAAGAAATCATGGTTAATGGGATTAGACCGTATCAAAATGTTGCCTGCATGGCAATGCATGCATTTGGCATTAACGTGCACCTCAATTCCTTGAAGGTTTGTGATGTCAATTAATATGATTCTTTGAACTCTCACATGTTGTGTTCCTCTTATGTGGGTAGTCATTTGTTTGTTGAAGCCTAGACACACAGGCTTCTGTGCAGTGACTGAACAGAATAACTTTGCCTTGGAGTCTAAATGACTTGAAATCGCTTGCATATGATACATGCATTCCTTAGTCCTCCTAACCATTATATACACTCCCTCTAAGCACTTCATGTTAGGCTGTCATGTTATTTCCTTGAATGTATAGAATATCAATGACAAACACATATGCTTTTGATATTGTGGTGCCATTTAATCTTATACTTCTAACTCTTACATGCAATTTGTCTGGTTTCTTGAACTATAACGAGTTGTGTTTCTCTTATATTGGTAGTCATTTCCCTACTACAGGCTAAAATAATCATTATTATTATGTAACTTAGATCAAAACCCTGAATTTCATTGTTCAGTGGGGTAAAGATCCCTGAATGTGCCTCGTATAATCGTAGACGAAACGTCGCAGTAATTCCAATTTACCTTATAAACCCAAGAACCATGACTTCTTGACAAAAGCTATAAAAGCTTTTGTCTTAAGTTAATATAGCAATATCATCAACAATCCAAATTAAATGATTTTTGCCCACACTACACAAGAAGCTTTTTTGCAGAAATTAGAAATTATTGCACTAACAAAATATTTTTTTATAGGGAGAATATGCGAAGGGGTCAGGAAAATACATGTATGAAGCAGAAAGCGGTTCGAAAACAAAAGTAAAGAAAGGAATGGCAGTAGTCCCAGTCTGTTTACCACTATGCTGTGGTTTACCTTGCACACTTTTATAATGACTTTTGTAACATTGTTTATTTAATGTTTTCATTTTTTTTTTATATTTCATGCTGGTCCTTAGATTTTTCTAAACAGTTTCAGATTTTTATTGCCATTTCATTTTTTTCCCACGATCATGTTTATGTTTTATGATTTTGCTATGAATGTCTATTAGTTTTAAAAGAATTCTCGATGTGCCTTATACATTGTGAGTAATTTTTACTGTGTAACTTTCATTAATATACCTCACAAAAATATACTCAAGACTCTAATGTTTGTGTAGATCTGATTTGTATGTAAAACTTTATTTTTAATACTATGGTAAGTGTGTAAAAATTTGTATTATTAGGTAACCTTGTTGTTGCTATTTGTATATACAATATATTTTGGTAAAGAAGCTTTAATTAATTATTTTATGTGTAAGTTTTGTTTTAAAATTAGATTTAATTGGCAGCTCAAAATTAGACAAGATATAACTGTAGTTTTATTTTAATTTGTATAATATATTGCCTCACAACCTTCCCAAACACTATACAACATGGTATACAACAAACACATTTGTTTCTTATAAGATGTACTAATTTCTTGCCAAAAGAATAAAAACAGTAATATTAAATATAAATATGCATTTTATGTGTTTTGTTTTAATATATAAATTTAATAAATACATATGTACATTTATTTATTTATTTCACCTTCTCTCTTGCACCAATCCTAGTAGGTAACAATCTGCTTCTAACAAAGTAAGATCTTTTTCGTAACCCAAAAACTTTGATGACAGCTCCAGTTCCTTAATTCGTAATCTGACTTTCGCTCCTCTTATATATTGACTGAAATATTTATGTATATTGTTAAGCAAGTACCAATTTAGTGAAATTATAAATTTTACCTCGGGTTTTTTTTTGGTCGAGTACAAACACAATGAAATTTCCAGCCAAAGTCTATATACAGATCATCCTCGACTACATGATATATTGTTCCAATGACCATTTTGCCTTCAGGGTCGCCTAACTGAAACAAAATTACTAAAAATACATACGTTCATAAAGCAAAGGTACCATTGTCATCAAAAGTAACTGGTATATAATTTTTAGTGTCAAATATTTGTCAAACTATAAATTTTAGGTTAAAGATGATGACTTTACCATGATGTGAGAAAATGTAAACGTTCGTTAATTAATTATTTATTTCACTTTATGTCAAATGATCTAAATCAGCCATGTCAAACTCAAAGTCACTGGTTGGCCAAAAGCATGAAGACCTTCGACTAGGAGGGCTCCAAAACCTTATCTTAAAGAAGACAAACTACTAAAAATCTTGAGAAAAAGTACTATTGTAGGACAAGTCTGTTTATTAAATTTCCAATAAAAAGGACATTACAAAAAACTACAAACATTCAATTCTTTTGCCAGATATTTGACATCTTTTGTCTTTAATTAAGTTGTCTACTTGTGGCACGAATTTATCGGCGGAAATAACTTTTAAAACTGCATCCAAATGTGCGTCAGTCAATCGCGATCTTGCGGGAGATTTGTTTCCTTTCATCAAACAAAATAGTTGTTCACACTTATAGGTACTTCCAAACATTGACAGAATTTTGCAAGCAAATTTTCTCATTTCTTGGTATTGAACAGGCAAGTACTTATAAAATTCGAATGTACCAACACTATTTCATTTCATTTATTTCATGTCAATCACACAAAAGGCTTACACATGTCAAAATACAAATTTAGAACTAGTCTTAAGATGTTAAAAAAGTTACTAACAATTATATTAAAATAATAAATGTAGACACAAAGATAATTAATTAAAACATTTAAATTGAGATTTTTACTAATACTAAGACAAAAACAAATACTTATTTAAAACTAGAATGGTCCTGACACTAAATGATATTAAATAACAGAATTAAATAAAATAAAATAATAGCCTAGACATTATATGGTTTCAACAACAAGACATACATTTTAAAATCTGAATGTTAAAAATTCATGGAATGAATAGAAACAATGTTGGATTAGAATATTTTTTACTTTCCTGTGGAAATGATTAAAATCTAGGGTCCTGATACTCTCTGGTAAAGCATTAAAAAACTTAATCGCCCAATATCCAGACCCATCTTGACACCTCCTCAAACGCCAGTATAGAGGCACCAGATTTCCTCTTCCCCTGGTATTATGATGGTGTACTTGGTCGTGGGTTTGAAAATTGTTTCTCTTAACAAACAACAGGTTCTCCAGGATATACAGTGAAGGCACAGTAAGGACTCTCAAAGATATGAGGGCCCCCCTGCAGTCATCCCTGTACCCCAGCCCCGTCATGATTCTTACTGCTTTTCTCTGCAGACCAAACAATCTACGAGGCCCCGAGGAGTGTCCCCAGGCTAAAATCGCGTAGGAAATATGCGAGTGAAAAACAGCAAAGTATGCCGTTTTTAACATTTCTACTGAAGTACAGCCTGCAAGGTTTCTCAAAGCAAATAACCCCTGCGCTAGTTTTTTGGCGACTTCTCTGGTGTGAACATTCCATTGTAATGTTGGATCAAGAGTTACTCCCAGAAATCTCGCCTGTTCGTCAGAATCAACACATCCTTCACGGTTACATAATGAGAAGATCATTCGCTTACTTTTGTTTGTATTAAGAAGCAACCTATTTGTGCAGAAGCAGAGCTCAGCCTTCGACTGTGCAGTCACAGATCCATCCCGTGCGCCCACCAATGTATCCACAGTAAAGGAGATAGTGGTGTCATCAGCAAAGAGAGTACAGTGCATCGGAGCCTCCACTAATGGTAAGTCATTGATGTATATTAAAAAGAGGATTGGGCCCAGGATGGAGCCCTGAGGGACACCGATGCCCACCCCTCTCTCTGCCGAAGCCACCCCACCATGTCTCACAATCTGACATCTGTTGTCCAGATATGAGCCTATAAGGCTGATGCTACCCCCTCTAAAGTTGTAAGCACGAAGCTTTTGCAGGAGGATGCCATGGTCCACACAGTCAAAGGCCTTGCTCAAATCACACAGAAGAACCGCGGTGTACTGCTTTCTGTGAAAGGTCTCCATAATGACTGAGATCAAGTCCAGAACACCCAAAACAGTGTTTTTACCCTGTCGAAAACCAAATTGATACCTTGAAAATAAACCATAGTTTTCAAAAAGAGTTGTTAGTTTTAGGGCCATGCATTTTTCAAATATTTTGGATATTATCGGTAGGAGTGATATCGGCCTATAATTTTCAGGGAGATCAGGGTTCCCGTTTTTAAAGATTGGTATCACTATGGCTTTTTTCAGCACATCAGGGAATATGTTGTGTTTAAAGCAGTTGTTTAACAATTTAGTTAGAGGTATCAATATAACATTTTTTATAGCTTTAATTAATTTTATATTTAGACCAAAAATATCTTTACTCTTTTTATTTTTCATACTGTTTATTACATCACGGATCTCATTGAATGTAACTTCCGAAAAGGTAAATTTATTACTTGAGGGAGCAATTGAGTGTAAATAATCAATGGAATTTATGTTACTGTCTGGGATACTCCTCGCTATACTCTCAGCTATGCTAGAAAAAAAGTTATTGAAATCATCAGATGTTAATATAGTACCTGGTGATGAAACCTGTGTCTTACCTCTATGCTCGTTTATGATGTTCCAGATGGTTTTGGTTGGGTTACTTGAATTACTTATTAAATTATTGTTTGCGGCAATTTTAGCCTCCCTAATCATATTCTTGTATAGTATTCTATATCTCTTACATTCCTCCTCACTCACACATCCATACTGAATGTTTAAGTCTCTTAGAGTATTCACCTGTTCACGCATAGCTTTCAAATCTTCACCAAACCATGTGATATTATTGGACTGGTCAGATCTTACCTTAAAAGTTCTCTCTGGGAATGAGTTGAGGTAGGCCTGTTCTAAAGTTTGTATGAATTTACTGCATTGCTGGTTGGCATCAAGGTTGTCCGAAGTCAGAAATTCCCAAGATTCATCAGCTAAACTGTTGTGAAATGCAAACAGGCCCCTTTGTGTAATAGGTCTGCATACCTTTCTACTATAGACAAAATTAGGTGCTTGGTAAAAGAGAAAGTGGACAATTTGTCCCTTATGATCAGACATACCAGTCTCAATCACTCCAGAATCACAAACCTCGAGTCCTGAGCTCACAAACACATTATCCAGACAGGAGTCTCCCCGAGTAGGCTCGCATGTTGTCGGCCCCAGTCCAAAGCTGTCCATTAGGTCACATAGGTGTTCCGTGGCACCATCTGCTGTGTTAAATCGAACATTAAAGTCTCCAGCTATTATGACTTTCTTATTAGGACCAAGTTTTGTCAGAATACCCTCTAACGATGCCAAAAAGGTGTCAAAGTGGCCTGAAGGTGACCTATATATAGCTAATACACAAACATTAAGTTCTATACAGTGAACAAGACAATACTCAATACATTTATCAATATTAACAAAAACTGCTGTGCCACCTCCTACGCAGTTCTGTCTTGAGGAAAAGCTTGCCAACTTGTACCCCTGAATCTGTAAAATCTCCATTTCATCCTTTGTTAGCCAGTGTTCTGATAGGCAGAGAATGTCAATATTCCTATCAACAATAAATGCTTCAAGTTCATCTACCTTTTTCCTGAGCGACCTAACATTAATATGAAGAACTTTTAGTTTTTTCGCTGGTTTTGTGCCTTTCCCTGGCGCTGTATGTTCTGAAAATGGTTTATTACAACTCCCTTTGTCCACAGGTCAGGGCACAAGTATTTCTCCGCCTCTTCACTTGGCACAGAAAGTCTAAAGGAGCTATAGTAATTGTCCTTTTTTGTCTTCATTTTCTCGCAGCTCATGTTTTTATTGAGCGAATGTTCCCCTAGGAAAGACATTACGTTCTCGGAGGTTACTTCTGTGGCTAGTCCTGACAAAAACAAAAATGTTATTTTAGCTGCCGATTTTAGGGTAGTCACACTTTCATTAGTACCTCTAAGAGGCTCTGGTCGGTTTGCTACTCTGTGAAAGTTTGCAGTTTTATTTCTTGTATTCGTCTTGTTTACACGTTTTGCTGATTTTCTATTTCTAACCTCAATCCATTCGTTTTCTTTGTCATTTTCCGTAGAGCTGGGCACCGGATCGATTTGCTTTAAAACGCCGTTATCGATATTGGATTTAGTGGCGTCATTTTGATTTTTAGAATTTATGGTCTGGTCGCTAAAATCCTCATCAATATTTGACATTGATTGCTGTTTTTCAGGATTCATTTTTTCGGAGTTACAAACAGTAGTATTATCGTTGCTCACGTTTCCAATAGATGTTGCTGGCTTTGTAGATTGCACAACAGGTATTTTTTCCTGTTTTTTAAGCTTTTTTTCGAGAGCATTTACCTTCTCTCGTAATAACTTGCAATTTTCTTCCAGAATTTGGTTCTTCCCTTGTAGTTCCTTCACTAGGGTTCTAAGAAGCTCATCTTTTGCTCAAATTTTTGTTTTAAATGGGTCTGACACTGAATCTCAATTACTTCCATTTGCAAGTGAGGGGGAATTTTATCAATATCGATAGTGAAAAGACCAGTAAATAGAGAAAAATTGTTTTTCTTGGGTCTTAAAATTCTGAAAATGCTTCTCAAATTCTGCCAGAAGGCTCCTCATTTTCTCTGAATATATTTTGTATGATATAGGGACACTTGTGCTTTTCTGATATGCCTTACAAGTCAGAAAATGTGACAGATTATCCTCTGCTAACTGTTTTTCCTACAACATCATCTTACACTTGACAGCTTTCACATGATCATGCATATCTGCAATAACTTGACGTGGTCCTTGCAATTTCGTATTTAAGTCCGACAAGTGTTTTGTGATATCTATCATAAATAAAAGATCTTGTAAAAGAGGTACATTGCATAATAAGCTGACATCTTCTCCTTTTGTTTCCATGAAAACGCGTATTTCTTTGAGTTTCCAAAACCGGTTGAGTACCATAAAACACGAAAGCCATCGCACTTCTGCACAATATGGTAAACCAGTGTACTCACTTTCTAAATCACGTAAAAATGCAGGAATATACCTTTTTCGAGAGATAAATTAAAGATATAGCATAATGGGTGTTTAATAATCGTCTTATGGTCTGTCAGAAACCATTGCAGATTATACTAGAGGTCAGTCATGTCTAGATAATGTTTTCACAAATTTTCCTAAGAGTGCCTTTAGCTCCAAGACAGCAAATCCTGCGTTGTCTGATCATCTCGCCATAACATTTCGCCTTAGGCATATGCAGATGACTAGTCATTCTCTCCTTAGGGTAAATTACCGGCCCACAACTGATGCGGGTCTGTTTGGTTTGCATCGACTTGTGAGTTCCCTGGATTTTTCGTTTGTAAATAGCCAGGAGTTAGCTCCGGGCGAAAAACTTGAATGTTTTTTGCAGATGATTGGGGATGCCTGTGGAGAATGTTTTGCGTGGAAGTCTAAAATGGTTCGATCAAACAAAAATAAACAATTTAAAATCCATTGGTTTGATGATGAACTAATACAAATGCGTGAAATGCTTAAACTTATAACGTCTTTAAAGCATTCTGAGAAAGTCTTTGTTCCAACTGAAGTAATAACGAGCTACAGGAGGGCATACCGTGACATGATTGTGCAGAAAAAGCGTGCCGCAAACGACCGATATATAAAGGGGTCTACCAACAAACCTAAGGCATTGTGGGATGTAATAAAAAACATTAACCCTATAAACTTAACACCCAGCTCAGAGACACTTACCGCAGATGATTTCTGTACTTATTTTAGTGATATGATCGAGAATATCGTCAATCATCAGTCCTCTGTTTCTGTCGAGCCCGTCAAGTTTGTTGACAGGCTTGAGCTTAATATAGACAGGAGTTCCCCTTTCAGGTTTTGAGAAATCTCTTACACTGAACTACGTGATATTATCTCGAATCTCAAGAATATGCCAAGCAGGGATGCTTATGACTTTACAGCAAGGATTGTGAGGACCCTTAGGGAAATTATTGTTTACCCCCTCTGTAAAATTTTTAATTCTTGTATATCTGAGAATACTTTCCCAAACTGTCTTAAGCTGTCAAAAGTAGTGCCTGTGCTGAAAAAGGGTGATTCTGAAAATGTTAATAACTATAGACCTGTATCTGTGGTACCCATATTGGCAAAGATCTTTGAGGTTGCACTTAAGTCACAGCTGACTGTTCACCTTGAGTCTCGCGCCTTGCTTAGTCCGTGCCAGTTTGGTTTTCGATCCAATCTATCAGCAGCATCAGCCATTAATGCACTAACGGACTTTATCCAGGAGACCTTTGAGAACTGCCGTTATGGCCAGGCATCATTTTACAATCTATCCAAAGCCTTCGATTGCATTTCACCTGAAATATTAATATCCAAGCTTGCTAGATATAATATCCACACAAGCGCTGTCACCCTTTTGGGTTCTTATTTGTCAGATCGTTGCCAGTATTGTGTGTTTGGAGGGGACAAATCTGACAGAAGACTTGTCAAATATGGAGTTCCCCAGGGCTCTGTACTGGGACCTACATTATTCTTAATATATGTTAATGATATCACGACTTGTCTTTCATCCGGTAAGCTGGTAATGTTTGCTGATGACACTGCTGCGCTTGAAATGGCTGATACAGAGGCCGAACTGGCGACGGCGGCAATGGAGTCGGGGACCTGTGTGAGGGAGTGGTTTACTAGCAATAGACTCACCCTGAATCAGGAGAAAACACAGATCTTGCTATTCTCTTTAAGGTCAATGCAGTCAATCGATAAGCCGGTAAAATACCTGGGGATCCACATTGACGCTGGGCTCACTTGGGAGGGGCATTGTGCTCGGCTGGCAGGTAAGCTTAATAGAATTGTGTTTGCTATGCGTAGCCTGAGAAACAGGGTCTCTGACCCTGTCCTGAGGACAGCTTATTTTGCTTACTTCCACTCACACATATCATATGCCATTTTGTGCTGGGGCCATTCTGCACATATGTCCAGAATCTTTGCCATACAGAGGAGGTGTGAGAGAGTCATGGCAGGGAGGGGTTTTCGAGACTGTTGTAGGGATCTCTTTAATAGAAATTTGACCTGAAATTGGTACAATTACTAAAATATTAATTTCTTCCCTTCTTAATTTGCACGGTCAACACTTTACAATTATGTTAATGTTTGAATAGAAAATATACATGACAGATAATACAAAATAACAACAGACACATATAAATTAATCAAACATACATAAACTTATATGAAATAGTTATTCATATAACATTAAAAAAATAATAAAATGTGACTAGTGCAAGTCAACAGTAACAAGCAGATAGAGAATCCTTAAGGGCGTTAAAAAAATTATTAACTAAATAAAAATAACAATTTACAATGTCCTTTTCTACTTTGTCCTTGAGGTTAAGTAAACTATTAGAACGCTTATAGGTATCTAGTAGTAAATTATTCCTTCAAATAGGTACTTAGTTTAGATTTCCAAATAAAAAATTTGATTTTACTTACATCAATAAATTTTGAATTCTTCAAAAGGCTTGCAAACGATATGGGTTTTTCTTTAGAAGGATCATTACTAATACCTTCAAATTTTTTAAAAGCTTCTGCATAACCCCCAATTTTTGATTCTGTACTATCTTGAGTCACATTTGAGGATAATAATCGTTTTGTACATGAATACAGTAAGCTGCTTGTGCGTTTCACGTTAATTAACTTGGTTGAAACTACTTTCAATAACATTTTACTACTTTAATTCTTTTTTTATGAAGGTTTTGATAAACAAATATAACTAATATATGAATAACTAAATAACTACTTCGAACTTCATGTCAAGATTGTCAAGGTCACCAAAGAAATCTTCGCAGGCGCGCTTAATCCCCAAACCGCAATCCGTGAATATGGCATCACGTTAATATTTTGTTTGTTTTTTTGTAAATATCCTTTTCTACATCAATCCAAAAAAAAATGCTAAACCACGGGTAAGCAAAAACGCAGGCTAAAATTTTAAACATTAAAAATTATTGCTTAAATATATTTTTATTATTTTGTTATGTGCTTTTTTTACATCAATCCAAAAAAAGGACTTAACTAGGGCTATCCAAAGTCGCAATTTAATACTTAAAACACGATTACAAATTAAAAAAATATATCGCTCTTTGGGAATAGAACTTGTGACGTTCTTCAGTACAAGTTTATCAACCTACTCTGGAGCTAGAATAACTCACACCAGAACCTTAACCGAATTTGTTTATATCTGGAATTTTTAATGCCGTCACCAATCAATCACTTTGGTCTCAGCTACAGAGTTCGGTTTGAGAATTAACTACTTCTATTTCTAGTTTATGACATGACCTCTTGACAAGCAACATCCAGCCAGCTATTAATACTACTACATTATCTTTATCTCAGTTTCAGTGCAGCTCACGACGAGGGTATTAAATGTTAGTAGACTCAAAACTTTATTCAGAATTCGAAATATTAATTTTTACTTTGAAACTTTTAAAAGACTCAATGACTTTTACTGTTTTTTTAAACATGTTTCTGTTTTCTTTTTGGTAGAAATGCGGTGTGTATAAATTTAGAATGACAAACTTTTTTTTTAATCAGGCGTATATGCCATAGATAATGCATTGGTCAGTTTACTATAATACGTATAGGCGTTTGTAAAAAAAAATTAGTTAGATGCATTTTTCCCTGTTCTCTGACTTTATACTGATTTATATGTAAATTGCAAAACAATTATTATTTTTATTATTACGTGGCGATACGTGCTGCACAAATAAATTTGGGAGTGCGCTTGTGGAGTGTTTGAAGATCCAGACAACTGTTTTATACAGGGAGACAACTTGCTGAAAAGCCAGTGCAATTTGAATATGTCTTTTATTTATCGAAACCTTCCTTTCCTTTCGTCAGCTATCAGCACTTAATAGAGCGAAGATGAAAAGTGGAGTTCAAAGGGCAACGGAGACGAGGAATCTTCCTCTTGGAATTCCACCCCCTGTCTCAACTCTCTTAGACTCAAAAGAGGGAAACTCACTTTGTCAGGCTGTCCAAAACTACGACTAAAGCACTTAAATGTTCTTCGACTCTTCCTATAATGTCTGTTTCTCTACCGTTGCTGTCTCACAGCAGTGTTGTCAGATTTAAAAAGACGTGGCAATTCGAGTACTAAAAATCGTCCAAAAGCGCAACTAGTTGGGTATCTTGTCTTTGTTTTTTGTTAACAATATCATAATAGTAACACCCATGAAAATCAACGGCGACGACTACAAAAAAAAAACAAAAATCGAGGGTTGAGATTTTTGCGAAAAATTATGCACAATCTGGCCACACTATCCCCTTTATTTCATTAAGGTGGCAGGCCCGTCCTTTTTATCATCCCAAAGGTTAGTCGGTATTTCTTGATAAAATAAACGACTTTCCTTTAATGCGTTACCATTGTGGCCTTTCCTCGTACTAAGCAAAAAACATCTTTGAGATGTTATGTTACTGTCGTCTTAAGAATGTTTTACTTAAACGTTACTATTTAATGCTTGTTACATTTATTTAAAACATTTCAGATACTTAAGTATCTAAAAAATTTAATTATATTTTATACGTTTGAGAACAAACATCTTATGATCGTAAAATTAAAGTATTTTTGCAAAAAATAGGAAAATAGACTGTTTCCTCGAAACCCAACGACATGGAAATAACAAGATTATTTGTTGCGTTTAGATTTTTGTTTGTCAATCTAAACGCAACAAATAATCTGAACACATTTAAAAATAACGTTATAGATGGCTGCAAACTATCATTTTTTTCATATCTAGGTTACACGTCAAACAAACTGACACATTTTAACATTTTGAAATCAATTCTTTTCTATTATTTAATGTTTTTCTCTTACGATCGGCGCACTGATGAGTCCCGATAGGATAAAAGTATTTGTACAACTACTATGTGTCTATAAAAACTTAAGGTAAATGATATAATTTGTTATGCTTGCTTAAATAATAATATTTATATTATGTATCGAAACGTTCCGTAGACAGACTAGTCTACATGTTGAGGTATGTAATTATATTAAATATCTGCTTCAGTTAATTTAAAGTTAAATATTTTTATTCAGTTGCGAAAAAGCCAAAAAAGATTTTTGTTTGTCAAGATATTTATGGCGAAGCTAAGAAAACCTCCTATTTATTTAGTTATAGCATATACAGGGTGGGCAAATAAACAATGTCGTTTCGCAGATAGGTGCTGTAACATTTTTATTTTATAATTATGTGGGACTCGGCCCTTTGAGTTCCTATTAAGCCGGGGACCCTGTGCAATAGGTAACAGCATTGAATTAATGTAAGTTCTCGCATTTTTTGCGTTAGGTAATTTGTATTCTCAAAACCTATCGGACAATAATTATATAAATTCTTTAAATGTATAGTTTAGAACTCTATAACGCGATAGTATAGTGTTGGCAATGTACCTGTCATTTATAAATTGGCCACTTATAAGTATGACATTTATGGCTCGGTCATTTATGGTCAGTTTTACGGTGATTTTCAAAACCTTCGTAGGAATGCCTTATAAAGGACTGCCTTTATCTTAAGTTTTCAATTGATTACAGACAAAGTTGATCTGTTAAATAAAAATGGCGTTTAATGAGTTTTTTTATTCAACAGTGATTTATGCGATAATTATCCAAAATCGGCCACCGGTCATTTTCAAAAATTCCCGAATTATAGTCAAATTTGTGACCAGTCATTTATGAAAGTGGCTCGGTTATTTAAGGTCACTTAAACGGTCAATTTTCTTAAGGGACTTAAGTGACGCCCAACACTGGATTATACCTACAGGATAAGGAGTTTAAACGACAAAGAGTCTGAGTACACCGAATGCAAATTTGAGTGGGCATGGATCGTTCCTTCTATTCGTTAGGCCGTTGGGGTGATCAAGTGTATATGACGAGTCATTAAACCACCCAGGAGGTGCCGATGTAGCCACGCCCACAATCGTTTACTTTGTACAACAGAAGTGTCACTCTTTATTATTTATTATGCTTTAATGATGGTTTAACCGACGTATCTAGTGCTAACCTAACGAGACAAATATATTTTGTCATGTCTATATTTAGAACAGTAGTTTTTGAGCTGTTCGTCTTCAAAATAACCCCTTATGAGGTGCTTAGTATTTTATTGGATCTAGATAGCCGTGAGTGGCTGTTGGTGCAATTCAGCCATTATATGAATCACTCTAGCCATGAAATGTCAAATGAAACCAAAATTTACGTTTTACGTCAAATTAAAAATAATACCTAACAATAATGCTTTTCACTGAAGAAGAAAAACTCAGAATAATTCAGTTATACTACGCAAACCAAAATAACGCATTAAGTGCGTAGTGCGTCAATACCGGGAACAAAATCCAGGGGTACGAGTGCCATCTAGGAAGACAATATCATATATAGTAATAAATTTTGTGGAAAGGAAACATGTTTTCAGAAAGAAAAGAAGATCAAATGCAAATTTAGAGGAAGAGTTTAATATTTTATTATATTTTGAAGGTAATTTTCTATTTATTTAATAAACATGAAGTTTAAAAGAATTAGTTTTTAGAAAATCCGCACCGGTCAATTCCCGACGTTTCAAGATTCACAGGGAAATCATTGAAAACAATTCATAGGATTTTAAAAAAATATGGTTATCATTCCTATAAAATTAGGTCAGTGCAATATTAAACAGAAAATAATATAAATGAGCCACTTCAATTCTGTCAAAAAATGCTCAGGAGATTTCGAGAAGATTACCAATTTTTTAACAAATGATGAAGCTACTTTCCCTACGGCCAGAATGTTTAACAGAAAAAACACACATTTTTGGGCAACCCGAAATTCACATGTAATTGAAGAAAGGAAGAAGCAAGGGCGTAAGCCGTTGCATGTGTGGTGCGGCATATTAGGAGAACAAATTATTGTCCAACCGATTACCAACTTTTTAAATAATCGCTATGGTTTATGGATCAGAAGACAAGGCCCAATCCGGTGGCCGGCCAATAGCCCCGACCTCACATAGGACTGATAACTTATAAGAATTACGGAAAAAACTCGAGCAAGAAATAATAATTTTAAATACCGAATATCCCTTCTTTGTTAGCAATGCTATTAATAGAATAGGACACGTATATAACTTATAATACAGATTTTAAAAATGTTATTGTTATCTTTGTATAAATATATAAATTTAACGTAAAATGTAAATAAAATATATTATTTTTATTCAAAAAGAATAGGCAATTTTGGTTTCATTTGACATTTCATGGCTAACGTGATTCACGAATCATAATAGCCGAATTGCACGCACGGCCACTCACGGCTATCTAGATCCAATAAAGTAAGTTAAGCACCTAATAATGTGTGACTTGGCTCAAAAACTACTGTTCTAAATATAGACATGTTATATATTTTTGAAAAGAGGACAATGAAGCGCATCTAAAAATTTAAAAATATACGGAGTGTTCCATTTAAATTAACAAAATTCATGGTAATTTCTATATTTTCCGATATTCATTTGTTTTTGATTTTAGCGCTATGTAATTCTTCAGATGAAATCTACAACTCTCGTTTTAACAACTTTTTTGTATCTTTGAAAATAAAAGATTTAAAGGGGTGGCAAATTATAAGAAAAGATTACATACAAAATTATAAATTTGGCAAACAAAAAGCTAAAAAACCAGGATTCGAACACACATCCACTGCAATAAAAATGAAACACATCGAAAATTTAACGAAACTTGTTTAAACTCCGCCGAATAAAAGACGAACCAATAGGAGGAACGCTCTAAGCCGGCTCAAATTTACATTCAGACTATACGATACCTATATGGAAAAATAGTTGCCACTTGAGATGTCTGCGAAAGCACTTTAAACAAATCAGCATTTAACTAAAAAATATATATTATACACACTTTTATACATAATTTACTTTCTCACACAAATACCGCTAATTCTAAATTCTCCTTTAATTCCAACATCGAATACCCAAATTATTATTTTAAACCAATTAGTTCAATCTAAATATACAGCCAATCTGGTGAAAGCCCCCACATCGCACAGTTTTAATAAGTAGGTTAATAAAATAAAAACACGCAAAGATCGTATAAAAAAATAATATATTTCCTTAGAAAACAGCAACTAATTAATATAAAATAGCTTCAGTCCTAAAAATACACACACGTTTCCACGTCCGCTTGCTTTCTTTTTTATTATAGGAACTGATTCCTCAGTATCCTTAGTTGCATAATATCCATGTTAAATTTATTAATAAATTCTAGGCTTATGTAATCCTATTGTAGAACATCACGAATAGCAGCTCTCAATTATTAACGATTTTAATTTTATCACTACCTGTATATTATTTTTAATTGAATAAATACATAAAATTAGAAAAGGTTAGCCTTTGAAAACGTATAAGGGGCAGTTATTATGTTTATTTACAAATTTACAATCCAGACATAAATACTAAATAGAAAAAAACAGAAAAAAGCTTGAAAAACACTGAATATCATTTCAGTTAACAAAAGTTATGTCTATTATAATTAAACTTACATATATACAAAATATCTAAAACTCCAGCAGCAGTGGTGTGTACCTACATTAAATATCAATTATACGTATAACTATAATATTGAAGTGCTTGGTACATATTTACTTTTTTGTCTCACGGCCTATCTGTTCCTTATTGGAGCTTTCATTAATAAAAAATCGAACTAATATCACTTATAGGAATATTTTTGCATTTTCGAATAAGTGGCTCCTTGACAATTTCAAATGTAGTTAATGTAAAAATCTCCATTTAAAAAAAAATATTTTCAGCTACAAAAAGCAGATAAGACATGTCAACAATTTAAGTAACAATAAAGAGTAGAAAACTCTTACTATTCAACACACTATCTTATTTGCACTTTAAATCATTGATAACTACACAGTAAATAAAATAGAATAAAGGACATTCATGTTTATAACACACAAAGTAAATGCAGAATATACTTTAATTAAGTTAAAATGTTAATAAAAACAGCATTTACCCTCTGCCCAGGAGATAAGTTTCAATTTAATTTACAGAATAAAAAGTTTCACTTATACTATTTGTTTTTTAAACGGTACTATGGTTTCAATGCTTCTTATATTTTCTGGCAGTAAGTTAAATAGCCTGCAACCTAAATAATGACTAGTTTTTTTAACATATTCATGATTGTGTTTACCAATACAAAATTTTGATTGATTGAGTTTTTTAAAGATTTTGTCATAAAACAAATTTATTTAGTTTCGAACAAACCTAATCTATATGTAGGCTCCACTCAAAGCTAGAATCTAACTGGAATCTGGCTAACAGGCAAAGTCATACTATTAAATAAAATATTTAGATTTATTGGTTTGCCTATTTTTGTCTTAAATTCCATACACACCCACTCTTTGATAGATATATTGTAAGGTTGTTTTTTTACACCAATTTGAAAGTTGTGTGTAAACTTAATTTTCTCCTCCAAAATATTCTCATTTTTGATGGATGGATTCTGGTAAGTCGTTTAAGAATAACACAAAATTAGAGGACCCATGACACCGCCTTGAGGGGTCCCTAAGTCACAGTTTGTCGTTTGTGAAAAAATATCACCTATTTTTATTTTAAATTTTCTACCCTTCAAGAAAGAATTAAGCCACTTACTTAATGGCAATTTAATACCTAGCCTTTCAAACTTTTTAGGAACAAAGTCAGGATTTATGGTATCAAATGCCCTTGTTAGATCAAATAGAAAAGCTACAACTTTAGCATTCTTACCAAGTTCAATGCTGGTGCGAGGTTAGAAGTTTTCTTTTTCACGAAAGGAAGTTAGCTTGTTGTAAGTAACCTTTTCGAAAACCTTTGAAAAACTGTAAAGATCTAGGCCTATAATTTTCCATTAAAAGAGGATCACCCTTTTTAAATACAGGTAAGATATTAGCTCCTTTCAGTCGCGAGGGGAAAATGCCTTCATAAACCGACACGTTTATCAAATAAACCAAACAAGCAATTACTTTAGAAAACTTCTTTAGCAAAACAATATGTACTTCACCTAGCCCCGTTGATTTTTTTATTGAGCATTTTTTTATGGCAGACCTAATATCCTGTGGTGTTACATTAGTATATTGAAACACTTTTCTGACATAGTGCGCTCCTTTGATAAATCGTTATTAAAGTGACAATTTAATTTATTTAAATAATTACTAAAACTATTTGCTATGCCTTCTGCACTAGTTAGCAGTTTTACTTTTTGCCATTTAAAGAGTTAATTATATTCCAACTGGTCTTTGTTTTGTTCTTTGAAATTATTTAGTTTTGTTTTTTAATTTTTATGTTTATTACTTTTTTAAGGAGTTTATATTTATTTGTTAGTTGTAAGTCCTCAGTATGCTTCTGTAGTCCGGTGGAAGTCTTCTAAGTTGTTAAGATTGTCAAGAAGTTCGATAGAAAAATTAATTTTTTTTATTTTGAAGCTTTTTTTCCTTAACCTCTATATTTGAACAGCTTACTTGAAAGCACCAATTGAATGCATCAAAAAATTGTTCAGTGTCACCCTCCACATCGCTCCAAGTGAAGTTTATTTCAAATGAATTAAAGAAAAAATTAAATTTCGTTGATTGAGCCACTGTCAATCACCCTTGGTACCGAATGGCAATTATCATTTGCTCGTCATGACAATATATAAGTTGACAATGCTGATCGGATATTCGAGGATCAAAATTTTTGCAAGAAAAAACTCCGGTTTGGATGTGATGACATAATCAAGACCAGAAGTAATATTGTTTCTCTTAAAAAAAATTCTACTTGCTCCATTGAGCAAAGATGTCAGTTCATTTCAGTAAAAAATATCCTTAAGCATCTTAATTTACAATTTCTACTGCTAGGCAGAAGGTTAATGTTAAGATCAGAACAGATTAAAATATTTTCATAACTTTCTAAAATTTTTGTCAATAGTTCAGAAAAAATGTCGAGAAAAACCTCAATGTCAGTCGAAGTTCCCGATGTATATACAGAAGTTTTTGTATTCTAAAGCTGAACATTACAACAGCATTTCAGTAGAAAAGTTGTTATAGTGCACAAAATTTTGCAACTTTCAGAAACATCAAATTGTATAATAGGCGTATGTTTTTGTATAATAGGCAAACCAATAAAAAGTTGACTCAACAACATTTGAAAATACGTCAATTTGTTTGCATTTTATAGCCCTTTTTAGTTATGAGTGTCTGAGAATAATTCTAAGGATTATTATGGGCTTTAAGAAATTAGTTACAGTTAAAACTTATCGAGTTGACACTAATACGTGTCCGTTATTAGTGTAATAAAGTGTTCATATTTGTTTTCGAACTTCGAAACACTAAGCATTACTATCTTATTCTATTCGGATAACTATATAACTATTCGTCGCGTTTTATAAATCCACTTGCCCACCCAGCGATAAGTTTTTCTTCTAGGATTTTCCTAACTGGACCTCAATTCATTAACTGAATCATATTGTATTCACAGTATTCTATCGATTACTGTGACCCAGAGCCTTATGCAGATGCGTAGTCACCTCTGTGTGGGCTTCGTGATGGTGATCGTGGTGATGTCCACTGTCACCATGGGAATGTTCGTGTCCAGCTGAAAAAAAAAATATTATTTAAGATTCAGTTTGTAACAGCAAATGAATTGAAAGAATATTTAAGCAAAAATGTCGTTCATATTTCTAATAAATAAGGCCCAAAAAGTCTCTTAATGAATTCATATCTATCGAGAACTTTTTAAATCAATATAAAAATTCAAACAAAATAATAAATTTGACAGTGGTTCTAAGTAGCTGTTTGTTAAACTTTAGATTAGGAAGAGTTATCAGGGTATCCCACGACGAACTGCGGCGATCGATTTATCAGAAAGTAGGCTTTGGAAAAATTTAAAATTTTGGCAGCTAACTAAGGTCGATGGGGGCAATTCGCGCAAAATATTTTCAAGATGGCGGCATTTCCGGTTATACCGGAAGTAGACGTCAACTTTCTTTTTTTAAATAGAACACCCTGTATATTATCGAATTTTTGGATTCCTCGAAAAATTCTAGGTATATTTCATGTACAATATCCTATACTTAAGTTGAACTGTTTTTGAGATATTTTGAATTTTATGTAAAAAATGGCGTTTGCAGGTCTAGACATAACTATAAATATCTGCTTATTGAAGTCTCTATATGATTTTTTTGCCGGTGGCTTCCTTATCCAAAATGATCCACTTTAGTGGCCTGTTCTAATATTTTTATAATAAATAAATATACGGTGATCAAAAACTGACGTTATAAATATACTTTAAAAAATCGTTAAAAGTTACTTTTTTCAAATGGAATTTGATAATAATTTTTATAATTTTATCTTATTTAGCACTTAAAATAAGGGAAATTTTGTATAAACGTGTCTATTCCAAAAATCTGTAAGTTTTCTTGTTAGTTTGCCATGATAGGGAGGCCTGGCGAGAACAAAACCAATTGGTTATTATAGAAACGTAATATTTATTGGCGTTTGACGATTACCTACTAAAATATTATTTATTTATTATAGTAATTATAATAATTATTAAACTAATAATCATGCCGGGGCGATTAAATTACACACACGAAAATGTCGAGTTTGCAATTCTGATATATTTTGCAGCATATCCAATGACATCCCTAAGAAACGTGGCAAGACAATCAGGAATCTCGAGGAACTCAGTGCATAGGATTCTGTTAAAACATAACTTCCAACCTTATTTAATATCATTGGTTCAACATCTAAAAGACACTGATTTGCCAAAAAGACTACAGTTTTGCGAGTTTATTTTAACAATGGTACAAGATAACTCTAGATTTTTGAACAATATAATTTGGAACAATGAAGCAAAATTTACTAAAAATGGCCTTTTCAATAGACACAATTCCCATTTTTGGAGTGATTCGAATCCTTATGCAGTAAGATCGCGGAACTTTCGAGAATCCTGGCAATTTAATGAATTTTGTGCAGTAAGGAACGATGGAATAATAAAACTGAATTTTTACGAAGAAAATTTGAATGGTTGCCTATATTTTGCCTAAACACAAGGACTTTTTTAATGAAAAATAATCCATTTAGGTAATATTACAATAATTTTTTTTATTAATTTAGCGTCAATCCAAAATTAGATAAATCATTTAGTAAATATTATTACATAAATAAATTAAATTATTTATACAGGTCACACTACACTACTTCATACAAATACTGATCCACATACCGTTAACACATCATATCTAAAAAAATATATCGTCCCAAGTTTTATAGGAAAGTTATCTTTAGTTATAGATATTTACAAGCTATTTATACAGGATACTTTAGAAAGTCATAAAATACTAAACCTTCTTTTTTTTATTGAGCACTGTTCAGATTAAATTAATTGAATTTGATGTATTTTGTTTCTTCTTAAATAAATAAATCGATGAATATTATCAAAGCATTTCTTTCCGTAATATTATGTCTATAAACTTTTGTAGGAGAAAGATATCTGAATATTCTTGAAGAGTTGGACAACGAATATTTAAGTAATTTACCTTTAGCAGAACATAGTCAAGTTTTCTACCAACACGATGGCGGCCCACCACATAGAACCGTTGCAGTTACTAACTTTTTACAACCTACGTCTTACGGCAAGTGGATTGCCAACAATGAATCTTTTTTGTGGCCTCCTCGTTTCCCCGATTTGACAGTATTAGACTATTTTATATGAGGAACGATAAAAGGAATCGTTTATTTTAATCCAGTAATATCGAAAGAGGACTGTATGGCAAGGGTAATGGACGCGTTCGAAAGTTTATCTCCAGCTTCAATTAGAGCGGCCACCCACGAGGGGTTTATTCGGAGATGCGGAAAATGTTTGGAAGTACAAGGTGGACATTTTCAACATTTATTGAAAAAATAAGTTGTGCTCTTGTGTAGACGAGACTATAATGGGAATAGACTTTCTTTAATTAATTTTTGTCTTCACGGTTTCAACATTTTTATAGTTTTCCAACATTTGTTTAACGCTGTTCGGTGACGGTTTCTGTTTATCTGGATATCTAACAGCAAATATCTGGCATGTTCTTGTTAAAACTCTAGATTCCCCATAGATAATAAACAAATTCAAATAATCCTCGTGTGTGTAATTTAATCGCCCCGGCATGATTATTAGTTTAATAATTATTATAATTACTATAATAAATAAATAATATTTTAGTAGGTAGTTGTCAAACGACAACAAATATTACGTTTCTATAGTAACCAATTGGTTTTGTTCTCGCCAGGCCTCCCCGTCATGGCCAACTAACAAGAAAATTTAGAATCCGCCTGGTATTATTAGAATAAAAAATGTTAAATCGTCAATAACTCAAAAACTACACATTTTTGGAATAGACAACTTTATACAAAGTCACCCTTATTTTAAGTGTTAAATAAGATAAAATTATAAAAATTGGGGTTTCCATTTAAAAAAAGTAACTTTTAACGATTTTTTAAAGTATATTTATAATGTCAGTTTTTGATCACCCTATATTCATTTATTATAAAAATATCAGCACAGGCCACTAAAGTGTACCCTTTTGGACAAGGAAGCCAACCGCTAATAAATAACAGAGACTTCGATAAGCAGATATTTATAGTTATGTCTAGACCTGCAAACGTCATTTTTTACATAAAATTCAAAATATCTCAAAAACAGTTGAACTTAGGTATAGGATATTATACATGAAATATACCTAGAACTTTTCGAGGAATCCAAAAATTCGATTATATACAGGGTGTTCGATTTAAAATAAGAAAGTTGACGTCTACTTCCGGTATAACCGGAAGTGCCGCCATCTTGGAAAATACTTTGCTCGACTTCAAAAAAATGCAGTTTTTTTCACTCCAAAGGCAGAAATCTCTTAAACCATGTCTTGATCGAGAAACACTATTTTACATTTTTTTATTATTTTGACCATCTTTATCGAATTTAGAAAACAAAATAGCTCTAAGAAGTACCAAAAATATGTTCCAATTCTTTAGCTCTGCTATTGTGTTCTTTAATTACTTTTATTAAAGCAATTTTTTTACTAAAATAAAAGATCGTTAAAATAATAAAAAAATGTAAAATAGTGTTTTTTTAGAGCAAGATACAAAGAAACAATTTCCAGCTTTTTTTAAATTTTTTCTCCCTTTCCGACATACAGGGTTTTTTAGAAAAATTAATTTTTTTAAAAACGGTCTGATGAAAAAAGCCCACTTATGGCATTCAGATTCAGTATGGTCTATCAGATGATGAAGAGAGTTGGCACCCTTAAGTGTTCCACCATGAATATTCTATACAGAGTGCATCAAAAACTTTGCCGATGCTAAACACTTTAACAATGTCAAGCCACTGTATTATTGGGACATATTCTCAGTTAATTCGAAATGATGGGTAAACAGTTTAAGTAAGTCTGTATTAACAAAAATAACATGTGAATCTGTATATTATTGGGAAAAAGATCATGATACCAATGATAAAATGTGGTTGTTCACTTTTTATTAAAAAAATCGGTTTTAAATTAAAGGGATTATCTGAAAGAACTAGAGCAAATCTCAAATGTAAAAAAAACTGTTTCGATAAAAATGTCCATTATTACTAAAACGGGCATTAGAAGAATTCAAGATTGATACAAAAAACCAAACCCAACAAATCACTATTTAACGTCCACCTCTTAGTTTTTGGTGAACCCTGTATACAGTATCAATGTTGGAAAATTTAAGGGTGCCAACCTTGTTCATAATCTGATAGATATAGCTTTAAATACCACAAGTGGCCTTCGTTTAGCAGATTATTTTAAAAAATCAATGTTTCGAAAAAAACGCGTATGTCAGAAACGAAGAAAAAATTTCAAAATTGTTTTTTTGTACCTCGCTCTAGATTCTTTTGGATACATTAAGAGAAAGAGAAATATATAGCAAGAATTCTGGTCGAAGAAACTTAAAAAAAAATACATGATCTTATGTACCCCCCGGTATCAGTCGGTTGCTATGGTGTCCTGAGGCTGGCCTGAGGTTGCATACTATAGTTGTACTCGTCGTTTAATCAGTTGACTGTACTGATGAAGACCTTAAGTCAGAAACACGTGTCTATGGTTAGCCAAATTTCATTGCTTTAGGGGTCATCCCAAAGAATCCATTTTCTACTATATATGTATATATACAGTGTGTATCAGCCAAATGGAATAAATTCGATAATAAATAAATGGGGGTGTGTTCGGAAAAACGCTTGGACCCGTCGATTGGTATTTTTAGGTGCTCATTTTCTCCAATAAAAAATTTTTATACAGGGTGTGTCCTGTAACAGTGGTCAATGCCAACTTTCTTATTTCAAATGCAACACCCCGGATATTATTTAATTTTTGGATTCTTTAGGAGATTCTAAACATATTTTATGTTCAATGTCCTATACCTATCTTCAACTATTTCGGCAATATTGAGTGTTTTCAAATTTATTGCAAAAATTAAGATTAAAAAAATAAAATTATTTATTTCTTCATAATGTATAAACAAAAGTAAAAAGTTAATTTAGGAACTGTTGAATATGCTCGCCGCGAACGTCTTGGCAAATTCCTAATCTTAAATAGAAATTTCTTCTAACGTTATTTAGCATCTTAGGCGTGACCGATCTAATCGGAAGCGTTCTTCGTCTTCTTAAGTCAGCTAAGTCGAGGGGTTTAGTTTTGTATACAACATTTTTAATATGTCCCCATAAGAAAAAGTCTAATGGCGTCAGATCAGGGGATCGCGCTGGTCATTCTATCGATCCTCGTCTCTCTATCCACCGATTTGGAAATATTCCGTTGAGGTACTGCCGGACATTAATTTGTTAATGGGGCGGTGCTCCATCTTGCTGAAACCATATCATATTCGCTGGAACTTGTGGGTTTGCTGGATCCGGATACAAATTTGTCAAAGTTGGCACGACATTATTTTGGAGCAGTGCTAAATAATTATCGCCATTCAAATTGCCGTCAATGAAAAAGGCGCCTATGATATGATCCCTAACAATTCCTGCCCAAACATTAACCTTTTCAGGATATTGAGTATGTTCTTCGCTGATCCAGTGAGGATTTTCCCTAGACCAATAGCGGCAATTTTGACGATTTACTTGACCGTGAAGTGTAAAGGTGCACTCATCCGAAAACAAAATATGTTCTAATTAAATAACATTGTTATCTAACATAGCCATCATTTGTTCACAAAAATAAGTTCTCCTATCATAATCGTCTTCCATGAGCTCCTGAGTTGGTATCACTTTATAGGGATGCATTTTATTTTCTTTTAATGTTCGAATAATCGACGAATGGCTAATATCGAACATTGCGGCGGCTTGTCGACTAGAAATATGTGGGTTTTCCTCAAACTCAAGCATAATATCCAATTTAGTATTATCATTTATTGAATTGGCAGCTGCTTTTTTTATCTGCCTCACATGTCCAAGCTCGCGAAACTGCTTTTCTATTTTACTAATTGCCCCTTGGGATATATGCGGCAAATTTGGAAATTTTTCATGAAATAAGCGAGCAACTTCCACTTGTGTTCGTGTGTTATCTCCATAACCAATCATTTGTAGAATTGTCATTTTATGCATTTTTGTTAAATGAACCATTTTTCTGATATTAGGTATTATACAGTTAACGAAATTCAAAAGACTATGACACTGACCCTGACAACTACTGTCTTGCAAAGAGAAAGGCCAGGCATTTTACACAAAAGTAAACAAAACTTAAAAGTAAACAAAACTGGCTCTTTTTGTTCCATATCAATAAAAAGGAACGCTAAAATGGTTTTTGCTTACATTCTTAATATGAAGACCTAAATGGTAAATAAGTATTGAGTGTGTTGTAGCGAATTTTTGTAATCAAATAAATAGTTCAGTAACCAGAGCCACTTTCATGAATAATAATAAATTCGAAATAAATAAAATAAAAATAAATTTGAAAACACTTAATATTGCCGAAATAGTTGAAGATAGGTATAGGACATTGAACATAAAATATGTTTAGAATCTCCTAAAGAATCCAAAAATTAAATAATATCCGGGGTGTTGCATTTGAAATAAGAAAGTTGGCATTGACCACTGTTACAGGACACACCCTGTATAAAAAGTTTTTATTGGAGAAAATGAGCAACTAAAAATACCAATCGACGGGTCCAAGCGTTTTTCCGAACACGCCCCCATTTATTTATTATCGAATTTATTCCATTTGGCTGATACACACTGTATATATATATATATATATATATATATATATATATATATATATATATATATATATATATATATATATATATATATATATATATATATATATATATATATATATATATATATATATATATATATATATATATATATATATATATATATATATATATATATATATATATATATATATATATATATATATATATATATATATATATATATATATATATATATATATATATATATATATATATATATATAATATATATATATATATATATATATATATATATATATATATATATGACAATGCAATATTATGGTGTCTATACGTGAATGTCTTATACATAATGCGCAACTAACTAAACTATTGAACTGAAAAGTTAAAAAAATAGTTAAACTTGCATAAACACAAAACTTGAATAGTATCTTTAAAGCTTGAGCGTGAGACGTTAACGCACTTGAAATAAAGCCTCCAGATTTTAAGAAAAATATTCATAAAATATTTTTAAAAGTTCTGGGTTTTTTCTGTAAGTTTTATTATTTTTTACTTTTCAGTTTAATAGTTTATAAATAAAAACTTCTTTTTATATTTTTTCCATTTATTTTATTTGATAAATGGTTCAAATTTTGTATTAACAATTTCTAAATATTATGTTAGGCATAGTGCGGGACGAATCGATAAACACCATAACAACGCAGTAAAAACAGCGCATCATTTCTTTTTCATGAAAAAAATCAATTTCACTCCTTATACAATTTTGACTAATTTATTGCCATGTCGAATCATATTTATTTACTATAAAAACTATTGTTTAAGATGTTGCTTCCTTTATTGTTTTATGTCGGTGATTCATTCAGAAACTTTATATAATAGATGCAGACGTAAGGCGTAATATTTCCTTATTACAGTAATTGGCAATGAACATATAAAACCGTGCTAAAACGTAGACAAAAGTATTGTTATTAAGCATTATTATTTCACTTTCACATTTAAGTTAAAGTAGTGAATTATTTTATTATTCCATGTTGGCTCTATAAGAGAAAATTGTATTAGTATATTATAGTCTATTAGGGTTACTTAATGTGGCTAATTTAGACATCATAGTGTAAATTATGGTTATTGTAGCTATTTATCCTGAAATTTTAAAACATTATTTTTTACTCTTACTTATTATTTCACTCTATCTAATATCAGCTAAATTTTATCAAACCTAACCCTTATGTTCTAGACTTTAACATACCTATGCTTTGCTTTATGATAATATGAAAATACAAATATACCTATTATCTAAACATGCAAACACAACATCCTCTTTTAGCTTAGAAACAGACCTCAAAACGTATATCCTTGGCATTTTAAAATAATTTTTAACTTTAAATGCATTCTATCATGGCAGCGCATACAGTTTCCTACTCCAATCATTAGAAAATAATATCCTTTAAGAACTACACTGCTGGACACATCAAGTGCGCCAACGAAATATTTGGTGAAAAACTAAAAAAGATATCGCGATGCGTCTTCCAACTTATTATGGAGGATTTCTTATAGAATCGGCCCAATGGGCTGCGGTTTTCGCGATACCATATATTTTGTTATACAGGGTGATTTTACGATCTTGGAAAAAGTGTATAAAACTCTTTTTATATGTTAGTCAGTTTCGATGTAGAATCGCTGTATACGAATATGCGTATAAATGATTTAATTTCCATAATACCAGACTTATTTCAGCATAATAGTACTGGCAACTCACTTATAGATCTAATTGAAGCGTGACTTACATCAAAGTATTTTGTCTTTCAAGGAACTTTCTATGAGCAAACCTCAGCAGCCATGGAATCTCCGCTGTCACGAGTGGTAGCCAATATCTTCATGGAAGCTTTTGAGGAGGACTAAGGCTTCCTCTAAGGAAGCCTTAGAGACGTTTCGACTAAAACCAAAATCATAGTTCAGATATGTAGACGACACTTTTGTAATATGGCCTCATGGTCCAGGAAACCTCCCCGGGTTTCTTGATCATCTGAATCAACAACATGCTAATATAAAATTTACAATGGAAATTGAATCCGAAGGCACTTTTTTCCTTTCTAGATGTTCTTGTACAAAGGAAAGGGGATGGTTCCTTAGGACACTCTGTATATACAAAACCAACGCATACGAACAGGTACTTAAATACAAATTTCCATCATCATCCAGCACAAAAGCAATCAGTTATTAATTCGTTGATTTACAGAGCGATTTGTGACCAAAATTCTTTACAATCGGAAACCGAGAAACTGACTCAAGCTTTAAGAGCGAATGGTTATTGCACTGATGATATTAGACGATCAATTAGAAAATATAACAATCCTACTCCACGAAATGATACTAATAAGGAATTACCGATAGGAAATGTAGTTCTTCCATTTATACACGGAACCACAGACAAGATTGCAAGGTTACTTCGCCGCTTCAACACACACAAGAAAATTGGACAATGTTTTCGATCTCTAAAGGACATTATACACTCATGGACAAAATTATCGAATATTTTTAATTTTTCATTTTTTAAAAAAAACTGATGAATCAAGTTATTTAAATGCTACCATTTGCAAGAAACTGTTTATTTTAAAATATTTTCGAAGAAGATCGTGAAAAAAATTAATGCTAAACGTTATAAAAATTAAGGATATTTACATCTTATTTAAATAATAATTGGAAGGCAATTACAAGTTTTTTGATTAAAATTAAAACACAGTTAGTAACGAGTATTCCCGCCTCGAGATCTAATTATTCCATTCTTCTCGGCATGCTGCTAAGGAGGTTCTGGATATATTCTTGAGGAATTGCATTCCACTCTTCTTGTGCAGCAATCCGAAGCTGGTCTATTGTATTTGGAACGGGATTTCTTCGTCGTATGCGGCGTTTAAGATAGTCCCATGCATGTTCTATTGGATTTAAGTCGGGGCTATATCGTGGCCAATCTAATCTTTGAATGTGGACCGCATCAAGGTAATTAGTCACTATATCAGCTGCATGCGGTCGAGCATTATCGTGCATTAATATGAATTCCTCATATCCAATATGGCCGACATAAGGCAAAACATGTTCCTGAAGAATGTTTTCAATATACAAGTCACTTGTCATTCGTCCAATCACTTCCACAAGTTCGGTGCGTCCCTCCCAAGAAATACCGCCCCAGAACATTATACCGCCACCGCCAAAACTAACGGTCTCTACGAGATTGCAGGGAGCAAACCGTTCTCCAACTCTTCTGTAGACGTGGTTTCGACCATCGGGCTGCCATAATTGTATTCTGGTCTCATCCGTAAAGAGAACATTCTTCCATATTTCGTTATCCCACTGAATATGCCTTCTAGCAAATTCTAATCGTTGAACTTTGTGATTTTGGAGAAGACGTGGAACTTTGGCGGGCCGTCTTGGCTTCAAACCTGCTTCTTTTAATCTTCGCCTAACTGTTTTTGAACTTACATTAACTTGTCTTACATTAAGTAATTCATTTTTGAGATGCGACGATGTCAATGTGCTATTTCGTGTAGAATTAAGTATCAAAAATCGATCATCAATTGCTGTTGTACATCTCTTGCGCCCTTGACCAGGTCTACGTACGTAATTTCCAGTCTCTTCATACCTTTTTAAAATATTCGATACTGTAGATTGACCTCTCCTTAGACGTCGTGCGATATCCTTCTGTTTATATCCTTCGTTATATAGAGTTACAATTTGCACCGCTTCAACTTCAGTGCAGTGTCTAACTGGTGGCATACTGATGTTTTTTAGCAACAAACAGAAACACTTTTTGCTATTACTTAGTTAATTAACCTACAGTAACTTAAGTTCAAGCTTAATTCACAAAATATGTTATTATTTGTTTTTGATAAAATGCACAAAAGAAAATGACATGCGCCATTAATGTTAATTAAACGTCAAAATATGTTAAAACAAGCGAGTAATCAGCCTACTAGATCCTAATATTCAGCTCATGTACGTTTACGGCGATTATTTAAAATTTATTTTGAAAAAATAATGATTACAAAAAATATTCGATAATTTTGTCCATGAGTTTATCTTTTCAAATGGAAGGAGTATATGCAATTCCTTGTTCCTGTGATGATGTCTATATTTGAGAAACTGGACGATCCATATCAACTAGGCTTAAGGAACATGAACGATGTATCAGAAAGAAACAAATTGTACAATCTGCTGTATCCGAACACCAACATTTTACTGGACATGTCATAAATATAAAAGAAACGTTCTTGCATCGATTTCGGGATTCTATAAATGCAAAATTAGAGAATCTATTGAAATTTATAAGTATCCTAACAATTTAAGAGATACGAGCTTTTGTCTACATCATACGATCGTTACACCGAGTCACCCTTTGGTAATCACAGGTCGGCTATAAATAACCGGCCTGGGTCTCTCTGAGCTCATTCAGTGTTTCGATCTCGTGAAGTAAAGATCACTGAAGATGCCTCGTCCAATCAAAGGTGAAACGTCGGAAAATGATTTCATTTTGACACAGTCTAATCCCAAGAACCATGATTTCTTAATTAAAAAACAATGCTTTAATTTGAAAAATATGAATTTAACGAATTTGAACGTGCATACGCAAAATACAGACCTTCTTTTTTTTATTTTAAAGTAACTTTTTTCTTATAAGGGTCAAGGTCCCGGGATGTTTTGGGCATTTTTTTAAAGGGAATTACTCTAATACGAGGCTTGGCTTATATCCTGACGCATAAAAAATACCATTTTACGCACTTTTAATGATCTTTCTAGCATCACGAATTCTATAAACAAATTCTAGTGAATTGTGAATTTATAAGCAGACAAGTATTTATTACCGAAGGCCCAAAGTGGTAACTCTACAGGGTGAGTCAGAAAATCCACTACATAAGACCAGCTTCCATAAGAAGTCATTGAAAAGAAAAACACTACTGATAATTATTTGTAAAAATTCGGGTTTCATATTTTTGGGTAAAATGCTAAAATAAAACAATAATGGAGAATTTCTAGAATACCATGGTAACAAACATCAACTTTTCCATGGAACTTCCTCTATATTTTAATTTGAATTGTGCTTCACATTCTAGACACATTTTGTATTAAATTTCCTATAACTAAATTCAACAAGTTTTTACAAAATGGCGTCCGAAAATTGACATATTAATCATTTTATAAAGAGATATATGCTAGGCGGTTTAGTTTATTACAAAACGGTTTGCTTTTCCAATCCGATTTTTTCGCGATCTATTTCTTCTTATTAACTGACATTATGTCCTGAAATATAAAAGTTATTCTAATGATCATAAAATAATTATCGATAAAAATACATAGTGACGTATCTTACTTTTTATTATTTTCGAGTTTTATTTCAGTTTTGGCAGTTTATCTTGTTAAAACTTTGATTAAATAATAATAATAACAACCGGAACAATAATTTACCTATTTTTTATTACCGACCAAAATAAACTAAACACAGAAAAGCTTTTATGAATGATTTATTGAACTTAACAGTAAAAAAAACATTTAGTGCATGAGATTAAATACATAAACATAAAACTTGTAAGAATTTGAATATTTTCTTAAAATCTTGAGGCATAAGACGTAAAATAAAGCATTAAAGGCTTTTAAGAAAATATTCAAATCTTTAAAAGTTCTTTGGTGATGTATAACCTTACACTAAATGTTACTTTTTTTACTTTTAAGGGGGAACTGCACGCAGTAATATGGATCATTTGCAAGCCTTCCGCCGCTGCAATATTATGTTAAAACTATAAGAGATATGTATTAGCTTCAATGTGATTTCAATAGGGAAATATGTATTTATCTCTTCAAATGGAGCTAATATTAATGCCGTTTATCTTCATCAAGATGGTGTCCCAAGCCACAACTCCGCTTTTAAGGGCATTTTTAGACGATAACTTTCCTCAAAATTTTATCGGTACATTCCCACCTGTAAGATGGCCTCGTCGATCTCCGGATCTTTGGATTTTAGATTTTTTCTTATGGGGTTTCATGCAAATTAAAATATACAAAATACAATATCAGTCTGTAGCAGAGCTTCGTCAGGCAATATAGAAAGTTAAATTAACTTTCTATTTTGTTTTTTCTAACAGAAATGTTTAATAAGATAGGTAATTATAGTTTTGTTTCGAGTAAAATTCAATAATTTTATCATTAAGTTAAAATGCGGCAATAAACAACTAAGAGTCGTCAATTAAAAAAGATCTTTTAAATTAAATTTATTTCCAATTATTACTTCTTGAATATAATAATTACATACATGAATTTTGTTTTTAATACATTTTAGCCATAGCGCACTACCTCCTAATTGGACACAAAAGAAAATTTTAGAGAATCTCGAATTTTGACCGTGTTTTTCAAAATAACTCCATATATTGTATATTTTTGGAAAGCCCACATTATTATAAAGTAAGGTCCGATAAATTTTTGACCTAACCCCGTATATTTATTCTGAAAGTGGCACTGTATTATATGGAAAAAGTCATATTCAGTTTTCACCTTTTTGATAAGTTAGCAAATAGCTGGGATACGAAAGGTGCTTGAAAATGCAACGTTTCATGAACCTCAAAAAACCAAAAGAGCTATGAAAATTCTGCTCGCGCCACCTTTAATTTCACAAAAAAGTAGCACACATATTTAAAAATTCGATACTATGCGTTGTGATAGTATTGCCAAAATTTACAGAATTAAATATAATTGTGTAAACTTTGGTATTACTAATATGAGAGGAAAAATTGACTATCTAAATATGGAAACAAAAGACCGCTCCCAGACTTTTACAGTCCATATCGTTTTAGGGTTGATAACGAAAAACATGTTTTCTCAATTTCGCCGGTCTGTCTGTTTGCGTCGTAGCTAAAAAAAACTACTTACCCGATTGACTTCAATTTTTGGTAACAAACAAAGGGTCATATGGGGATGCCTGGGTAATATTTTGGTAGAAATCCAGTATGGCGAAACAAAATGGCTCTAATGAAACGTTAAAAAATATGTTTCCAATTTAGCTCAAATTTTGCACAAAAATCAAGTGTTACGTAGAAATCAACTGGTAAAATATTTAAAAAAATCAGCCTGAAAAACTACTCATTCGATTAGGAGGTATATTAACATTAGAGAAAGATTACATTTGTGCAAGGTGCTGTTTAAAACTATATAAGCAACTGATATATATATATATATATATATATATACACGGTGTCCCAACTAAAAGTATCCACCCCAAATAACAAGTCGCCAAGACAAAAAAAAATAAAACGCTCGGACCCGTCGATTTTGCTCTGAGCGGGGGTGAGATTCACCCCCAAAATGTTAAATGGAAAAAGGGGTCGAGTGATACCTTATTTTGAAGGGTTTCCGACCCTGGTTACAACTGCCAAGTTTGAAGCCTCTGCTGTCATTCCCGAAGAAATGGCAGCTTGTCGAAAAAAAAAATATTAATAAATTAACTGCAAGAGTTGGCTGCTTTAGATTTAGGGTATGATGCAGGCTAGTGAAAAGATTTTAATAATAATTACTCCGGACGAGAGGAAAATAAAAATAGTAAATGTAAATTAATGGAAAATTTTTGCGTTTAAGAAATGTTTTCTACAAAGACTAAATTATTTTATGAATTGTTCGAAATGTTCGCCATTTACTCCCTTGCAATGAAATAGACTGTTGCCAAAACGTTTAAGCTAACTTGTCGAATTGTCACTGTACAAAATTAAAAAAAAAATCAGCATTCCATTCTTACTGTTATCATAAAACATCAGCAACAAACAAAATAAAATCACATTGTTATCGTTTATTTAGTGTCAAGCATTCATGCGTTTATTACAGTTTGTGCATTTTATTTAAAATTTATTTTGTCTGAAAGTGTTAAAAGACGAAAGTTTCTAACAATTGCCTATGACGTTTACGATACAAGAGAGAATCGAAATTATTGTTCTTTACATTAGAAACAATAATTGTGCGAGAGCTGCAGCTGTAAGTTTTAATGAATCTCATCCCGAACATTCTTTGACTCATAGAAGTGTATTACAACTGTGGAACAAATTTTTCGAAACCGGCTCAGTTGTCAATAAAAAGCATGAAAGAGTAAGACCAATAAGAAATGAAAATGTTGAGGTTGCAGTCCTTGGCCATGTTGCTATGGTCCCAAGTAACTCCATCAGAGAAACAGCTGCAATATCAGGAGTCTCCCGAAGCAGTGTTCACCGGATTCTAAAATCCCATAAGTTTCGACCCTTTAAATATCAATTGCTTCACGAAATGAACGAAGATGACTTTGATCGCAGAGTAGAGTTTTGTGAGAATATTTCTGAAAAATTAAACAACCATACCATTTCATTGTACAATACATTTGTTTTTCTGACGAAGCCACATTTTACTTAAATGGAGAAGTAAACCGTCACAACTGCAGGTATTGGAGCGACAGCAACCCCCATTTATTCAGGGAAACCCATAGCCAGCATCCTTTAAAAGTAAACGTGTGGGCGAGAATTCTAGGCAATCACGTTGTTGGACCTTTTTTCATAGAAGGCAATTTAAATGGTGAAAGTTATTTAAATTTCCTTGAAAATGCCATCGATCCGCATATTACTGAGATTCTAGAAAACGACCAGGATTTAGCTGAAGATCAGATATTCTTTCAACAAGATGGAGCACCTCCTCACTACGCTCGTCCGGTAAGAGATTTTCTCGATAATACTTTTCCCGATCACTGGATTGGAAGAAGAGGTCCCATCGAATGGCCGGCACGATCACCTGATTTGACGCCGTTGGACTTCTTTCTTTGGAGACACTTGAAAACAAAGATTTTTAAGATGCAGCCAGAATCACTTGAGGATTTAAAACAGCGAATAGTAGCTGAGTGCCGTCAATTAACACCTGAAACATTTCAAAATGTTCGAGAGGAATTCGAGGCTCGTCTGTATCATTGCATGGAAGTAAATGGCGAACATTTCGAACAATTCATAAAATAATTTAGTCTTTGTAGAAAACATTTCTTAAACGCAAAAATTCCCCATTAATTTACATTTACTATTTTTATTTTCCTCTCGTCCGGAGTAATTATTATTAAAATCTTTTCACTAGCTTGCATCATCCCCTAAATTTAAAGCAGCCAACTCTTGCAGTTAATTTATTAATTTTTTTTTTTTTGGACAAGCTGCCATTTCTTCGGGAATGACAGCAGAGGCTTCAAACTTGGCAGTTGTAACCAGGGTCGGAAACCCTTCAAAATAAGGTATCACTCGACCTCCCTTTCCATTTAACATTTTGGGGTGAATCTCACCCCCGCTCAGAGGGTGATGTTGCGAAATTGAAAATAGGCGCAAAATGTTTCGCCCTCAAAAGCAAAATCGACGGGTCCGAGCGTTTTTTTCTTTTTTGGCTTGGCGACTTGTTATTTGGGGTGGATACTTTTAATTGGGACACCCTGTATATATATATATATATATATATATATATATATATATATATATATATATATATATATATATATATATATATATATACATACATACATACATACATACATACACACATTCATATACATAGGCATACATATAATACAATTTACAAATTCACCAACACGAATATATCATATACATATATACCTAAAAAGAAAAACTTACATATTTATAACATTATACTTAGACCTAGTCCAATCTCTCAGCATAATATTCATCAAGGTTGTAATATGCCTTCTGAATAACTTTTTTGTTTTTTCTTAACTTTAATAAAGCATGACTCTTTTTTAAGGTCAGCAAGAAGATGGTTAAACAATTTTTTTACCACCATACACAAAAGAATTTCTAAATTGCTCAGTTCTTGGCAGTGGTAATGTTAGCATATAAACTTGGCGAGTCTTATAATCGTGGTTATGTTGATCCAGTTCAGGTCTGAATTTTTGGTAGATGAAACATGTCATTTCTAAAATGTAAATACAAAATAAGGTTAACACCGAATACCTGACAAATAGTGGACGACATGTATCACGCAACCCTGCTTGACACATATATCTAAAGGCCATTTTACATGCTGCAAGACTTATCTTCAAGTGTATTGCAGCAAGAGGTTGCACTTGCAAGACATTACGCGCAATATTTCTTGCAAGTTGTTTTACAAGCGGCAATTGTGTTTCAATTGCAATATGTAGCCAACTTTTGAAAATTTAATTTACTTCTGACAGTTTACTTAAACTTGTGGTGCGAGTTAAATTATTACAAGTTAAAATGGACCGTAAAATAGATAAATCCAACTCAAAAAAAGTAATTGCTGCTTCACTTTCCTTAATTATTGCTGCTGCTGTTCTTTTGCAAACCAGCAACGTAGAAAGAAGACAAAGAAGATGGTGGGTTAGACCATGGTTAAACCAAGAAAGAGGAAATATAAGAATGACTGAAGAATTTTTGTCATCGGACGAAGAAAAATACGCTAATTATTTAATAATGGCTCAAACCACGTTTGAAAAATTACTATTTGCCACACGCCATTATTTAGATATTTTCTTTTAATAACCAAACCAAAAGAGAGATAATTTTTATAGAACGGGGCATACATAAATCATGTAGGCCCCATAAGAAGTATAACTTCTAACCACAAAATATGGTACGTCAAGAATTCGTTTTTTCACTTCTACAGGAACTTTTATTTTGGTTAGTGAATATAACTATATTTTCCCCCAGACTTGCACCAAACTTGCAATAAAAATCGGACAGAACCGTATTCATGCAATTCTCTTGCAACTGCAAGAGACTTGCACGATTTTGTCAAAAACTGCGCATGCCCACGTTCAAGACTATTGCATATTGCAAGAAGAATTGCAGCATGTAAAACGGCCTTAAGAGCTCTTTTTTGTAGCACAAAAAGTAACTTAAACAAATAATTTGAGCACCCTCCCCAGAAGCAAATGCTATATCTCAAGTGTGAATCACTCAAGGCAAAATAAGCATCTTTAGAAATAGAGATACCTAGACTATTTGAGATAACTTGCAAAGCATAACAGCCTGATGAAATTTTCGCACCTAAGTTAATTAGGTGGCTATGGAATCTTAGAGAGTTGTCTGTACATAATCCAAAGTAAAAAGAAAAATAGTACAAAAGTCGAGATCAAATCTTCACGTTAGTAGAATATTGTAATGGCAGTTAATTTGTCTGAAAAATCTTAAAACTATATTAAATCCACTATCGGATTAGCAAAGAAGAATATATTATAATATGTAAATTCAATAATTATTCTAATCAGTAGATACGTTCGCACTAAAATCGTTTATGAGACCTTTCGAAGCAAATACGAAAGAGGAGTTACACAAGTTCACTAACCGAATAGAAAAACTATCTAGATATGGGAAGTACTAATAACAAAACCTGATTATAGAAAGTAGGGTAATACCTCGTGATAAAAGCAAAAGTTTGTAATGCAGATGAGAGGTTATCCGCGGTCAGGTTGTGGTCAACTAATTAATTGATCATTGTAATTCATAGCAGAGTGCATCGATAGCTGGTCAGTAAGTAGTAAGTGTTTATGTTCGTAGAACTTTCATTTTTTATTGAATATATGAAAGAGTGTTTTTTGTTTGAATTAAATTAGGAATAATAACTTAATATATCAGGTTTTTAATAAGTCACAATAATAATTATTATAGATATCTTAAATACTAATCGTTAGATTTCTTATCGATGTAGCCGTTATTTGATGGAAATTCATTATACACTAGTATACAAAATAAACACGTTTGGTTTATTAATTTCCACTTATTTATCGATAGTTAACCAATGAACAGTACAGTTATCCTCGGAAGTCCTTGATGTTAGCGCCTTGAGAAAGCAATTGACTGAAAATATTTTTAAGTTTCTAAGTTGACCGCAGGGGGGCGCGGTTGCTAGGGTAAACAATAAATTTCAAAGTTTCTACACAAATTCCTAGAACTAAATATATTTGAAAGTTGAGTTAATTTCCTATCACTTTGGTTCTATAGTCTGTTTCAGAAATGAATCGGTGAGTTTGAAAACCATACTTATCCAAAATCGTTGTTTCGACAAAATCAATAAAAACTTCCCAACGTTGAAACTACTTAAAATGGACAATTTGCCCGCATATAAAAGTCTTAGATCACGTGGTTTGCTACATACTTTTGAAAAAAAAAATCCTGATTATACAATAATCTACCTATGACAGATAAAACAGCTGATGAACTTGTACGGTTTTTGAACTCAACACTGAATAAAAACAATTAGTGGGAACTTTAAAGTCTATTTATTTAAGTCACAGAGGAAAAATACAAGATCAAAACTTTTAAGTAAATCATCTAATTATTATTTTCAGTATTTGTCGTCTTTCATGATGTGATATAGTAATAAAATTCCAATATTCCACCATGCGTATAAGACATTACCTTCTTGATGTCTGCGATTTTTTTATCATTGATTGGAATATGTTCTTTATACGCCGCACTATTGGGTAGAAGTGGGCTTTCCTTGTGTTATTTTAGTAATTTAAAAGTGTTGAAGTGTAAGCCATCTATAAATTCCTACGTTTTCACATATCCAGGGTTTGAACCTTCTTACAGGAACTGCCTGTAGCTGGATACAGCAAGCATTTCTTTCTTGGAACCAGCACTTCGAGTTAAAGTACTACACGTTTTTTTATAGTATTCAGGCCACCAGTTTTTAAAATCAATTATATCACTGTATCGGATTTGCTTCACAGTAAATGCTTGCTTTTTTCGGGAACTCATTATCAAGCCTTCATATTCTTCTGGAGTATAGATTCGATCATGTTTTCTAAAATTCTATTTCACACAGCCAAAATCCCGATCACAAGGGAGAAACGAATGACCTCGTATCGGAAAATAAGTGTAGTTCAGTGATATTAGGGGGTATACGATTCGTTATATAGTAACTAAGAAACAGACTTCATTAGGTCCTTTCTTACCTTGGCCTTCATGGTAAGTATAAAATTGACCGGTATTTTCCTTAAGATTGTGGATTTGGAATGCATATACCCAGAGCTGCCTGAAATAAAAAATCTCCTGTACTGGAATATGCAGTAGTGGCATATTTTGCATATAGTCGAAAGCTAGACCCATTACTTCTGGTCGTTCAGCACACAAAGTTTTAACTTCTTTAATTTTGTTGTAAAACTTCTTCGCCCGCCTTTTATGAACCATTAGTTCCGCTGCAATAACTCTTTTTGCATTATCGTTAAGGTTGGCAGGTTGGCATCTTTAAGCCTGGTTCCATGTCTTTCACACTCCGAGCATACATCAACCTGTGGTCTACCAAACCTAAGTTTGAAGTTTTCTTTAAAATATTTCAGATAGAATTCAGTTAACTAAGTTTTCGAACTCTGGAAATGTTTTAATTAAAAGGCAACGCATTTTTTTCACATCCAAGGAAACATCTAAATAACGAATGGTTTTGGAGAAATAATGTGAAACTTCCAGTCCATTCGTCACATATTGTACGAGGTCTGTTATTATGTCGGCCTCTTAGATCCCTTGGTAACTTGGCTGCCATTAGTATGGTACTCAAGCGTTGAACCTGCCAATGCGTTATAGCATGGAGACTTATAAAAGCCTTTGTTTACGCACAGAAATACGATTTGGGCCTTTCAAAACGAAGTAGGAAATATTTTATTTTCTTTCTTGTTTGCCTTCTTCACCTCTTACACGATGTCTCTGGATTGGTTTCACTTCCATGAGTCCCTGTTCCATCTTTTTTTTCATGTTCGGTAAACTGCTGCATGCATTTACTCTTACAGCTAAAAAAGTAAATAGCTACTTCAAAACTCAATCCAAAATTTGTAGGACGTAATAAGCTTACCTACAAGCAGGTCCTGTAGTTCTTTCATTAACGTGTTTTCACTTCGTAGAAACATATGCCTGCCCTTCCAATCGAGCCGTTTTTACTTTGTTGTGATTCCAGCTAGCGACATTTCTTTTTCTTTTTCTGCTACCAATACTAATATTTTCTTCTTCAGTATCACTGGATGACATAATTATTTACTTTAAATTGTTTAAAAATCACAAATTGTGAGCTCTGTGTAACAATAAAAACATTCGCGCGAATCAAACGCTGTGCTTTTAAACAAACGACTGCCCGATATTTTGTTGCTGAGATGAAAACCCGTACAAGACACGGACATGTACGGTTTTTGTTCTCATTTTACGGATCGCACCAGCTATACTACGTTTACGGTTGTGCATGTCGTACGGTTTTTAAGCTCAATGAAAATACACATTTTAAACAAAATGGCTATCTTGCTTTAAAATGTCAAATTTTGGACTCGTACTGTTTTCGAACTCACCGATTCAAATGTAGAGTAATAAAACTTCATTTAGTATGTAAAAATGTTTTTCTTTTCATCAAATGCACGTAGTACCACCCGGTTTTGGGTCAATTTATGAGTTTTCCACCGAACATTAAAAAGACAAGAAGGAGCACAGTCCGTTGAAACTTTTATGTCGTGCTTACAATAACCCGCCGACGAATTCGAGAAATTCCTACAGTTGCGCAAGTGCCCGTGTTTGCGTTCACTTACCGGGGTGATTTAAAAAGGAGTTTTAAAATATCTAGCCATAATTGTTATTGTGACCTATTTTGCTTTATATGTAGGAGGAAACGTCAAGTTTTAATTAGTTAATTGATAGATCTTAATATAATTATAAAAAGTACTGTTTGTAAACAAGGAAATTAATCGTTGAACATTTTAATCCAAGATTAATTCAGCCTAAAAAACTTATTGTAGAATAGAGGTAAACTAGTAAACCTGTGGTACTTTAAAAAAACTGTACTGTAAATAAAATATTTGTAATCGTTAAAAAATTACCTTCTCAGTTTTTACATATTTTCAGGTTTTAACGTCATAGATGCCAAAAAATATGTTTCATCAATTCCGTCGGTCCGTCTGTCAGTTTCTCTGTCGGTCTGTCAGTTCGCGACATAGCTTTAAAAGGTACTCATCAGATTGACTTTCGTTTTAGGCAAACATTAAGGGTCATATGGGAATGACCTGGTAATATTTTTTTTAAAATCCAATATGCCGGAACAAGATGGCGAACTAGTGAAAGGTTAAAAAAACTATTACTAAAAAACTAATTATCCAATTTCCTCAAATTTTGCACAAAAATCGAGTGTTAGCGAACTCTAAATAATCACTTTCAACCAAAAACAAAAAAAAACATATCGGTAGTATTTATTCAATTTCCACAAGTCACAACTGAAACATCATTGCTACTATAATACAGTGAGTTGTTTTATTTCCAAGGTGCGTATACCAATGTGTTTTAACATGATTTTAACATTAATTTTAAACTGGAGTTTTAAAAATTGTAACGTCCTATTTTAACATTTTATTGTAATAGTTTTTAGTGTGTCAATCGATGTTTATAGTTTTGTATTTATTGCAGGCCAATGATATATATATATATATATATATATATATATATATATATATATATATATATATATATATATATATATATATATATATATATATATATATATATATATATATATAGATATAGCCTATATTTTTCGCATGCATGGCCCTTACTTTTAGACTGGAATTTGAGGAAATCGGATAAGTAGTTTTTGAGCTCTGCTGCGAACAGACAGACTGACGGACAGACATACCTACAGACAGACGGAATGTTTTCCGACATCTAGAGACCCTTAAACGTAAAGATCTGAAAAAATCTCATAAGGGAAGTAATAACTAATTATCTTGTGTTTTTAACAAAAGTGTATAATATTTTTGCAAAATAAAATTTTTTTGTTATCACAATACAAAAAAAAAACAAGTTTTCCTTGTACAGGGGTGGCCCGCATTTAAATAAAAGACACTGTATAAGTGATTAGATTTTTAGGTCAAGCGGGGCCCATAATTTTTGGTGATTGATAAAAAAATCTCACTTTCATTAAGTGGCTGTATAAACAGATCATATCCTGATTGTTCCACTGATTCCACTGCCGACTTTATTAAGGCGCTTGCCATTTTGTATATTTTTGTTTTTGCGAACCAAAAAATTTTAATCAAATACATATTTAACAAATTTTCTTATTTACTCCCTCGGCATTTAATATATAAAATAATATTAAGTGGCTAACTTAATAATATTGCGTAATATAATAAAAAAAAATATTTTCTTTCTCCCTGTATATTTGTAAATAGCCCATCGAGATTTAATAGCTCGATAAAAGAATCACACAACATTTTGGTATTCACTGTGTTTTCTGATTTGATTCATAATGTTGGTGACCTTTGGAGCCGCACGATAAAACCGCATTCGACTATAGGGCATGTACAGGGTGTCCGGATTTGGTTGCAAAAGCAGGGTATCTCGCTTATTTTTAAAGATAGAACCTTGCGGTTTTCACGAACCTGAGCTAATTTTTTGTGAAACTCATGAAGCCTTAAAAAAAATTTTAATAGCCTTCTTCGTTTATGAGATACAGGGCAAAAGAGAAAATTTTACATTTGGTTATCCTTTAACTTAACGCAAAGGGAAAAATTGCTGCTTATGCAGTTTTTTACGCTGGATCCAGTGGCGTAGTCATATTTTTCATTTGAGTTGTTATTTTTTTGGATATGACCCAAAGTTCTGTTTTTTTAAATGGGACACCCTATATATTTGTCCAGAAATTGATTTGTCCTTTTAAAAGCTTCTCAAAAATATATAACAGTATGGGTCTATTTTAATAAACAACAACAAAAATCCTAATTTTTATAATTATCATCCCAAATTTTGCAATAGGCCATGCAAAACAATGCTGCCTTTTATTTAAAGTCGTTAACAATATCTACATCCTAACAATAAATCAAAATAAATATATAATTAAATCTATTTATCAAAATATGTATTGATAATTTCGCACCAAAAAAGTACCACCTACCTAGATTTATGTAACACAAGAACAAAACAGTAATAAATTATTATGTAACTAGCCTTTCAGCAAAAATCAACTGTCGTATAAGAACTACAGTAACCAAGGAAATCAAAAGAACTGTTCAAACTGATTTCCATTTTGTTCTATGCATGCTTCGCACAATTTTCGTATTCGTTTTAGGGAATTAAGCAAAATAACGGGATGATTTTGTAAATAGCGAAAATTTTCTCTTATTGCATTTCCTAAATCTTGGACATTGTCATAGTGGTCTTTGTAAATTCTATTTTCCAGATATCCCCATAGAAAGAAATCTAAAATCGACAAATCTGAGGACCTAGGGGCTATCTTATAGGTCCATTTGTTCCGATCTATTGATTGGTAAAATTATTGTCCAGAAGTAATCTCGTCATTCCAGAATTGTGTGCAGGAGCACCGTCCTGTTGAAAATAAATTTCGTTAATTTGCGCTAGAGGAACATCGTCAAGTAATTCAGGTATAGCTGCCTCTAAAATTTCTATATAGCGACTGGCTGTTAGATTTCCCTCAAATATATAAAATTTTATATGTGCAGCAGGACACATTTAGACCAAACCTGCCCTGCTGTCTTCTGGGAAATATTTGGTGTTGATTTTCCTGGGACCAGAATCTACTATTGTGCCTATTGAGTATACCAGAATTACTGAAATGTGCTTCGTCTGACCGTATAACCTTCCTTTCAAAATCTCTAACCATATCGCATTTTTCTCGAAACCAATTGCAGAAAACTACCCGACGCTCTGCATCCCCTGGCTGTAAGTGCTGCATGAGCCTAAATTTGTATGGGTGGTATTTGTGCTTTTTTAGAATTTCTTGAACTCTAGTTTTTGGAATCCCTATGCTCTTTTCACTGGCCTTACAAGAGTTTGTAGGGTAAGCTTCTGCATTAGCCAAAACCGTAATTTCCTCAGCCTCCCGATTTTCTTTATTATATGTTTTCGTACGAGGTTTGATAAATGATCCGTGATTAAGTAAATTCTTTTTTATCCGATAAAAAGTGGATATATTAGGTTGCCTCCTTTCTGGATATCTAAATAAAAATTAAGCAATAGTATTTCAACATACCTAAAAATTAACTATTTACCTGTTAAAATACATCTCAGAAACCGCTTCAACATTTTCGTTACTTAATATAAAACAAGCTAACATATCGTACTTTTCATAATGTTCGAAAGTTTGGTTTTCTTCTATAATAATACAAATATATTTTTACACAATAAATAAATACAAAAAACTAGCGCTATATTTTATATACGCGTACAAAATTGGGAAATGTCATTTGCTTCCAAGAAAACAAAAGAAAACGGCATCGTTTTGCATGGCCTACTGCAAAATTTGGGATGATAATTATAAAAATTAGGATTTTTGTTGTTGTTTATTAAAATAGACCCATACTATTATATATTTTTGAGAAGTTTTTAAAAGGACAAATCAATTTCTGGACAAATATACAGGGTGTTCTATTTAAAAAAACACAACTTTGGGTCATATCTAAAAAATAACAACTCAAATGAAAAATATGACTACGCCACTGGATCCAGCGTAAAAAACTGCATAAGCAGCAATTTTTCCCTTTGCGTTAAGTTAAAGGATAACCGAGATACGATATTTCGCCCTGTATCTCATAAACGAAGAAGGCTATGAAAATTTTGTTTACGGCTTCATGAGTTTCACAAAAACTTACCTCAGGTTCGTGAAAACCGCAAGGTTCTATCTTTAAAAATAAGCGAGATACCCTGCTTTTGCAACCAAATCCGGACACCCTGTACTTCTACAAGTAACGTTATTGAACGTATTGTCGACGAAATTAATCGATTATTTAATATTGTAAATTGTATTAATGTAAATATTCATCTAAGGTTAATTTTAATCCCTTGGGACGAAATGAACTTCTTTAGGCCCTATTAAGCGGGACTAAAGGATAACTTTAGTCCAGAAAATACAAAAAATGCATTTTCGAGTCTATAATTATTTTTAATGAAATCTGTATGAAACGATGCTAGATAAATACCTTGTATAACTGACAAAAATATATATTGTTTGATTGCTAAATCAATATTAAAGTGAATATATCATGTAAACTTGACCCATATATTAAGATAGAAAATTACCTTCTATTATTTAATATTAGTTTATCGTCTGCTCTCAAGTGAAGGTAACAGGACTGGCAACATAGGTATATGCTTAATTATTGTTGAAGGTAAAATTGTAAACTCTTGATATTTTGTAGTATTTTGATACTTAATAAGGAAATAATAAAATGTCGGAAAAATACAATTTTGGTAAGAAATTTCTCACCTATATTTTTTAACCAATCAAACGTTGTTATTTATAATCGTTACTATGGCAACCGGAGATTATTTCCAGAAATTTTCCCTCCTTGAGCCTTTCTGTTAAACGCATGGCAACCTTAAAATTATTAAATTGTTTACAACTGATACTGAAACTCGTCTCTTTCATAGATTTTATATAAAGAAATAAATCTTCCTTATATTTTAATAACAACAATTTAAGCAAAATAGTTTTAAAGTACTATTAATGCATATTTAATTACTTCAAGTAACTAAAATTTACGTAAGTCATTTTATGTAATATGTACGCTAACGCAATTTAATTAACGAAAAAAATGTGAACGAAAATGTATACTAATATAAAAATGCTTCCGTTAACTTTACTACTAAATATTTTCTTATGCATACAACGAAAATTTCACATCTAAATTCCTAACCAATCAGAAGCTTTTATTTTGAGTCATTTCCATGGCAACTCAAAATATTTCCGGAAATATTCACTCTCTAGGGTAACCTGGGCGATATTCTTAATAAGTGGAAATATTTCTGTCACAATTCCGGACACATGAAGTTTTTGAACTTGATGCTTTAGTACATAAATCTAATATTTTGATACAATTTTATTGAACCTAACTTTATAAAACCATGGAAACGTGGTTGAGATATGGTTGAAATTCTCCTCTATTGTTTGAACAGATTTTCCTTACGATTATGTAAATTGCACTTCAGGCTACATTAATCAATAATTTAGATCGCAGGGCTCTTTGCAACGTTTACACAATTTATAGTTTTCAACTTTCTCCATTATCTTGAACTTAATTAATAATTTGAGTTTTTGAAACTTGATTAATATCGACAAAAAACAAAAACTATTTAAATGTCAGCAGAATGCAACTCGCGGGCAAGGTAGCGCTACGTTGGGGAACGCGACAATTGTTAGTCAATTGTTTCTTGTTTCAAAGCTATCTGAGATTTTTTGTGTGATATACCCACGGACTTCATAAATTAAAATGGACTGCCATCGTTTAATTAATATAACGAAACAAAAAACAACGTTCCTGCAATTTTAGTACAAAAAAAATCTATTTAGAGCAATAGATTAAATGTGTTTTAAACAATTTTTAGTAGTTTCATAAAACTAAAATAGGTACCAACGCTTTGGTTTACATTTTATGAAGTATTGAGATGTTCTATAGCACTCTATAACACTTTAGTATAAAAAAAACAACGTTCCACCTATTTTAGTACACAAAAATTAATTTGAAGCAATACAAAAATGTGTTTCTAACGATTTTTAGTAGTTTCATAAAACTAAAATAGGTCGTAACGTGGTTTTGCGAGGGCCTTTCAACAAAGACTAGGACTGAATTTTTTACGGCACAGTGCAACGTGCTACATACCACCAAAAATCAGAAAATATCATCCAAGTAGGCTTCTTTCATTTTGCGAAATGTCATAAATTATTTATTTGATTTCAACGCCGCACAGTGGTCAATAATTCGTTCGTAGGATACCATAACTTTTGATATCGAACATTCTTTAATATTTTTAATTCTATAACATGTAGCATATTAATTTGATGTATACATTATGTGAATAAACCAAAACTAAAACCTCGCACTCATTCTGTTTGTCAAAGTAATGATAAAGGAATACCAAATTGATAAAAAAGTAAAAGAACATTATTTACTCATATATGTTGAACATGATTATATTTTTAAGCCTTAGAATGTGATCATATAATTTTTTAACAATACAGGATACTAACTACCTAAAGTATACATAAATAAGAATATGCAGAAGAAGTCTGGACTACCGTTAATATTTTCTTGTTTTTAAGATTTTATAAAAAAAAAGCCGAAATAGGTATACTGATTATATCGTGCATATTTTTGATATTTTTACATGGAAACAATCGTTTAGACAACAGTAGATTATGTTTTTATTGAAACTTAAAAAGTTGTATGTTTTGCATTTTTAATAATTTAGGTAAATTTCAATAAAAACGTAATCTGCAATACGATATTAGAGTTTATACTCTAAACGATCGTTTTCATGTAAATAACCATTGACAACTTAGGAAAAATTAATAATTTTGTTGTAATTGGCTGCTTCATTTATCTAAACATAAGTAAAAGTTTAGGTAGTGGCCATTTTTAATGGAATTGACAGATTGTCACTAAAATTTGGGAATTTTAGGATCATGCTTAGCTTAAAAAGACTTTTTGAAAGAGGGGTCACAAAACCAACATTACAATTAAAAAAATATATATCGATAACGTCATATATTTGACAGCTGTCATTAAAAAAACAAATGAATGTCACCAAAATGTGCGCGACATAAAAAATCAGTATACCAATTTCAGCATTTTTTATAAAATCCAAAAACAAGAAGATATTAAAGATAGGCCAGACTTTTTTCCGCACTGTATATTTATAATATAATAATATACGTATTATATATTTAATATAATAATAATTAATTTTAATAATATTTCTTGAACAATAATAAACAAAATTACACAGTTTTAATTTTTAATAATGAAAGAACATCTTTGGGTAGTGTAGATAACTTACGCTTTGGAAGCGGTCTTAATGTACTTATGAGAGGATCCGATGATATTAACAAAACATGAATCAAATCTTCATTGGTTTTTAGTCTTGAAATCTTGCGAGTATTGTGTTTTCGAAAAGTTCGGTACTCTTTATGTCTGGCCTCTAGAGCCTCCTCACTTAATTGGCCAATTGGGCATAGAATTGAGTCAATCACATCCGCACCATGTATTAGTATTTTATGTACCGAGGCGGGCATCGGATACCACTCATATAAAGAAACATATACTTTCGCGGTATCTAGAGTATATGCTTTAAATTTTTCAACATCTATGTCATAACCAGAACATATTGTGTCGAGTATTATTGAAAAACGTTTAATCAGGTCTTCATCAACCCCTGTTATCTGAGAAGTTTTAACAGGATTCGAAAAAAAACGTCTTGACGTGTTTCCGTCATTAGAAGTGCCTTTACCTTGCTTAACCACATCTATTAGCATTCCCGTTTCAGCTTTAAATCTCTGAATAATAGCTCTTTTGCGTCCATCTATGGATCCCTTTGGCGCCCTCCATTGCTTGATATGTAACCTATATGCTATATGAAGCAAGCACTCCATAAATCGAATGCGAGCATGCAATGTGGAAAGCCCAAAATTAAAAAATTCTGTTTTACAGGGACGTTGTAGAACTTCTTCCAAGCTATTCATATTTTTTGGTGAAACACCGCAAATATAGCACACTTGCGAGCATCGATTATGCGCTAAAACATTACACACCTTGCCATCGAGCATCGTTTTGTGAAGAACGTGCATAATTTGAATGGTTTTTTCTCCATTTATTTTTATCCTAGTTGGCTGTAGTTCTTTCTCCTGCTTTTCAATAGAGCCTATTTCTTCCACTAGTTTTTCTTCAGTTTCTTTACAAAACGTAAACCTTATGGGTCTACAAAAACGAGTAGAACTAGGTCTAGGATTATTCCAAACTATTATTCGGTTTCCAGATGATTCATATTGCAACTGAAGTGGTACTAAAGAGGACTGAAGGATGTCAGAATCGTTATTGGATGAGTCAGCAAACTTCTGGCTATAAAGAGAGTGTCCAGAACTTCCATCTGTTCCCCATTTATGTATCATTTTAAACGAACCATTGGCGTTGTTTTTTAGTACTTGTAATATAACATTTCTTTGAACCTCCGCTAATCGTCTACTGGTAAGGTCGAGCAAAACTTGTAAATCAATATTAACTGCATTTTCCGTGATATTTATGTTTTCTTGTGGATAGCCTCGTTGTTTTGCTTCCATAACTCTAAAATAGGGTGGATAAAGTTTGATTCCTTTTGACATTGCACCTTGTCGAAGAAAAACATACTGTGATTTTGTCAACTTGCAGCTGGTAATAAGTGCTAAAGCTTCTTCGGACGAATATAAATAACGTTGACGTTTTAAACGATCTGGAGCACTTTTATTAGGATTGCACGCTTTTTTAATTAATTTCACAGATTTATTAGTTTTTTGTGTCACGTTTTTTATCACAACGGCAATATTTCCCTTTCCTTTAGATATGTATGCCGCTTGTGTCGCAAAAGCAAGTTCTTCAGGTGAATGTTTTTCTAATAGTGGTTGAATTCTTCTACGTTTCGCTCTTGACGAAGACTCCAAAAAAGGCTTGGGCGGACGTCCAGTTTTTGAGATGTGTAGAGGTGTACTCGTTTCTTGGCATATTTCTGTATATTTAGAAATGTCAAATAATTCATCTAACCATTTACGTTGCTTGGCAACAAAACTGGATTCTTGGCTTTTACAGTTCCTCCAACGTTTCAGAAGATTGCATAAAAATATTTTTATATCGGACAAAATTAGATCATCATCTTTGTATATTAGTCCCCGATTAATAATTTCATCTTTTAAATAGTCTTTTAAACGGTTTATATTACCTTTTGATGCTCCGTGCCTTAGCAAGTTTTCGGAACGCAGTAGTTTAAACAGGATCATTCGTGTGAGGCAAGGGGCAATATCTACAAAAAAATTAAAAAATCGCTTTAAGAGACAAAAGTAAACGATGTAATATAAAGGAAACTTTAGGAAAAATATTGAACTAAAACACTGAAGAGAAAAAATCATGATACAACGTGAAACTTTTTTTTAATATGAACAATAAAATAAAAAATTGTTGCATATGCATCATGATAATTTTTAAAGTATTTAAAAAATAACGGACTTACTTTCATCAGCATATTCCATGTTAAAAATACTCTACTTTCGTCTGGCACACACAGTTATTGCACAACAACAAACATACATCACATAATACATAAATAAAATGGCCGCTACCGCTGCGAAAAAAACAAAACATTAGGCTAAGCCGCCTTAGATCTTTGTTGTCAAGCACATTATAAAGGTCAGTTTTGGCTTACGCGCAGCTATAGGGTTTGGTTTTTATCAGTATTATTATTAGAAATCGAAAAAAAATATTTTCATTTCCTTAGTTATGGTATTCTAATAATTAATAATTATCCACTGTGCGCCGCTCTAAAGTTGAGGCATTGTTACCGCGCCTCTAAGAATCGTGATAGATGAACAAAGATATGAGATCAAATTTTGTGATCGTCTTGGAAAATCAGCAACGGAAACTTTTTCGATGATTATTACGACTTTTGGGAATTGTCTATGGCAAGATCTGCTTGTTTTCGATGGCATAAAGAGTTTAGTAATGGCAGGGTAAGTTGTGAATTGCAAGGCGGTTCAGGTGCTCCTATTGTGGCACTAACTGAGGAAACCATCAATATTGGAGCAGTAATTATTCGCACAGATTCACGTCTGACTATCCCAAAACTCTCAAATATTCTTAAAATATCTGTTGGAAGTGTTTTTACTCTTTTACACAAGCATTTAAACATGTCTAGAGTTTGTGCTCGCTGGATTCCGCGTATACTGACACCAGATCAAAAAGCGAATAGGGTAGCGGTTTGTGAATACTGGAAACAATGCGTTGAAGAAGAAGGCGGACTGGTGGAAGACCACTATTACTGCGGATGAAACTTGGGTGTGTTGTTATTATCCGGAGATGAAGCAACAGAGTACGCAGTGGGTAGAAAAAGGCGGACCACCTCCAAAAAAAGCACGTTCGCAAAAATCTGCCGCTAAAGCTATGGTCATAACATTTTTTGATCACAAAGGCATGGTGTATACGCACATGGTCCCACATGGTAGTACAGTAACTGCCAGTTATTATAAACAAGTTTTGTTCCAGTTGATGGAAACGACCTGAACTGATCGGAAAGTGGAAACTTCATCACGATAACGCTCGCCCTCACGTAGCGAATATAGTGAGAGAGTATTTGAACACTAAAGATAGCAGGTCTGTACCGCATCCTCCATATAGTCCTGACATAGCCCCATGCGACTGATTATCTGTTTCCTCAAGCAAAAAAAGACCTCAAAGGACGACGATTTCAAACAGAATTGGATGCTGTTAAGGCTTTAGATACGGTTTTGAAGAAGCACTCAAAGAAGGGCTTCCGCCATGTCTTTGAAAAATGGCAGCACCGTTCGGATAAGGTTATTGCATTACAGGGGGACTATATAGAACGTGATAAAAGTATTGTTGTTTAAGATTAATAAATAAAGTTTTGGTAGTACTATTCCTAGTCTTTGTTGAAAGGCCCTCGTATATAGGTGTTTTATACTAGAAAAAAAAAACAACTCTCGTTATATATAGTTATGTTAGGTATTATTGCCTTTTATTAGCACTAAATCAAATCAAAATTTGATACAATTTACTATTTAGTAATCTAAAGAAACGGTGCAATGATCATTCGCGGTTGGCTACAACTCTGTATATCCCAGGGACGTGCAGTCCATGGAAGCCAGGGAAGCAGTGCTTCCCCAAAAAAAATTACAAAACATCTTCTAAAATGTATTTTTTGAAATAGGAAAGCATTAAGTTTATATTAAAAATGCTAAAATATTATCTTAATTATCAAGCCCATAATAAATGCGGCTTTGACTCCGACCCAGCCACAATAGAAAATCGAATAGAACCTATGCGGGCCGCTAGCTTCTCTGCAGCCAAGTCCCGTATGCTTGATTTGCTGTGAATCGAGCCAGAAGTTATTGAACTTTCCACCAGCTGTTTGCAATTTTTGCATTTCAGTCGCGTGCTTTAAGTGAGGGCGGAAGCTATCGTTGGAGTAGGTTATTTGTTCGAACGGCTATCCGTGTATTGTGTGATACGTACGTCGCGTCGTGCATGGTGCGTTATGGAAGACAATAATACGGACGGGGATATGCAAATACCGTCAACTTCGGCTGTCGGTAATAACGTTGAAAATGTTGGAGTATTTAGTAAGAAGAGTGTGTGTGAATGTGTGGTGGGTGTCTTAATAATAAAGGGATTTTCAACATTAAACTTCGCTGATAAGCTTCAAATAATTTCCAAAGGAAGGGCAAAACCGCCTATGAAAAATTTAACCACAAAAATGAAAAACTGTATTACACATTTTTATCCGGAAAAACAATACGAACAATTTAAATGGCTAACAGGGTGTGAAAATATAAGTAAATTATTTTGTTGTCCATGTTTATTTTTTGAAATTGAAAAAAAAAAATTTGTTTTTACGATTTAAACAATTTTCTTCTTTCTCTTCAAAGTCTTCGGCAAAACCAGAATTGAACATGCCCTTAAACAGTTGGAAATTAGTCACCGCCAACACAATGAACTAGTCGATAAAAATAGGCAAATATTAAGAAGACTTATCGATGTTGTTTGTTTTCTCGGACAGCACAAATTGGGATTTAGAGGGCATGGCGAAACAAGGGTTTCTTCAAATAGAGGAAATTTTCAAGACTTACTTAGTTTAATGGCTAAATATGATGATTGCTTTAAAAATCATTTAGAGCAGTCTAGCGTTTTTCGCGGAACGTCGAATCGAATCCAGAGTGATTTAATTTCCACTGTTGCAACCATTATTCTAAAAAGATTGAAGCAGGAGATTGGCGAGATGCGGTTCATTGCTATTTTTCTGAACGAAACAAATAATATCACTAATTTTAGCCAATTATCTATAGTAATATGCTATGTTAAAACAGACAGAAGAATTCAAGAGCGATTTTTAAGTTTTAAGAATGTGTCCGAAAATCGTACAGTAGATGCATTATATACCGTAGTTTATAACGCTACTAAAGAAATTAATGGAGAGGAAAAATTAGTTGCTCAAAGCTATGATGGAGCTGCAGTGATGGCAGGACAATTAGGGGGTCTGCAAGCTAAAGTTCGAGAAACTTTTCCAAGTGCTGTATTTGTCTATTGTACTGCATAAATGAAATTTAGTATTATCCCAGTCCATCAATCACATTAAAGAGTGTAAAGTATTTTTCGTTACTTTAAGTGGCATGGCTGCTTTTTTTCCAAGTCAGCAAAACATAAACAAGCTTTAGACTCCATTGTCCACAAACGATTGCCCAAAGTAGCTCCTACTAGGTGGAACTATAATGGAAGACTTGTGTTAACAGTATCTGAAAATCATGAATCACTGATTGAACTATTTGAGAATATAATAGAAAATAATGAAACGTGGGACTCAGAAGCATAAATAGTTCGAGGGGGTTTTTGCACTGTTTGAAACGAGATTTTAATTTTAATTATTTGTTGAACATATTTTCATAAATATTTCCATTCTCGGACAATGTTTTTAATATATTACAAACTAAAACAAATGATATTACTTTTTGCCTAAAAAAAGTGGATGATTTTAAGTCCATGTTAAACCAAAAAAGAGATGACAGACCTATTTTGGAAGAAAACGATGACGTTAAATGTAGCCACAAGACAAGCGTCTTCGAACAGACAAGGTGGGAGATGTTCTAACATCATACAGACGCCTCTTCTATGAAATAATCGATCAAATTCAGCAACAAATAAACTATAGATTTAACGGTTTAAATGATTTTAAATTCCTCGAGATCTGCAATTTTGATGCATTTAAAGGAAAAACTTTTCCAGAAAATGCGTTTAAATCTCTTCTTCTTCATTATGGCCAGTTCTTCGTCCGAGTGTTACTGCGATCTGAACTAAAAGTGATTTACGAAACTGATGACATTAGCGCAAAAAATAACGCTAAGGAACTAATTCAATTTTTAAAAGACAAGGAGCTGGAAGATGCCGAAGTGTCGAAATTGTGTGAATTAATATTGGCAATACCTGCCACAAGTTTATCAGTGGAACGCAATTTTTCAACACTTAAACGTATAAAAAATTTCCTAAGAAATTCAACGGGGCAAGAGAAACTTTCGCATACATCGCTGTTGTCCATTGAAAATAAACTTCTCATGACGTCATTGACGAATTTGCAAAAAATGATCGAAGAATCGAATTACATTACAAATGGGTAAGTTTCTAAAAATTGCTTTCCTTTCTTAAAATGTCACCGCACGCCCCTGGTATATCCATGGAAAGGGCCTGCTTTTGACATACCTCTCCCTTTCGTCGATGTTTTAGATCTGTGTGGTGTACTTTACGTATCGTAATTGTTATTAGTGATGATGGGTGACTTGGACTTTCGATGGATTGATGATAATGGTTTGTCGAAGAGGTGTTGAAGATGTTACTCAAATCAAATTTTATATTATATTTGTTAAAGAACATTTCTTTCAATTGCATTGCTGTGCTCTTCTAGATCACTTTTACTACACCTTCCTTGTAATCTTCTGATTTTTTTTTCTTCATGTTAAACGCGTAATCTTCTAAGATTTGATACAGTAGAATGGAAACGGACGGTTTGTTAATATCGTAAGATTTTTGATGACAAACTTGTACAAACTGTCTCCACACACTCTCTTTACTCCTCTTTGTGTTCTATGGGACTAAATTCTCAACTTCTTTCCTAATTACCTTTTTGGCCGAAAGGCGACATTATTTAGCACTATACTTTTATCGCGGCTTCTATAGCTACACAACGAATTTATAAAATGTCAGAATGTATTTTGACAGGAGTTTAATTTCTGATCGAAATTCATGGCCAACTAATCTTTGCGTTTTTATGTCAAATAATTATTATTTTTGAGATTGGTGAGAAATTTTCTTACCAAATTCCTCTCGTACATGAACTAAAATCTGTAAATTAATTCTCGGCCACGAATTTTTTGAGAAAATGTTCCCTCGTCTGCGACTCGTGAAATTTTTCAAAAAATTCGTGCACTGGAAAAAATTTCCAGCAATAATTCAAGCACTAGGGAGATTATAAGTGAAAATTCATGCACTCGGAAATATTTCCGGTAATAATTCAAGCACTAGGGATATTACTAATAAAAATTAAATATAATAAATGCTTAGAGATGTCAGATGGCAACCAGCAATATTGGATAAGCTCTTAGACTACTTTCATACTCAAAGAATAAGCTTGTATTGACATAAATGAAACCTTAGTCGCAGAAATGAGGGTATGGAGTAAGAAATAGTAAGAATGACACCTTTTCCTGTAAAATATCGGGGAATTGAGTAGCAACACTCCATTCTAGCATTTTCAGACTTATTCAAGAATCGTATTTCGATACATTCCTAATATTCATTAATTACTGGCATAATTAAAGTTCCTTTTACATGAATAACATATTTCATAAGCATTAATAAAACAAAATAACGGTTTTTTATTATTTATTGATATGAGCCGTTCCAATAATCTACATATTATAATAAAAAATATATATAAGTACTGTTTCGAACCAATTTCAGATGGTAATTATAGTTGCTCGTTCAGTGTTTCTAAATCACTGTTTTAATGCAATTAGATTACCAAGGAGTGTTTTTCTATCTCAAAAGAATTCAATATATCAGCGGAACATCTATATATTTAAAACACTAATGGCGGGTTACACAAAGCGTTTAACTAAGCATTAACTAATCAGAGAGTGAGAGTGTGACAGACCACATAAGAGTGTCAACGTCAAAAATTATTCTAAACGTCAGTTAAATTTCTCACCAAGTTCGTGAGAAAGTTGTGCTGCACCGATTTGTATGACTTTTTTTAAATCATCTTCTGGTGACCTAGACCTTTCAACACTATTTTTTGTATTGTCAATTTAAATAACCGCTTGACGTAAAAAGCTGCATTTTGGCACACAGGTTGACAGTAGGATGTGAAGGTTCGATGAGACGGGATTTTTCAAAACATACAACATTTTTTCTTTAAAAAAACGGTTGGTTTTTTGGAAAAAATGCTTCAACTCGTGTATTTTATTTGATTATTTTATATATTTTAAAATGTCTTAAAAATGTATATAGGGTGTTTCAAAAAATGGGGCCACTGATTAATCACGATTCTGCTCCGTTTGACGTAAAAAGCTGAATTTTGGCCTACAATTGATTGTAGGATGTAGAGTTTCGATAAAAAGGGATTTTTCAAAAATAAAATTTCAATTGGATGAAACCGCCCCTAAAATATTACAATATTTTGTATATAAAAAATTGTTAGTTTTTCAAAAAAGAAACGCTTGAACAAGTATATTTTATTTTATTGTTTTGTTTAAAAATTTAGACAGGATGTTCCAAAAAATCGGAAAACATTTCTAAACAAAAATCTCCCAAGACCCTGTTGGTAATGATTAAAAAAAAAAAACGTGGTTTATAAAGAGGTATTTAAAGAAAGCGATTTAAGTACCTCTTTATATCCCTTTCGTTATCGCCCTACGCGAATGAAGTCGCGAGTATTCGCTAATTTATTTATAAAATAGTCAAAAACAGTTTCCTGGCAGAAACTTTAGTGTACCATGATATTATGAAGTTTTGGCAGTTATTAAGGTTGAGTATGCAACGATCAATACGAGAGTCTAGCCGCCAGACAAGGATTAACGATTTTACCCGAACAATATTCAACAGATGAAATTTGATATCTTGTTTCCCCAGTAAAAGAGAAATATTGTAATCGTGAAAAATCACCACCTAAGATTTTTTCAGATCTTCACGTTTCAGGGTCCCTAGATGCCGAATTCCGACGGTCTGTAGGTATGTTCGCGATATAGCTAAAAACCACGTGCCGATTGACTTCAAATTTTGGTCAAAAATTAAGAGTCATATGAGCATGACCTAATAACATCTTGGTAAAAACCCAATACAGCAAAACAAAATGGCTGCCTAGTAAAATGTCACAAAACAATTACACAGGGGAACAAATTTAAACTTTTCTTTATTTCTTGAAAAAAATCTATTTTTTTGGATTCACCTACTCCCAAGTAACTAAAAAATACCTATTAAAGAATTTATTTGACTCCCAAAAAAAATCTAATACCTATTAAAGAATTTAGTTGCCTCACAAAAAAAAATTATAATTTAATTATTTTTTATAAAATTTTAATTTATGGGCATATACAATGAACATGCTAAATACAGATAACAATATGTTGTTGGTTCAATGAAAGTAATTAAATAGCTTGTTCTTATCATTGAATCTAAAGTTTAGACACTCATTTTGCGCTTCTTAATATGCCTTTTGAAAGCAGCATCTGGGACATCTCTCGTAATAGTCCATAATAGTCTTTCCATGTTTGAAATATCCTGATGGAACCTCTCAGCGTGCTCGTCACTATAAGCACCACAGTTTTCCAGAAAGTAATCCAGATGAAAATTCAGGATATGAATGTTCAACGACATATTACACCGTAGGCTTTGGTAACACAAAGAAAGTTGGGCAATCAGGTCTTTACAGTTTTCTGCTTTTATGTTTCCCAAAAAATTTGTTGCAACTATTTTAACGGCATTCCAAGCGACTTTTTCTTTGCCTTCAAGTATGGAATCGAATTGCGCATCTCCGAAAAGTTTCCTAATCTGGGGACCCACAAATATTCCCCATTTAACTTTAGCGTCGCTGATTCTAGGGAACTTTTCTTTTAAATAACTGAAAGCACGGCCTTTTTTATCCATGGCCTTCACAAAGTTTTTCAAAGTCCAAATTTTGTATGAAGTGACCCTTAATTTTTGACCAAAACTTGAAGTCAATCGGATAAGTAGTTTTCAAGTTATGCAGCATATAGACAGACCCACAGACCGCAATTCAGAAAACATGTTTTTTTTTGTACCTAGGGACTAAAACATGAAGATCTGTAAAAACCTAGGGGGGGATTTTTTCACGATTACAATACTTCCCTTTTACGAGGGAAGTAAAAAGAATGACAGAGCGAAGATTTGAAATGTAAAGTGTGGGACGCGAAAGAAAACCGGGCGGTCCTTAAAATAAAGGTTCATAGTCTTAAGCAAGCGGAATAGTAAAATTTGTGTACGCAAATAAATTTTATGTTATTTTATTTGTTGTAATAGTTTGCCGCTTCACCTATAAAGTGCGCCATCTAAGCTGTACGGAAAATTAATGGAGGATTTTGTAAATTTCGCATTGGTCCACTTGTAAGTGGGTTGTGCCTAGAGTCTCCATGCACTTGCCACTAGAAGGTTCAAGCTATTTCCAGTGGCGCCTATACATTTCGAGGATTTGTTTTCATTTCTATATAAATGCGTTGCGTTGAATTTAAATTATTATTTCGAAGTAACGATGGCGAGCAAAAGAGGAAAAACAATTCGAAGCGGTGCACGTGAAGTTATTGCGAGCGTTATAGAAGCCTATACTAAAGAAGCTGAAAATAATAGTTTGACTATTCCAATTTAAAATCGAAGAGAACGCGCTGCATTTTACACTGGTGTTTCGGAAAGTACTGTAAGAAAAATTCAAAGAGAACATAATGATCGCTCATGTTCTACTTCACCTTTAAAATCTCCTGGTAAAAAAAGACCCCGATTATCATACAAAGATAAAATTGACAATGGTGATTTTCAAGTAATTCGACGAACAATAGAGGAATTTTATATACACTTGAAGAAGGTTCCGACCTGCAAACCCCTACTTCGTGCTGTAAAGAACAAAATAGATTTTCCGTACGGGTATAAAACCTTAAATTGGCTTTTATGATCAATTGGTTTTGTTTGGCGCAAGTGCCAAAATAAACGAAAATTGCTCATTGAGAGACTAAATATTTTTCACTGGCGGGTGAAATATCTATCAACTGTAAGGCCATATAGGCAAGAAGGACGCAATATTGTGTATCTAGACGAAACCTGGGTAGATAATGATATGACAGTCAACAAATGCTGGCAAAGTGAAAGTGTTACAGGTGTTGTTCAGGGAATCCTCTCTAGTAGTCGCTTTATTATAGTTCATGCTGGTTCAGAAGCCGGATTTGTTCCAGGTGCTGCTTTAGTTTTTCGCTCGGGACTAACAACTGGAGACTATCATGGATGAATAGAGATAATTTTGAAAAGCGGTTGCTCGAGAAGCTTCTACCTAACATTCCTCCCAAATCAGTCGTGGTAATGGATAATGCGTCTTATCATTCTCACGTAGAAGATAAAGTGCTAACTAAATACTCTACAAAAGCTAATATGAAATCTTGGCTTAAATCGAACAAACTTGTTTTTTTATGTTATTATATGAAGTAATATCAGCCAACAAGCCTAGAGAAAAAAAATATAAAATTGACGGTCTTTACGTAACCTCGGTCATATACCTTTAAGGCTGCCTTCATATATGTGCGACCTCAACCCTATTGAACTTGCATGGGCAGGAGTAAAAAAATATATTCGAGAGCGCAACACTGGTGAACTTTCAATTAAAGATTGAAATAAAATAACATTAGAAGTGATTGACTCAATATTGGCTAAAAATTGGAAATCGTATGTTAAACATGTTCGTTCTATTGTAGATAAATACTGAGAAGTAGATGGCAAAATTGAAACGGTTATTTATGATTTAGTTATCACACTGGGATCTTCAAGAAGTGACGACGAAACCTCATCATTTTCAGAGGAAGACAACGATTTAGAAGGAATCGAACCATTAGAATCACAGCCGTCAACCTCAAAAATGGCTTAGTTTTTTTTTATGTATTTTGTAAAATTATTCATAAAGTAGTTGTCAATAAATTGCTTCAAAATAATTAATTTTCTAAAATACCGGGTGTCAAAAAATATCTAATATTGCAATTAATATTTGAAAAGCTACAGAACTCATATTTTTCCAAAATTAACACATCAATGTAGTTATAGTAGGGGAGCCAGCACTGATTCCAGTGAAAAAGATTTATCAAAATTTTAACTTATGTAGTTCGACTTTGGGCTATTCGGGTATAACAAAAGTGGCCGTTTGTCTCCGTCTGTCATATTACTTTGTACAGGGGGCGTCGTTGTGAAGTACTATACAGGGCGTTTCCTAACTGCGTGCTAATGTTAAAGGGGGGGTGATTCTTGCACCTTTTTAAAAAAAAAGTTTAATACGAACATAAAAGTCTTAACTTTGGAGATACAGTGTTTTAAAAAAATAGATAAATAACTGTGTGAAATTTGATACACGTTTTTTATGCATAAAAGGACATTTTTTATTAACAATCAATTTTTGAAATTTCAATGGCGTGCATATGTAATTAACCTGAGTAAATCCGTATGCTCCTTAATGCATAGAAGACGTGTATCAAATTTCATGCAGTTATTTACAATAGCATCAGAATTGGGACGAAAAAAAATGTTTCTTTTTAAACTTTACCATCCTGTATCTTAAAAGTTAAGACTTTTAGGACATAAAAACACCCCCTTTAACATCAGCACGCAATTAGGAAACGCCCTGTATAGTACTTCACAATGACGGCCCCTGTATAAAGTAATATGACAAACGGAGACAGACGGCCACTTTTGGCATACCCGAGTGGCCCAAAGTCGAAATGTATAAATTAAAATTTTGATAAATCTCGTTCACTGGATCTGATGCTGGCTGCCTTTGTAAATCGTGTATCACTATACTGGGTGGTCCAATAATAGTGGACGTAGGCAGTAGCCCGGGAACCGTTAATGACAGAACTCAAGGAAAAATATATTTATATTTAAATTGATCAAGAAAAATCAAAATTAAATCATTTTAAAAGTTCACCGTTTTTGCAACACAGAAGAGATATAGAACTGCGTACACGAAAGAAAACAGACAAATATAGATAAAGATTCATTAAGTATAGTTACATTTTTTAATTATCTTAAGTGCATATAGTCAAAAAGGAGTGCCATATTATGTAGAGAACGACGGGACACCACTGGTTTAAAGAGATTTCTTGGCCGACCTTCCTAAACCAATTGACTCCGCTCGGTTTTCTTTCCTGTCCCGCACTATAGACTTCTCGCTTTATGCTGTGAGTCTAATATAGTAATTACTAATCCAAAGAAATACAGGATTAAATATAAACATATTTTATTCACTTCAATATACTCTCTGAATTTAAATGTTAGAGGACGCCTGGTGAGGTTAATCAAAAAAAGGATGCTGAGCCCAGCTAAAAAACAGCACTTTGGATTAAAATCTATTTCTTTGTTACCCCTCTTACAAATCAAATGAAATAATTAAATATCTCTACTTATACTGTTTTAATCAATAGTCACTCTAAGTTCTTACAGATATTAATACTAAGGTATGTGATACCCCAGTTGTCATACGCAAAAAAATATCAAAAATTGAATGTAATTCAATTATCACTTCATTGTTCCGATCTAAAACCTACAGGGTATTTGTAAGATTACTGAGTACTGTATTTTCGTGAAACTCACTTAAAGGATTCCTTACTTGTGGGACTAAATCTTATATTAACCCCTCAATTACAACAATCTGCAAACATTTTATATCCCACCCTCTCTACTATATACTACTACGCTAAGGTTCTTTTATTTAAATAACGTAGTTTTTTACATCTTCGGCTTATATATACCTCCAAGTGCGTCTGCAGAAATATATGAATCTTTTTTTGAAATATTCTCTTAACTGCCATACTTTTTAAACAATAAACTCATAATACTTGGTGATTTTAATTTACCCGACTATAGTGATTTTGTAAATACGTTGCAGGGTAGTAGTAAAACATTATCATTGATTAATTTTTTGAATTTTGCCAACCTCAATCAAATTAATCTGGTTAAAAATACCTATTATAAACTTCTTGACCTTGTGCTCACTAATAATGTTTGTGGAGCTATGGATGTCTTAACTTCTGAAGATAATTATCATCCCGCCATAGTGGCATCGTTTAATATACGCCGCGAGTCAAAAAATAACAAACTGAAAAACAATTTAAATTTTTACAATTTTAGAAAAGCAAACCTAGTAAATCTTTATCAGAACCTCTCATATATTAATTGGGAATTTCTCGCTGAATATACTGACCCCAATAAAGCTTGTGCACAATTTTAGGAAGTTATTTATCAAACGCTGAATATCCACGTTCCACTGACAAAGAAAAGAAATCAAAATTATCCGCCGTGGTTTTCAAGTCATATTATAAAAAATATTAAAGCTAAACACAAACATTGGAGAAAATACAAAAAAACAAAAAGTCTTGTCGAATTAGAAAAATTTAAAGATTTACGTAGAATAATCAAACATGATATAAATAATTCCTACAGAATATACTGTACAAATATGGAAAACAATATTTAAAATGATTCTAAACAATTCTGGCGTTTTGTCAATAACAAAAGAAACTCACATAATTTGCCAAATGTTATGTCTTATAATAACTCTATCCTTGGTAATCCCCAGCATATAGCAGATGGTTTTGCATCTTTTTTCCAAGACTCCTATGTTGCATCATCTTCTAAGGAGGATGTCGCAACTGACAATTATTCTTATCAAAACTCACTTGACGTTGACGTGATTACCGAGGATGAGGTTTTAATTAGCTTAAAAAGAATTAAACCTAAGGCTACTATAGGGCCGGATAAAATACCTGCGTTTCTCTTAAGGGACTGTGCTTCTATTTTTGCTAGACCACTTTCAATATTATTTAATATATCACTTAATACTTCAATTTTCCCAGACCTATGGAAAATATCACGAATAACTCCTGTCTTTAAAAAAGGAGACAATAATTCTGTCACAAACTATCGTCCAATAAGTATTATAAATAACTTTTCGAAGATATTTGAAATTATTCTGCATGGCTATTTATACAATTCGGTAAGTATGCATATATCACCCCAGCAGCACGGCTTCATGAAGGGTCGATCTACAGTTTCAAATTTATTTTGTCTCGTTCAAGATCTTGCAGAATCTACCGATGCTGGAGATCAAACTGACGTCATTTATACCGATTGCTCAAAAGCTTTCGATCGTCTTGATCATGGCATTTTGTTAAATAAACTAGCTTCCTATGGTATTTCAAATAAGTTACTTTTATTTTTTGAGTCTTACTTAAAAAACCGAGTTCAATTCGTTCAATGTCATGGTCACAACTCCAAAGAATTTGTCGCTACATCTGGTGTGCCACAAGGCACCCACCTAGGGCCTTTGCTTTTTCTTTTATTTCTTAATGACCTTATTTATGCTCTAGACGTTGATTATCTTCTTTACGCAGACGATGTCAAGCTATACCTCAAAATTAAAAATTTATGTGATTGTGTTAAACTACAAAATAACTTTGACAGAATGAACATGTGGTGCGAAGAAAATAAATTGCTTCTAAATGTCTCTAAGTGCAACGTTGTCACTTTCACTAAAAAACTTCGGCCTATAACCTATAATTATACTATAAATGGGCAAATATTAGATAGGTCTGAATCGGTGAATGATTTGGGTGTAATTCTGGATGCAAGTCTTTCATTTCGTGACCACGTCTCTAAAGTTGTTGCAGATAGTTTTAAATTGCTGGGATTTATTATACGAAATACTCGTGACTTCGTCAATAGTGATACTCTTAAGTTGCTTTTTAATGGTTTTGTCAGATCTCGGTTAGAATATTCCGCAGTTGTTTGGTGTCCGTTTTACGAGGCGCATATCACAAGCCTAGAAAAAGTTCAAAGACGTTTTTTGAAATATATTTGTTTTAAACTTGATGGGGTTTATCCTGAAATAGGCTTTCCACATGATCAACTTTTAACTAGGTTTTCAATGGAGAGTCTAGAAATTCGCCGAGATAAAGCTCAACTTATCTTTTTACATAATATAATTTCTGGGAAAATAGATGCCAACAAAATTTTGCAGTCTCTGAAATTCCAAGTACCCAGACCTACGACGCGTAATTTCTCTACCTTTTTCTTACCCACCCCAAGAACAAATGTGCTAAAATTTTCCCCGCTATTTTAATTGTGTAACAAAAACAATAGTGTACAAAATCAACTTGATATATTTAGTTGCAGCGTGGCCTCGATTAAGCGGCTGATTTTTTGACATATTGTTTTATTTTTTCTATAAACATCTTAAATATTATATTTTACTTATTTAAATTAATTAAAATATGTTTGTACCTAAATTAAATAGTTTTTCCCATTCACTAATTGGATATATTCTGTAGAATGTGGTAAAAATAAAATAAAATAAATAAAATATTTCACGAGTTGTTAAATAACAGACTCGTCCTACGGTATTATAACTTACGCAAAAACAAAAAATTATGTGTGGTCACGAACATTTAAATAGACTTGCCCAAAAAGAAGCCGAAATAATTATCCAGTTCCATTCTCTTATATAAATAACTAATTCAAGGATACCAGCAACTTTTTCTTCAAATCGCCAACCTTCAACTTCACCTGTAAATTCTTCACGGAATTTTCGATCGCTTGTTACTTTGTTTTTGTATGTATCATTATCGGCATTATTAGTATGGTAGGAATGTAGTTGTTGTACACGAAAGAGATTTTTATCTGTTTAAATATGTCTATCTCCAGTATTTTAATTGGTGATATGGAGAATAAAATATAAAAATTAAGGTGTTCTAACGAACTCTTGAAGGGTAGTAATGCTGTTTTACTTTTTCTAGCAAATTGCCATTAAATTGGTTTTAAAACTCATATTTTTGTCGTTCTATTAGAAAATAATCCTAGTAATATTTAGGTAATAAGCTGGTGCTGAAACTGTCAAAACTGTCCGTATTTTCCAACAGGTTTTCATACATTACTTCAAAATAGTGTAGGGTATTGAAAAAATCCGAGGAACATAAAAGTGAAATCCGACAAAAGTACGAGACTAGATCAGTGTAGTTACAGCAATTTTTTTTTGGTGTGATCAAAGGCCTGCTGGCACGAAAAAAGTTACACCCTACAGTGGCTTATTTAAGGAGGCAGTTTTATTTAAACTAAAATGATAGAATATATTACTATAAATTAAGGACGTTTTTTGGGAATTGGCGGCTGTATCGGTCATATTGATTAGGTTTATCGATTAGAATTTTTTCGAATATTTTAAAATTTTTAGTGTGTTTTTTGATGATTAGAGGTTTTGAGAATAACTTAATACATGACGAAAAGTGCACGGTTTATGACCAGATTTCAAAAATTTGATCTTGTTTATCTCTTTACAGGTAATTTTAGAGATCCTTCCAAAGTCAGTAGCTACATAGCGATTAAGCTAGAAAACTTTTAAATGTAAAATAATAATTTAATTCTTAAGTTTAGGACACTGTGTTTTCAATTGAGACATTTTATCTATTTTACTATAAATTCAAAAAAAAAAAGAAAATTTAGTCTTTTGTTAACTACTAATTTCGCTGAATTTGGGAAATTTGAACTACGTATTACAAAGATTACATTGTTTAATGACTAATATGCAGGGGCGTGTGGTGAAATTTTAAGAAAGGGAAGCAATTTTGAGAAACTTACCTATTTGTAATGTAATTCGATTATTCGATCATTTTTTGCAAATTCGTCAATGACGTCATCATAAAAACGTCGATGCTCCGACATATTTTGAAGAAGTTTACTTTCAATGGACTACAGAGATGTATGGGAAAGTCTCTCCTGTCCCGTTGAATATCTCACGAAATTTTTTATACTTTTAAGTGTTGAAAAATTGCGTTCTACTGATAAACTTGTGGCAGGTCAACAAATAATTAAGTCCTGAGTCCCACGTTTCATTATTTTCTATTATATTCTCAAATGGTTCAATCAGTGATTCACGATTTTCAGATACTGTTAACACAAGTCTTCCATTGTAGTTCCACCTAGTAGGAGCTACTTCGGGCAATCGTTTGTGGACAATGGAGTCCAAAGCTTGTGTACGTTTTGTTGACTTGGAAAAAAAAGCAGCCACGCCACTTAAAGTAACGAAAAATACTTTACACTCTTTAGTGATTGATGGACTGGGATAAAACTAAATTTAATTTATGAGCAAAACAATGGACAAACACAGCACTTGGGAAATTTTTAGCTTGCAGACTCCCTAATTGTCCTGCCATCACTGCAGCTCCATCATAGCTTTGAGCAACTAATTTTTTCTCACCATTAATTTCTTTAGTAACGTTATAAACTACGGTATATAATGCATCTGCTGTACGATTTTCGAACACATTCTTAAAACCTAAAAATCGCTCTTGAATACTTCCGTCTGTTTTAACGTAGCGTATTACTATAGATAATTGGCTAAAATTAGTGATATCAGTTGTTTCGTCCAGAACAACAGCAATGAACCGCGCCTCGCCAATCTCCTGCTTAATTCTTTTTAGAATAATGGTTGCAACAGCGGAAATTAAATCATTCTGGATTCGATTCGACGTTCCGCGACAATTATCATATTTAGCTATTAAATTAAGTAAATCTTGAAAATTTCATCTATTTGAAGAAATCCTTGTTTCGTCATGACCTCTAAATCCCAATTCGTGCTGTCCGAGAAAACCAACAACATCGATAAGTCTTCTTAATATTTGCCTATTTTTATCGACTACTTCATTGTGTTGGCGGTGACTAATTTCCAACTGTTTATTAAGGGCGTGTTCAATTCCGGTTTTGCCAAAGACTTTTTCTTTTATGACGACCTGTAAATGCGCTTTGGACATAATGTGTCTTTTTACAGCTTTATGGAAAGAGATCTTTTTCATTTTCAAAAAGTAAACATAGCCAACAAAATAATTTACTTATATTTTCACACCCTGTTAGCCATTTAAATTGTTCGTATTGTTTTTCCGGATAAAAATGTCTAATACAGTTTTTCATTTTTGTGGTTAAATTTTTCATAGGCGGTTTTGCCCTTCCTTTGGAAATTATTTGAAGCTTATCAGCGAACTTTAATGTTGAAAATCTCTTTATTTTCAACGTTATTACCGACAGCCGAAGTTGACGGTATTTGCATATCCACGTCCCTATTATTGTCTTCCATATCGCACCATGCACGACGCGACGTACGTATCACACAACACACGGATAGCCGTTCAAACAAAGAACCTACTCCAACGATAGTTTCCGCTACCACTTAAACCACGCGACTGAAATGCAAAAATTGCAAACAGCCGGTGGAAAGTTCAATAACCTCTAGCTCGATTCACAGTAAATCAAGCACACAGGACTTGGCTGCAGAGACGCTAGCGGCCCGCATATGTTCTATTCGATATTCTATTGTGGCTAGGTCGGAGTCAAGACCGTATTTATTATGAGCTTGATAATTAAGATAATATTTTAGCATTTTTAATATAAACTAAATTAATGGTTTCCTATTTCAAAAATTACATTTTAGAAGATGTTTTGTAATTTTTTTTGGGGAAGTACTGCTTCCCTTGCTTCCATGGACTGCATGCCCCTGCTAATACATTTATGGATAAACTACTTTTTTGGTAGGTGGCAATTAGTTTGTTTTTAGAGCAAAATTTCATACCCGCAAAACTTATGAGTATTGCGTTACTGATTCAGCTTGTTAAACTTTTGATATATATTATAAAAGTGGTGTAATCCCTTAAAAAATAAACTTTGCTCTGTGCACACAATTAAACAGATTATTGTAGAATTTGAAGAGTTTTTAATAAATAGAAACCGTTTCCAAATTAAAAAAGATGTGTGTTATTTCATTATCTTTTCTCCTCGCCTTTTTATTAATTAATTTGTAGTACATAAAAATACATTATTTCTTGCGAACATAGAGAGCACTTTTAGCTAGTATATCTATTGGTTTTCTCGTGACTAAATTTATTAAAAATAATATATAAAACATTTTAGAGTCTATTCTTATTCGAAATTTTTCTGTCTATCGAAACCAAACGGTGAGATAGTTATCTCAAAAAAGTAAATATCAATTGATCATTTAGGAAATAAAAACTACCCGATGTTTAGTTCTGGTTTTAAGAATTCCAAGCACCTATGGCTCCGCAAACTTGTATGTAGATTTCCCCGTCAAATTACAAGAAATAATGTGTGTTCTCGTACAGTTGATTTAAACATTTAATTTTTTTAATCAATAAGTCAGTCAAATATTTTGGTTGTATTAGAATATAAAATGTCAGTAAACAATCCTTTCTTTGGACTAATTTTAATATTCAAGCCAAGATGAGAAAAGAACAGACATGCTAAAAAGTAAAAAATAACTTATGGCATACTTTGTTATAAGTTTTAGATCAACCCTCAACCCCTCCCAATTGAACATATCAAAGGGAAAGAGGTTCAAGTGATACTTGCTTTAAAATGTCTTCATTACCCTTAAATTTTATCATCAAATCTAAAAACCTTTAAAACAAGATATCACTTGACCCGCCTTCCCGTTTGATATTTTTAAGGGATGTAAAGGACTATAGCTAAGACTTCTTGTAAAATATATAATTCCTTCTCTCCTACATAATACTGCTGTACCTGTTTCAACTATTTTTTAGAAGACCTTGCATTCCTATAAATTGGGGTTTTCAAATGAGCACCCTGTATCTTTAACCGTTGAATTTGTACAGTTTATCTAATGTGATATCAAAAAACCCACGGGAATGATCGAGATCTAGAATTATATATAGTAATAAATACAATTTTCATTTGTTTACACTATTAAAATTTTACGCCGTCTATGTTTCATATTTTGTAAATAGTGATATGTACACAAAACAATGCGCATGTTATGTATCTTCCTGCGTAGTTAATCTATGCTTTTAGCCCTGTATCTTGAAAATGAAGCGTGCACATTTCAACTTATGTTTTAAATATGTCAGACTCTAAACGTTATCGTATGTCTTCTGAAATGCCCTATGTGACAAAACTTGGAAAATTACGACTAGATCCGAAGATATCCTTAAAAAAAACGAAAATCGTCATTTTCCTTTTTATTCTTTTCAGGCTGCATGAGATATTACAAAATAAATTTCACACGAACGCGTGTTAAAAATAAAATAAAAAATCTAGATCCGTATTTAAAATAGAGAATTGGATGATGAGAGCTCGGAGACAAAACGTCGGATTTGAAATCTGAACGCACCATCATCGTGTAGAGGAGGAAAAGTGGCTTCAAAGATGTAAAATTAATTTTGTAATATCTCTTCAAATCCAGCCTAAAAAAAATAAAAAGGAAAATGACGATTTTAGATTTCTTTTTTGGATATTTTCGGAAATAGTAGGAATTTTCTAAGTCTGACAACGGCATATTATTCAATAATAAATTGTTTAACTTTGCCCTGATTCAACCAACCTCGTATCTCTTACGGTTATTAATATGCCAGCGCCATCCCTTGGATTTTCTAACACCCTGTATAGGTATGCCGATAACTTCTAAATTTACAATATCTCCTATTTCAAATTTAATCCACTGCTAGTGACAATATTTTAAAACTACAGCTCAATAATCAGAAACGCCTTGCTTTTCCCTTTTCAATTACGAACACAATAAAAATTTTTTCATCTCCCATTGAAAAAAAAAGAATTTAAGTTGAACCCGAGGCGATACTGGAGTGTCGATCTTGCAAGGTGAATCAAATTATCAACAACTATTGTTTTCATACAAGCTGCACGTCTTCCGTGTTCGTCCAAAAAAGGAAGGATCATTCAATTAATTGAAAACGAAACTGTTGTTCTCGCTACCCACAATTTCTTTTGTCTTTAGTTTGCATCCGGATATAGAATGTCATTTTATAAACATATATAATTTGTTTTAATTAAATAAACTTGTTTTTAAACACTGCTGTTTTAGTGATTTTGTTAACAAGCGTTCAGGTAGTGCTTAGTATGAGCAACAGAAAACGAATTAGAAGGGGGGGGGGGTGAAAAGGAAAATAAGTATAAAACCTCTAGCATTACTAATTATTGTGAGATGATTTAAATTAGAAGCCGAAGCCTAAAATTATATGAGTTTATGTATTTTTACTTGCCCTGTATAAATAAAAATAATAATAATATCTGTAACATTTCAATAACCATATTTAATTATTGTTAAGCAATAATGATTCAAATTAACACTTTTTTAATTCCATAGAATACCATTGCTTAAAAAGCGACAACACCGCTGCATTTTTCTCAATCGAAGTGTATGGAAATTTACAAAACTGATAAACCAATAAATCCAACAAAACGTTATTAAATAGTTTATTAATTTGTAAGAATGGTTAATTACTTAAGGATTATTAGGACTTGTAATTGTTATTTTATCGTTCTATAGAAAACATATCAGCAACGTAAAAAAACAGATTAGATTTTAATTAGATTGGCAGTTAAAGATTGTTACTTCCCTAGTAAAAGGAAAGTATTGTAATCCTAAAAAAAGATTTTTACAGATCTTTAAAATATGTTTTCTCGATTCCGTCGATCTGTCTGTCTGTCGCACCATATCTAAAAAACTACTTACACGATTGGCTTCAAATTTTGACCAAAAATTATGAGTCATATGGGGATAACCTGATAACATTTTGTCACTATGGCAAAACAAAATGGTGGCCTAGTAATGTGTTAAAAAATATTACTGAAAAACTGCTTATCCAACGTATCACAAATTTTTTCTAAAAATCAAGTATTATGTAGGAATTAAATGGTAACATTTTGATACGAACCAAAAAATAGTGGCTTAATAAAATATTTAAAAATTGTATCTGAAAAACTACTTAATGGACAAATTTAAAATTGTGTGCCATACCTAATTGTGGTATACAGATGAAATAATAAAACTATGGATGTCGGAACAAAATGGCGGCCAAATAAAATGTTTGTAATGGTGAAAAAATCACCCTTTGAGGTTTTACATATCTTTAAGTTTTAGCGTCGTTAGATGCAAAAAAAATATATTTTTTCAATAACGTCGATCCGTCTGTCGGGTTGACTGTCTGTCTGTCAGTTCGCAGCACTACGTATCAGATTGACCTCAAATTTTAGTACAAAAATAAGAATTTTGAAATTTATGAATGAAATAGTACTAGATGTAGGGTCTTCCCTGTTCGTATGTCTAGGATTTCAACAAACGGTAAAACACGTCATTTTTCTTGTATATAAATTCATTTTTCTCCGACTATACGGGACTGAGGTCCCCATGGCCCTAAAAAACGAAAATATGTTTTATTGTAAAGCGGTTAATCTAAAAAAGGCAGTGATAAAGTCAAATTTTTTTTATCTCTTTGTGTATAAAATATTTTTTTCAGTATACCCAGTTAGCTCAAGTGGGTAAAGGAGCTTCTTTAAAAAACAAATATTTTTTATGTCCATAAACCTTAGCTTAAAAAAAACAATAAAACAGAGCAAATTTATTTGCTTTTTTTTGCTTATAAAAGCAATGTTTTTCTTTATATGGGTTTACTCTAAGGAGGTTAAACAACCCGTTATCACAGAGTGATCCTTTTTGCTTTTTAAAATTTTCCTAAGAGCAGAAATATTTTTTTATTTGAGAAACTGTTAATATTTTTAGAGAATGTAGGAGGAAATATTATGGTTGCCAAAGCACATTTTTTCTAATCGAACCATTTTAATTATGACCTCCTCTCCTGTGAAATCGAGAGTGTATTGCACCAACGGTGTCGATTAAATAATTTACGCTTCCATTGCACCATTTATTCCGTCATACATGTTAATTTGAAAGTTTCTTCTGATTTAAATACAAAATTATTATTAAAACATCAGTTTTACGTGTCCGGAAAAAAAATGAGATTTAAAACTATTCAATTACTCGCAAACAGACCGAGAAAAATTAGGTAATTTGTATTATTTCTGATCAGAAATATGCACATAAAAAGTTTTTTTTGTTCTCACGAAACATCGTGAATTACAAAGACTTTCTGTAATTCTAATTAATAATCGTTGTGTTTACGTTATTGTGCCACAAAATAAACTTAGTAATAAAAAAAGTATCCAGCATTTTCGACACTTTTATTTTTATTCAAGGGGAGAGGCCAATAAGGCTGTAAACTGAAAGGAAGAAAGACTCGCAGATAAGAAAAAGGGAAACACCTGGTTCCAGTAAAGCAAATTTCCTCGTAATTTTCGGGCTATATGGGAACTGTTTTCAAAGCTAAGTGTATTTTGTAATGTGTAAAGGGAAGGGTAGGGATGGGCATTTATCGATAGTTATCGATAGGTTAGTAACATATCGAATAACAATAGGGAAACAAAAAAGTATCAATATATCAAAGGTAGCTGATAATATCGATAGATAGCCGATGATATCGATAGGTAGCGAGAACATCGATGGTTACGGATAAACGGAATACATATTTACAAAGATGAGGACCTTTTTTAAATATACGAATAGGTCGATCATCGACATGCCGATAAATAAAATATATCGATAGGTAAAAAAAATTCGTAGTAAAGGATCCGTGTCTGTAAAAAAAAAGTGTTTTCAGCCTGGCTCCAAAAAGAACAAAAATCTTAGCCGCATCTGTTGCAATCTTAAAGTAAGAATTAAAATAGAGATCACAATTCATTCATAAATCACGTTAGGGGTATGCGCCAACATGGTTCCCCTATGTTTCACATTTTATCGACCAATGTTTACGTTAAAACAAGAAGTGGGGATGGCCTATGTCCAAGCCGTGGCCATTTGTTGACGAATGCCAGTGACGGCGCGAGTTTTCACTTCCCGCATAAGGAAATATCATTAATCGTGAAAAAATCATCGTTCCGGGTTTTTACAGATCTTCATGTTTTTCCATTACTGTCGGTCGTTCGGTCTGTTCCGGTATAGTTAACAAATCCACTTACTCGATTACCTCTAATTTTATTTAACTTTCCACAAAAACTACGTCTGATATAAAAAAATTGGTACGAATTCAATATGGCGAAACAAAATGATGACCTGTTAAAATATTTGAAGTACGAAAACGAAGAAATGGGCCATGCTTCATTATCGTTGACAAAAGGAAAGATTCTTACCTATTCCTTAATGAAGCAAATAAGTATTTTTACAAATTTCAAAGAAATAATCGTTCCCTACTTCACTATCTAAAATCAAACCATTAAGTTAGGTAAGTTTAAAAGGAAATTAGTTATTTATATATTATTAAATTTTAGTTTTTAGTTATGTTTGCCTTATGTCACTGTCATTTTGTAATTGTGACATTTAGAAAAATTATTTCTTCAGTTGTTAAAAATGTCATCTTAAACCTGTAACTGTCAAGTTAAACCTTGTCTAAATTTAAACCTCTTTAGTGAATACGGGTGTTAGAGTTTTAAACTAAAATCAATGCTTTTAACGCGCTTTTATTGGCTTCCTATTCGTCTGATTGTATGTTTGTATGTCTGGTTCAAATTTTGTAATGGATATTTCAGCACTTCCATTACCGATTATTTTCAAATTTGACATGACGATTTTTGTAGTTAACGTTTAGAAATCCAAAATGGCGGCGCCAATACGGCCGACGAATTTTGTTACTTGTGTAGTTAAAACTGAAAAAAAAGCCTAGGGAAAATTTAAGACTGCCAGCTTTTAATATTCTATAATTTAAAATAGCGGTAAAAATGACAATTACAACAGGTCGGACGGATGATTTTAACATTTGTGGGTATTATTTAAGAATGCACAACAAAAATCAAAATGGTGGCGCCAATATAGCGAACGAATTGTATCATTTGTACAAATTCGGCTGAAATATCAGTATCTAGAAGTATTTAAGAATAAAAGTTATGAAATTTCAGTCAATATTTGAGACTTAAAAATGGCGGCACTACCATAGCAGACTAATTTTAAGATTTTTGCAGATTTGATTAAAATTCGGCATTTAGGGGTATTTAAGACTGCACATCATGAATTTTTGTCTACATTTTAAAAATTCAAGATTGTAATGCCGACATGCCGGCGGAATTTTAACATTTGTATAGATTTGGCTGAAAGAAAGTAGGCATCTAGGGGTATTTAAGAATATATATCATACATTTTTAGTAAATATTTAAAAAATGAGAGTAGGAATACCTAGATTGCGAGTGAATTTTAATATTTAGATAGATTTGATTGAAAATCGATATTAAGTGTGCAATTCATAAATGTTTAGTAATAAATATTCAAAATGGAGATGTCATCAATCAATCAATTCGATAAATACTTTAATCAGATATTTTCAAACATTTAATTAGGCCACCGTTTTGTTCCCCCAGTTTGAATTGTCTCAACATCATCATATGACCTATATAATATTTGATTTTAGCAAAAAACATAATCGATGAAGTTTTCTGCATTGACTTTTATAATATTTTATTAGGCCGCCATTTTGGATTTGCGTTTATCAGTTGATGGTCATGTCACACAAACTCTCTTCTGCAAAATTTGGAAAAAAAAAAGCAGTTTTTTAGCGCTATAAGATAAAAATAGAATAGCCAATTGTCGTATTGCTATTCCATGTTCATCATATGAACTTTAATTTTTAAAAAAATAAAAGAGTTTTTTTTTTAAACTCTTTTCAATAAAAAAATCTTAAGATAAAAATAGAATAGCCAATTGTCGTATTGTTAACATGTTTATAGCTAAATTTAAAAAAATAAAAGACTTTTTTAAATTTTCAAATTACCCAAAGAATCACCATTTAAATTCCTTTACCTCACAACACTTACATAAAAAATTGGCCCAATTCAAGTGAAAATTAAAAAAAGGCCCGAAATCATCCAAAATTTTATTATTTCCCCAGATTTCATCCAAAATCTAGTGAATATCGAAATCGCAGTACTTTTTTTGAGACGCCCTTTGATTATTTTAATATAGTATAGATATATTCTATAATTATTTAAATTCTCTTATAGGAAAAACTATTGTAATCGTCAAAAAAATCACCTCAGAGTCTTTCTTGTATCATTTTGCTTCTGAGGATTCTCTCAAGACCCCTGACGAAATAAACGTTCTATTATGCTGAACTGGATTGCTCAATAAGTCATGTGACCCAAAATAAGGGATCTAGGTATCTTCCATTAGACATAACAAGTCCTCTGGAAAAGGAAATTTAGCTGTTTACTTAATGATTAAAAGACAATTCCAAACTTAAACGGCCATTTTTTTACAAACTAACGTTGCCGCACCATAGTTAGGTCAACTAAAGCTCCTAGTTTCGCAATGTCCAAGATAAAGTAAATAAAACTTAGTTATTAAAATTTTAAAAAATCAATGTTCTTCTAATGTCACCGCACCTTAAGAACGCTGCTTCTTGAAGTAAGGCAACATATAATTAGAAGATTTGAACCATAACACAATAATACATTAAAACATATGCAGTAGTGAAGCTAAGAAAAGCTTGGTACCTAATGACAATTTTAAATGAATTAATTTCTGAGTTAAAATATTTTTCAGCAAATTAATTTCTTTAATGTTAAAGTTTATTGTAGTTCCACGACCCGCTATTGATTTTTAAGCCACGCCGCATGTCATGTGACCCTGTAACAACCTTTACTGTAGACTATTATACTTTTTTACTATAAGGATCCCTTGTCAATGAAAGTGGGATGGTCTAATACATGGAGTTGTCGATGGGGGTTGCCATATCTAACAAAACTCTTGTTACTGGTGTAATTTGACTTGAGGCTTCGGGTATTTTGGCTTGTGTTTTACTATTTTGCAATAAAATTAATTTCTTTATACTGCTTAGAAGCTAATACTGGAAAAACATTTCTATTTTTTGTATGAAAATTTTATTGCATCATGTTTAAACATATTAACCGTAATATTAATTGGTATAAACATGGAGTTCCTGGCTAGGCTTGGAATCGTCGTGCGATCGACCTTATACTGTGAGGTAATCTTGGCAGTGGCTAAATATGTAAATAATGAACTCTATTTTTATTCTTACTCTAAGGTTGCAATAGAGGCGATGTGATCATGCGGATGAGATATTATATATCCCAAAAAAAGTCGGTAATAATCAGTTTAGCCAACAGAGCAATAAAATTAAGCAATCCTGAATATAGAAAACATGCCATTAATAAAGCAAAACAAGTACTCTCTCTTAACCTTTACGCTAAAAAATTAATTGACATTGTTTTTAAGGAAATACTTCAAAAATACAACAAAACAGTCAAATCTCTGGACCACACAATAAAAATATCCAAAACTACCTCTCTTTACCATACATCCCACGTCTGTCAGAAAATTTTCAAAAAATGTTTAAAAAACATAATATCAAAGTAAGTTACAAAGGTCATAATTTAGTGAGGAGGTAAAATTTCATCCAGTTAAATAGTACAATACCATATAATAAGATTTGTAACATTGTTTATCAAATACCCTGTAAAAACTGCCCTGCTGTTTACCTCGAAGAAACTAGTCAATATCTTGAAAACCGTTAAATGGCCACAAATATGATAATAAAAATATTACGGCGCTAAAAAAACGGTAAATTCACTAAATGATATGTATTAAAAAAATCCTGAACCAATCAATGACAAATCGGATATAACAAACCCAAGTAAGATTTATTACAACATAATTGGGTAAATGACGGAAGCTAAATTATATATTTATTTATTTATTTTGTTTTTTTCTAAAATAAAATACACCCAAAAAACTACGTTATACCAATAGTTCTTAACACTTTGGCTATCCATCAAAAATATAGATGTAAATATAAATAATAATATAAAAAAGCACTACTAATATAATCGCAGAGGCTTATCAATCGGTACTACTTCGATATGACCGCTCAAACTTCTCACTTTCCAGTGCACCTTTGTCTTTGTATATGTTAACGTAAATATGTCTAGTTGCAATCTGTTATGATTTAATAATTTTAGTATTTTGTATTAGCACTGGTAGTAAATATAAACACTTCAACTTGTTTCAAATCTCTCTATTATCTTCTGTACAAGAGGGACACTTCTTACTTCTAACAAATCTTTACTCTTACTGTGTCTACTGACTTAATTCTACTGACAATATAGTACTGACATAATGACTGACCTGCTCTATACTTTAGTTTTTATATGAATTCCCTAATTTGAGATGCAGTGGCGTATCTGTAAAATTGATTAAAAAAGGTGTCTATAAAAGTAATTTGGGGAGTATTTGCTACGCCACTGCTTACTGTACTACAATAGTTTCTTTTAATGTTTTTATAGCTGAACCTTCCCAAGCTTTATCGACATAGTGTAAATGAGTTTATGATAGGTTTTTTCGGGTATAATAATATTTGGGGCGGAAGAACGTGCATAAAATAGAATTGAAGTGAATTTGAAATACATATTGTTTACTTAGAATTTCCCTTGCAATAAACGACCATTAAAGCAGCTTTTGTCGGAAGGTTCCGCCGAAATATAATGTATGTCTAAATATTGCATTTACGTGTCAAACTATCTCTAGACTAATGAATATATAATACTTAAGAGTATTCACAAATAAAATGACTATTAAATAATGGGGTCACAACAAATCTCTCTGTGTGTTTTTGTTTTCTAAAATATTTGTATGTAAATGTGTTTTAAGCTGATTATGACTTAATGGATTTCTGTTTTTTGGAGTAAGTCAGTGTAAAAAAATGCTTTCCCTTTCTTCTATTTATTTTACCAATGGCAATAATTCTAGTACCTTACAGTGGAAAAAAGCCACGAAAGTGATCGAAACGTCTTGTTAAAATTGTAAAATTACACGTTCAATTAAATATGTGACTGATCAACCAATCTGCAATTTAATTCAGAATCATATAACCCAAGAAAAATTTGGCTTGACAAATACTATATGTGCATATATACGTGGCATACTTTTTACTTTTTTTACATATACTTACTTTACTTATTATCTTAGAGCATTTAAAAAATGTTAATCTACGTTTTCCTATTCCTCTAATAAGGCAACTTCTCTCAGTCTCTAAGTCTAAGAATTAATAAGTCATTGCAGTTAATCCCAAGCGTGTTCGAATGGATTACAATCTGGTGAAGACGCTGACTATATATATATATATATATATATATATATATATATATATATATATATATATATATATATACTTGAAGTAAATAGATCAAGTTAGGTCAGCATCTTCACCAGATTGAAATCCATTCGAACACGCTTGGGATTAACTGCAATGACTTATTAATTCTTAGACTTAGAGACTGAGAGAAGTTGCCTTATTAGAGGAATAGGAAAACGTAGATTAACATTTTTTAAATACTCTAAGATAATAAGTAAAGTAAGTATATGTAAAAAAACTAAAAAGTATGCCACGCAGATGTAGAGTTAAATCGTTTGTTGCTGCTCTAGTACCCATGTTTAATTTTAATTCTTAATTTTTTTTTCGTTGTTAAATTTTAAATTGATTTAATTTTTTTTTTACCACTTTTTCAAATTGGCCTGCCTCTGCCAGCAGTGTAGCTTTGACTGGCATGTCATAATAAGCAGTTTGACATGGTCGCGTGGTTTTAAACCCGAAACGTCTTCAAAATTTTGCAAATATCTGTTAATCCATCTATCTTAAATGAAGGGAGGTGAAAATGTGAAATAGTGGAAAGCACTATTGGGGAGAATTACTGAAAATTAAGTAGTAAGTTAAGTTAAATAGATACTTACTCAGTGTCTGTAACGCGAACATCACCAAGAATCCAGCCAGAATAGCTAGCAGTTGCCAGATCCCGCTATGATGGTTGTCTCGTTCTCTGGAGAGCACTTCAAAGAAAACTACGTACAACAAGGTGCCGGCCGCCATACCTTGAAGAACAACGCAAGTTATGTCTTCTTGGTTGCTTTCCAAGTCACTTAAAATGATGCCGATGCCAATGCCTGAAATAAAGAATGTCGAAATTATTTATTCAACAGTTAAATGAATAGGAAAACATTAAATCTAGATTTTGACGATGACTTTTTCTGGTATGGTTATTTCAAACCGTTGAATTTGAGCGAACATGTATAATAATTGGCGTGTATTGCTTATGAAACGGATGGATACTTTTTTCGAAACTTATTATTTAAGTTTCATCTATTTAGACGGCTGTTTGCTTTTTGTTTTTTTTTTACCCATCAAAACCGCTGATGTCCCATATTTTTTGAAGTAGTATTATTTGCACCAAATAGTTAGTCATTATGTTTAAGAGCGAGTTGATTTAATTGTCATTTACCCAGGGGTAGTAATGCCAACATTTGTACTTTCGTCTCGTCTCGTCTCGACCTAATCTCGACACTTGAGACGAGAGGAGATGAGAATGAAGGGATCGAGACACCCTCACCTTATATATATATATATATATATATATATATATATATTTTGTAAAAGGAAAATTTATTTTCTTGAACCATTAATATATATCCAAAATAGTTTGATTTAATAGCCAGTCATTTTATTGATAAAAGGATAAAACGTTTCGGTCTGAATGTGACCTTCATCAGTTATCTAAAAAGTTATATTACTTGAAAAATAGGTACAAATCAGTTGATTGATTTTTTTTATATATATATATATATATATATATATATATATATATATATTTTGTAAAAGGAAAATTTATTTTCTTGAACCATTAACTATATTCTTCAAATATGTTTTCTTGGAAATAAGGTTCCAAAATCAAAGTTTGATTTAATAGCCAGTCATTTTATTGATAAAAGGATAAAACGTTTCGGTCTGAATGTGACCTTCATCAGTTATCTAAAAAGTTATATTACTTGAAAAATAGGTACAAATCAGTTGATTGATTTTTTTTTATAGATTGAGGGCAGGAATTTATACATTAATTTTGATTTGAGATTGATTGGATTTAAACAATTTTTTAAACTATATTATTATATAACAACGAACGAACATAGATCTAATTTTAGTTCACTTAAATCTAAAACACCAAAAAATAAAAAAACGCACGTAATCTATCAAATACCATGTCATAACTGCCAAAAAGTATATATTGGCCAAACAAGCCAACACCTGCAAAATCGACTAAATGGCCATCGTTATGATAAAAGAAACAAAACTGCCTTAACAAACCATGAAGAAGTTACTGCACATAAATTTAACTTTTCACAAACACGAGATACCTGTATGTCACAAGGGATATAATTTACTTCAAAATAATTTAGGTTCACTTAAATCTAAAACAGCAAAAATTAAAAAAAACGCACGTAATCTATCAAATACCATGTCATAACTGCCAAAAAGTATATATTGACCAAACAAGCCAACACCTGTAAAATCGACTAAATGGCCATCATTTTGATAAAAGAAACAAAACTGCATTAACCAACCATAAAGAAGTTACTGCACATACAAAAATTTTGAGGTCTGAACAAAACCAAAAAAAGCGAGAATTTTTAGAGATGATTTTTATTAAAAAATCTCAGAATGCCATCAACAATAGGACTGATATTGAAAACCTAAATCAAATTTATTATAACCTTCTAAATTAATTTATTATTACACTAAAATGTAAATAAGAACAAAGAGGGGAAAAATTGTTTTTTTAAAAATATACGTCTGTTTCAGGCATCCCACTGCCAAGTTAAACGAAAAAAAACAATAACACCTATAAAATACCACAGATAAAATCGTAGCCCAAATCAATATTTGCAGTACCGTCCTAAATGTATATAATATTTTAAGCTTGAGGTATAACGCATAGTTTAATTGTGAATTGTCTTCGATGTGCTAATGTTTGTTCAGATTTTTTAATAATGAGTGTTTGTACCATTATTGGATGTTAGCATTAGAAAATAACTATGATGAGTCGGGAAGAAATCATTTTTATCCTATTATATTTTAATTTTTAGATCTATGTTCGTTCGTTGTTATATAATAATATAGTTTAAAAAATTGTTTAAATCCAATCAATCCTAAATCAAAATTAATGTATAAATTCCTGCCCTCAATCTATAAAAAAAAATCAAAATAAACTGATTTGTACCTATTTTTCAATTAATATAACTTTTTAGATAACTGATGAAGGTCATATTCAGACCGAAACTTTTTATCCTTTTATCAATAAAATTAGAGCAAACTTTTATTTTGGAACCATATTCCCAAGAAAACATATTTGAAGTATATATATATATATATATATATATATATATATATATATATATATGTCTTTCCATTTCTTTCAAGGGACGATATCATCGCTGGCCGCCTACAACGCCGCACGATGGTCGATTTTTTACGGAAGCATGACAATAAATCAAAAGCCTTAAGAATGAGCTAGATACTTCTTAGTTTTTCAGTACTGTTCACGAAGGCATTTTAATTGTTTGAAATTCATATTTTAAATGTATATTTAATTTAAAATATTTCCGCAAAACCTATTATTAACATTTTACATACAACACAATCTAATTATACAGGCCCAGGGTCATGATATTTACACGATGCGATGTAGTGGATATTGGTTTTTAAACTTATATGATTTTAGCTAATAATTTTAATAAACTTTCATATAAACTACGTTAACTCGCTGAAATAAAACGCAAAAACCTCCAGCTACAAATCCAAAGCCTACCTTTTAATAGCGGCAAACCATAAAATAATTACCCGCCAATGAACTAATAGTTATTAAGATATCAAGAGCTTGAGGTCGAAAGCTTGCCCCTTATAATACCCGTGGTACCTTACCTATAACTCGTAGAAAAATCGAGGTCAATTTATTATTTGGCATAAAAATACAGTTCTTGGTATAGCAAACGCCATAGTGTAGTGACTTGTAGCAAAAATAATTGCCAAAAAATTCGTATATCAAAGATGACATTTTGTAAATTAGAATTTTTTAAAGCAATACCACAAAGAGAGTCTACAGTTAGCACTGTTAGAATTGCGACTATTTTATAAATTACGTATTGCGACAAATAAAATGTATCAAACCAAAGATAAGAAGGCATTTTCAAGGTATTAATATCCAGGCATGTGCAATGAAGTATCAGTTCGTAAACGCGCGAGGTTCACTGATACGTTGTGAGTGTTTTTAGCTAAAACTTCATCTTCACTGAACATATTTAATTAACCTTTAACTGGATAGGTTACTATATCGAAAGTCGAGACGAGACGGCACAAGGCCTTGATTTCGTTTTGTCTCTACCAACATTTCAAGACGAGACGAGATTAGCCAAACTCGAGATTAGACGAGATGAACCCTTAGTCTCGTCTCGTCTCGCGGCATGACTACCCAGGGGACAAAAAGCTTTAACGGCTTTAATAACAAAAAAAAACTTTATAATGGACACCGAAATACTTTGTAAAAAAATGTTATCAGTAAAACTAAAATCAACGTTTTTTATCTGAAATATTTATAATACTAATAAACAGAATAAGTGTTTCAAAGTAATTTGCTATGTAAAAACCTTTGAGGTGTTTCAGACATTTAAGTTTACATATTATATTGTTGTTAAATAATTATACATTGCATGAAGGAAACAATACAACAACACGCCTCGTAATTTACCGACATCAACATTTCAATGAGTGAATTGTGTGTTTTTTTTTAAATTATCATAAGTCTTTTGTAAGCAATATTTCATAACGGGAAAAATCTTGTGGGTAAAGCTAGGTCACGTATTAACATTTTATATTTTAAAAATGATATTGGTTAATCATCAAATGGGAAGGAAGGATTTTATCTAATGTTCTACAATAATAGTAAAGTTCCAAAAATATTAGTGAAAATTTTGTATAGGTAGCCTATCCAATAAGGTTTCTCTAGATATGAAATTATTTATAATTGTGTTTAACCTCTGATGTGTTGGGAGAAATATTATCCAGCACAATTTGGTTATATTAGAACAAGTAATCCTTAATTCATATATGGATAACCCCCCGGCCCTCCACCACCTTCAATCCAGCCCGCGAGAGATTCAGAAATTTTAAATAACGTGCAAAAAATTAAAGATTTAGCACACAATGTTTATTTGTATTTACTGTCAACCAACCTAAAACTGTATTCTTCAGATCATAAAGACTAAAATCGATAAATAATTTTATTAAGCGTTCGCAGTGGAACGCGACAGATTGAGTCAGAAATAGTCGTCAGAAAGGGGCAAATAGATAAACATTCGGGAAGCCGCCCGATGATCTTGAAGCGCTCCGAGCGATGCCTTATGAATAATAGTTGGCTGTGAGCGCTCGCATCACATATTCGCGTACGATCGAGAATTTCGATTCGAGAGTATTCTAGTTGATTATTGCGGGTAATATGTACACCGCTCAGCGCGCGTGTCAACTCATTACTTCTTAACCACTGATAAAAAAAACGCGGAAAATATTCAAGCAAATTCAGCTCAGAAGAAAAAAAAACTATCAAGATGTTTGGTTTAAAAAAGCTGAAAGTGGACACAGAATGTCGTCAATTCGAAAACAAATGGACTGATGAATACTTTTTTAACATGCACAGTGGTAAACCCATGTATTTGTTGTGCAATAAAACAATTTCTGTTTCAAGCATTTCGCTCAATATAATTTACTTAAGGGCCAGTTAAGAAAGGAAAAAAATTAAAAAACTTATTAACGATTTAGGGAAACAGCAACAAATGTTCCATTCACAAAGATCAAATTTAGACAGTGTTGTTAGAGCTAGTTTATAGTTAGTTCCAGAGGCGTGCGGTGAAATTTTAAGAAAGGGAAGCAATTGTTGGAAACTAACCTATTTGTAATGTAATACGATTCTTCGATCATTTTTTGCAAATTCGTCAATGACGTCATCATAAAAACGTCGATGCTCCGACATATTTTGGAGAAGTTTATTTTCAATGGACAACAGCGATGTATGGGAAAATCTCTCCTGCACCGTTGAATTTCTCACGAAATTTTTTATACGTTTAAGTGTTGAAAAATTGCGTTCTACTGATGAACTTGTGGCAGGTATTGTCAATACTAATGCACACTATTTCGACACTTCGGTGTAGGCATCTTCCAGTTCCTTGTCTTTTAAAAGTTGCATCAGTTCCTTAGCGTTATTTTTTGCCCTAATGTCATCAGTTTCGTAAATCACTTTTAGTTCAGATCGCAATAACACTCGGTCAAAGAACTGGCCATAATGAAGAAGAAGAGATTTAAACGCATCTTCTGGAAAAGTTTTTCCTTTAAATGCATCAAAATTGCAGAGCTCGAGGAATTTAAAATCATTTAAACCGTTAAATCTATAGTTTACTCGTTGCTGAGTTTGATCGATTATTTCATAAAAGAGGCGCCTGTATGATGTTTGAACGTCTCCCACCTTGTCTGTTTGAAGACGCTTGGCTTGTGGCTCTACATTTAAGGTCATCGTTTTCTCCCAAAATAGGTCAAAGTCTTCTCTTTTTAGCTTAACATGGAAAATCATCCACTTTTTTTAGACAAAAAGCAATATCATTTGTTTTAGTTTGTAATATATTAAAAACATTGTCCGAGAATGGAAATATTTCTGAAAATATGTTCAACAAATAATTAAAATTAAAATCTCGTTTCAAATGGTCCAAAAACCCCCTCGAACTATTTATTGCTTCTGAGTCCTACGTTTCATTATTATCTATTATATTCTCAAATAGTTCAATCAGTGATTCACGATTTTCAGATACTGTTAACACAAGTCTTCTATTGTAGTTCCACCTAGTAGGAGCCACTTTGGGCAATCGTTTGTGGACAATGGAGTCCAAAGCTCGTGTATGTTTTGTTGACTTGGAAAAAAAAGCAGCCATACCACTTAAAGTAACCAAAAATACTTTACACTCTTTAATGTGATTGATGGACTGGGATGAAACTAAATTTAATTTATGAGCAAAACAATGGACAAACACAGCACTTGGGAAAGTTTCTCGAACTCTAACTTGCAGCCCCCTAATGGTCCTGCAGCTCCATCATAGCTTTGAGCAACTAATTTTTTCTGTCCATTAATTTATTTAGTAACGTTATAAACTACGGTATATAATGCATCTGCTGTACGATTTTCGGACACATTCTTAAAACCTAAAAATCGTTCTTGAATACTTCCGTCTGTTTTAACGTAGCGTATTACTATAGATAATTGGCTAAAATTAGTGATATCAGTTGTTTCGTCCAGAACATTAGCAATGAACCGCGCCTCGCCAATCTCCTGCTTCATTCTTTTTAGAATAAAGGTTGTAACAGCGGAAATTAAATCATTTTGGATTCGATTCGACTCTCCGCGAAAAACGCTAGACTGCTCTAAATAATTTTTTAAGCAATCATCATATTTAGCCATTAAACTAAGTAAATCTTGAAAATTTCCTCTATTTGAAGAACCCCTTGTTTCGTCATGACCTCTAAATCCCAATTCGTGCTATCCGAGAAAACAAACAACATTGATAAGTCTTCTTAATATTTGCCTATTTTTATCGACTATAGTTCAGTGTGTTGGCGGGGACTAATTTCCAATTGTTTATTAAGGGCGTGTTCAATTCTGGTTTTGCCGAAGACTTTTTCTTTTAGGACGGCCTGCAAATGCGCTTTGGACATAATGTGTCTTTTTACAGCTTTATGAAAATTGTTTAAATCGGAAAAACCAATTTTGTTCCAGAGGCCTTTTTCATATTCAAAAAGTAAACATGGCCAACAAAATAATTTACTTATATTTTCACACCCTGTTATCCATTTAAATTGTTCATATTGTTTTTCCAGATAAAAATGTCTAATACAGTTTTTAATTTTTGTGGTTAAATTTTTCATAGGCGGTTTTGCCCTTCCTTTGGAAATTATTTGAAACTTATCAGCGAATTTTAATGTTGAAAATCCCTTTATTATTAAGGCACACACAACACATTCACACACACTCTTCTTACTAAATTCTCCAACATTTTCAACGTTATTATCGACAGTCGAAGTTGACGGTATTTGCATATTCACGTCCGTATTATTGTCTTTGATATCGCACCATGCACGACGCGACGTACGTATCACACAACACACGGATAGCCGTTCAAACAAAGAACCTACCCCAACGATAGCTTCCGCCCACTTAAAGCACGCGACTGAAATGCAAAAATTGCAAACAGCCGGTGGCAAGTTCAATAACCTCTGGCTCGATTCACAGGAAATCAAGCATACAGGACTTGGCTGCAGAGAAGATAGCGGCCCGCATAGGTTCTATTCGATTTTCTATTGTGGCTGGGTCGGAGTCAAGGACGCAGTTATTATGGGCTTGATAATTATGATAATATTTTAGCATTTTTAATATAAACTAAATTAATGGTTTCCTATTTCAAAAATTACATTTTAGAAGATGGTTTGTAATTTTTTTTGGGGAAGCACTGCTTCCCTTGTTTCCATGAACTGCACGCCCCTGGTTAGTTCCAAATTGCGAAAACAGCGAAGTCATTTTCTGAGGAAGAGTTTGTTAAAGAGTGCCTAGTAGATGTTACAGAACTTTTGGACTCAAAAAACAAGAAGGAGTTTGAGAAAGTGAGCTTAGCGCGACGTTATTGTTCAACTTAAAGATATGATGGCTAGTGATATCAAAAAAATATTGACTGATAGATTGGCTGGTTTCTAAGCATTTTTAATTGCTTTGGATGAGAGTACCGATTTATCTAACACAGCCCAATTAGCTATTTTTATACGAGGTGTTGAATTTGCAGTGACAGAGGAATTACTGGCTTTACGGCCACTACAAGGTACCACTACTGGAAAAGATAATTCTGCCGAGGTGCAAAGTACCTTTGAGCAATATGGTTCACCCCTGAACTTTGTTGGAGTGTGCACAGATGGTGCACTTTCAATGGTCGTTTCACGAAATGGTTTTATCGGTATTCTGAAGGAAAGAGCAACCGCTGTGAATGTGCAAGAATGTGATTTAATAATTCTGCATTGCATTATTCACCAACAAAACTTGTACTCTAAGTCCATTCGACTGAAGAACGTTATGGATGTGGTAGTAAGTACTATCAATATCATTAGATCCCGCGGTCGTAACCATCGCCGGTTTTAAAGCATTTTTGGACGAACTCTCTTCAGAACATGATGTCATGATGTCACATACTATTACGAAGTAAGATGGCTAAGCAAAGGTGAAATGCTAAAAAGATTTTATGACCTTTGAAAAGAAATAGTTGATTTTATGGAAATGAAAGAGAAAACATTGCCGCAAATTTGAACAGGACACTTCGACGACCCGAACTTGAAGCTTCAAAAACAAGGGCAATTGGTAAATTAGCGCACAGTCATCTTAAAGCTTTTCAAAACAAAATTCGCTTGTGGGAAACACAAATGAGAAGTAAAAACTGTTTTCATTTCATTTAACATCCAGTCAAGAAAACATTGAAAACGGTCGCTATGCTGAAGAACTGAAACTACTGTCAGAGCAATTCGCTGATCGGTTTTCCGATTTTTAGAATATGGATAGCACTTTCAATATTTTTGCAAATCCTTTTAAGTTTAATGTGGAAGATGATCCGCTTCACCTACAAATGGAGTTGATCGCGCTTCAAGAAGACTCATATTTAATAAATTTGATGATGTGGAACTAAGCGAATTTTACAGAACATACCTTTCGGAAGAAAAGTATCCACAGCTGAGAGTTTTCGCACGAAACATAATTTGTACATTCGGTAGCACGTATAAATCTGAGCAGCTTTTTTCAATCATGAAAATTAATATAAATAAGTACGGTACCCGGTTATAGATGTCAATTTAGAAAACACTTTCCGCCTATGTACTAATGATATTGACTCCAATATTGATCATCTTATTTCTCAGCTTCAAACTCAAGTCTCTCATTAATTTCCATTTGATTTTTCTATCTGTTTTTGTTCATTTGTTTTTTATATGTTTGATTATGCTATTATAATTAATAAATAAAAAAATGTTACTACCTACTTATTTCTTACCTACGGCCCGCAACCTGATTATGACCCTCAGCTAAGCAAGCAGTGCATAATCAATCTCTGCAAACTTCTTCAAATCCAATTAAAAAAAAACACTAAAAGCTAAAAAATAATATTTTATCCCATCTTGAACTAATCTAAACAGTAATTCTTATGTAAGTGTCTCGAATCTAATACCATGTTCCCGGGGTTTCTCGGGGTCCCTTCGACCGCATCAGGGGTTATCGATTTTGGATGAAAACATGGTGTGAAGACGTCAAATGACGTTTCCATATATACGACTGGAGTAGTCGAGGACTAGGGCCGGCAGAGCCCGGATTTGCGACATCTGAGGGGGTGAAATTGAGTCAGGGGGCACCTCAGAGGAGAGGGCAACTGGCCCTCGCGTCATCCTATGCTGGGGTCGACAACTCTCGTATGGGACAGGGCCAAGTCTGGTATCGCTCTCATGGGCAACATTCGGGGTAAGGGCGAGCTTTGTTCCTAAAACAAGGTTGAATTCAGAGTCACTGAATATGTCCAAAGTCCAACTTTGGGCTAGAATTTAGGGGAAATGATATTATGCTCTGAGGAGTGAAGTCAGCATTATCGGCCCTTTCTTAGCCGATGGGGAACGAAGGGAGGACACCCTTGTGTTGAAAGAAGGAAAGTCCGACTGAGTTGGATTAGAGATTCACAAGTGTCAACAGAGCTGCCTATTATAATAGCGATAAAATGTAGTTTTGGTAACAGACTAAAATATTGAGAGGGACATTTCCCCATTCACCCCTTATATTCAGTATTTCAAATTCATTCAAATTCAAATTCATTTATTTGTCAAGGTAGTAATTACAACATTATTTATATAAATTGATTACATAGCTAGCAGTTGACAAAAGCGCATTGCACAGCAATTATAAAAAACCGATGCCAATAGCCCAAGTTAGGGCTAATGTTGTGCAAGCGCGTGATATTTAATAAAAATAATTAGATATAAAGTACTAAAAAACCCTTAAAAAATTACTAATAACATAGTTTTAGCCCATTAGAAAAAAAAATATAAATTAATTACTAATAGATCCGCCCGCGCATCAGCATCACTTTAAAAGATTTGTTTTTAACAACTTTTTATGTATGTGACAGCAACCAAAAAAAACACACAGGAGGCATGCCAAACTACAATATATATACATATACATATATATATATATATATATATATATACATATATATATATATATATATATATATATATATATATACATATTATTATATATATATATATATATATATATATATGTATTATTATTATTATTATATATATACATATATATATACATACACATGCACCGATGTTCACTGCATTTCTATTTCATTTATATATTGCATAAAATTCCGCGTTGCTCAATCAAAAGTTTACATTTAATATGCTCTTTAAATTTATTATAAGAGAACTCTTTTACATTGTTAGGTAGCTCATTGCAAAGATTAACAGCAAGAAATGAGAATGATTTTTGAAATTTGGAAGTTCGGTGCTTAGGTATGCTAAATTTGTTGATGTTTCTTGTATTGTACGAATGGAGAATATTATTAAAAATTTTTCTCAGGTAAGGCGGTTGATCAGTTTTTAAAACTCTATATATAAAATTGTACATATGATATTTTCTACGATTCTTCATATTTAAAGCTGAGATATTATTTAAATATGGAGTTATATGATGTCTAAACGGTATATCGTAAGCAAACCGCATGCAAGAATTCTGTAATTTTTGTATCGTGTTTGCCACTTGCATCGTTGGAGAGTCGCCATTGACAATATGTCCATGGTCCAACAAAGACAGTATTAAACTGTCACACAAGTAATATTTTGTTTTGGATGGTAGTAATCGTTTGAGGCCATAGATTTTTTTAAGACGCATATAGGAGATATGAAGCTTTTTTTTAACATGCGAATCGAACTGTAAGGATGAGTTAAATATAATACAATACCGAGGTTTTTGGCTTCATTCGTTACAGGTATTGTTGTATTTTGGACTTTAAGGTTTAAATTATCTTTAATTGCCTGTTCGTTCATTTTATTTGAACTAAAAATTAGAATATGTGATTTTTGAGCGTTCATTTTAAGAGTATGTTCCTCAGCATAGATATACATATATATATATATATATATATATATATATATATATATATATATATATATATATATTATTTAAATCGGTATTAAATTGCTCTTGGGATAGGTTGAGATTGTCTGTAGGAAAGGACATATATATATACCTGAGAATCATCCGCATATTGTTGTATTTTGGAATAGGTCAAAGAGCTGTTAATATCCGCTACATAAAGAGAAAACAGAAGTGGACCCAGTATATAAACCTGCGGAACCCCAGCAGATATTGAAATATATTCTGATTTTTTTCATAATATCATTCTTTTCACCTGCAACACATTGACTTCTATCTTTCAAATAATGTTCTAGAAATTTTACGGAGTTTATTGAAAACCAAAATAGTGAAGTTTCGCTAACAATAATGTATGATTTATTGTGTCAAAAGCCCTACTAAAGTCCAACATTGCTAAAAGCGTGTTATGTCCATTGTGTCCATTAAACCTTATGATATTAACAATATTTGCAAGAGTGGTGGAGGTACTGTGATGGTTGCGAAATCCTGACTGACAGTCGGGAATTATTTTGTATTCATTTGCGTAACTGTATATCTGGTTATAAATATGTTTTTCTATAATTTTGGATAGAACCGAAAGTATACTAACTGGTCTAAGATCTGAAAAGTTTTTAGGATCAGCAACTTTTGCCAACGGTTTTATTACGGCTTTTTTCCATATGTTGGGAAAGATATTTTCCACTAAACAGCTGTTTATTATATTTATTAAAGGATTTAAACAGAAGAGAAGGCACAGTTTTAAATCTCTTATTGATAGCATGTCCTCACCAACCACATTAGTTTTAATTTCATTTATATATTTTTGTATCTCAGTGAAATTTATCAGTTTAAAATTTAATTCCGTATTATTAGAATACCTATTCGAACAGTAAAATTGTATTTTCTCCCTAGATACAGAATCAGCCACTTTAGACCAGTCTCTGAAAAACATATTTAGTTCCGTTGGACGCAATAGATCCTCGAGTATATCATTAATTTATTTTATTATGCGTTAAACCTAATTGTTTTGCGTTGAGCCAAAAATCTTTTCCTCCTTTTGCGACACCCGATTGTAATATGTATTCTTCTCTCTTAGGATTGCATGTTTGGTGTAGTTTCTGAGTTGTCTATAGTACTGCAAATTACCTGGGGTTTTATTTTTTTGGTATTGGTATGTGATTTATCTCTTATATTAATTAAAAATTTAATGTTTGGTGTTATCCATGGAGTAAACGATTTTTCGCGAATTTTTTTATGCTTCAGTGGTGCATGTTTATTTATGAGATAAATAATAAAATTAGTGAACAACTCTACTTTTTTATCAATATTATGAGTGCGATAAATAACATCCCAGTCTAGATGCGATGCGTCATTATCAAATTCATTAAAATTTATATTCTGATAGTTTCTACATTTAATATATTTATAAGGTATTATTTGCTTAGGAAATATAAAGACTGCATAAATTAAATTGTGATCGGTTACTGATTCAGACATCGGAACCGATTCTGAACTGCAATATTCACTATTGTTATTTGTTATTATTATATCAATAAGGCTTGAATTATTTGTATTTGTATTCATCCTAGTAGGGCCCTTAATATGTTGATTCAAATTGAAAGTGACAAGCAAATTAAAAAGTTTATTTTTATGTATGTTATCACCTAGAAAATCTATATTAATATCTCCTACAAACACCACTGTGTCAAAGAACAATACTGTTCGCCCAAAAACATCTTCCAAAGCATCAAGAAAGGTATTCACATCATAAGATGGAGGCCTATATAGGCTAGTTATTAATATATTTTTTTTGTTTATTACAAGAGAAACGCTAATATATTCAAAGCCGGTAGGCATGTTATCAAAAAAAATTCTAGAGAACTGTATAGACTCTTTAATAAAAAAACCTACTTCACCACCTCTTCCATCCCTGTCCTGTCGTATAAGTCTATACCCAGGAACGCAAAAAAATGAGCTGACATGACTTGAGGTTAACTAGGTTTCGGACAAACCAAGAATATCAAACTGAAAATTATCTATATAATTAGTCAGTTCATCAAAGCCAGTATTCAAAGAGCGTACATTTAAATGTGCAACGGTAAAACCGCCTGGTTGAGCTTTATTATGTCTGAGGCCCTCTCCTACATGTCGGTAATTACCGCCACCTTCCATTGTATATCAAAAGACATCTTTCGGGACCCTGAGGCGCGCGCAGCTCCACACATTCATTCGGGCGTTTAAATAAATGAACCTTACAATTTAACCTAACTAACAAAGATATACACAAACATAAAAACGATTTCATTATGCTGTCCCTAACAATCTACGCCGGTAATAACTTTTTTATAATAAAGTAGAAAACAAGTGTAAGTAAGTAAATGATAAAATACCTGTATTAAAAAGAAATATTTGGTGTATTCATACCGTTAGTTGGATCCGCCCCGAGTTAGCACCAGGTGTGCCACTAAAACTATCATTAAGGGCACTATACAAACCTAATGGCAGTTTTGCCTTAAGACCGGGTAATTTAAAAGGAACAGGCCTTTAGGGTTAACATTTTTTAAAATTTTCTAAAGGTAAATTAAACTCACCTAATGGAGTCACAACGGCAAAAGTACCAATGTATAATATCACTAGCATCACTTTCGTTTTCGACGTCACCAATTCGATTCCGACGCAAAACGCTATCACCAGCTTGTGAGTGGCGATGGCCGCGAACAGATACCACACTTTTTGCACACTGCCCTCAAGTCCCACCGCTAATCCTTCGAAAACGGCGTGGAAACTTAAAGCTAAAACTGCGAGAAAACCGCTGACGGAGTTCTTTATGGATTCGTCCAAGGTGTGGTGGCTGTGACCGCCATGTTTCTCAAAATTGATGGTGCTTTGGGAGTTGAGTAGTTCTTTATTCGAGTTGGAGATGTAGCTGATGTTGCCGTCGTCGAATTTAGTGAGAGTCACCCTGGGGATGGTCATGTTGTCTGCTTTACGGGAACTGCATCTGATCGACAGCGACCTAAAAAAAGTATACAGGAGGTTTCACTTAAAACTTCAAACGCTGTTTTATTGGGAATTAATGGAGATATCAACATTTTGTATGTAGAACGGAAGCTTTCACGGCTTTGGTCAATTAGGAAATCATGGTTCTTGGGATTAGACCGTGTCAAATTGGAATTACTATCCGACGTTTCGCCTTCGATTGCACGAGGCATCTTCAGGGATCTTTACTCCACGAGATCTGAACACTGAATGAGCTCGAAGAGATTGATATTTGATCCAGACAACAATTCTAAGCTTTTGGTTAACGTTCATTCAAAAAAACTTTATGAGACTTGATTTTCTTGAAAATCTTGATAAGGATAAATGGATTACTATCAGACGTTTCGCCTTTGATTACACAAGACATTTTCAGGGATCTTCACACGGCGAGATCTGAGCACTGAATTAATTTATTCAATGTTCAGATCTCTGGAGTAAATATGCCTGAAGATGGCTCAAGGCAAAACGTCGGATAGTAATTATAATTTGAGACGGTCTAATCCCAAGAACTATGATTTCTTAATTGTCCATTAAAGCAATGAAAGCTTCTATTTTATGTTAAATCATGATAAATCAGACTAAAGTAAAATTCTTACCGATGCAAAGCCTCGTCATGCACTTTCTTGTCCAGGAACACATGAACCAGTTCTTCGATTAAGTACACGAAAAAGAAGCCCAAACAAAATACCATCTCCGAAAGTGGTACGCCTTTAAGGCCCAAATCAGGGAGCCTATTGTGACTTTCCAAAATGTTAAAGAACTCCCTCACTTCAGGCTGTAAGTGTATGAATGTGGTGAAAAGCAGAACGCCTCCTCCAAAGCACAAGAGCAGAGACAAGAGGAGATTTTTATCGCCGTCTATGGTCTTGAGGGACGTCAGCTTGGCAAGTTTTAGGGGGAGAAGGCCGAGAAGAAATGAAGAGAGCCCTAGTACAACCATGGCTACCACTTTCGCTATTATCAGATCATCGCTGGATTCCATGACCGTGGCGTTTGGTAGTACAGCTTCCATTACGTTTGTCTGTGATCTCTCTGGCTTGCGTTAATTTTCTTTCTCATATGTGGTCTAGTATGTGCTTAGCATCCTTCGGTCCTTTAGTTGTCGGTTAGATCTGCAATAAAAATAAGTTACTTATATATTTGTTCAAAATTTAGACGTTTTCTACAATAGACCAAATTTTGAAAAATCGCGTAGAGTTATGATTCGAAGAACACCCGCTCGGACTGGGTGATCTCAGTTTCTACAAAAAACAAATATAGTCCGAAGTTTCAATGCAGAAAAGATTAGGAGATTCTACAGGAACAACCTTAGTCCACGCTAGATTCCGCAAAAACAACCACAGTCCTGAACAATGTCTGTTTTCACAGGATATTTTGTATTTCGCGCTTTTGTGATTGACGTTACTACCGACCTGTCTTGCGGTTTGTTTCTTCAGAAGTTCTTTATTGTTAGCTTGTGCATGAATTACGCTGTTTACTATGAAAAAAACACTTTTCGAAAAATTCAATTTTATTTTAAAACTCAATAATTCACTTATCAGAAAGATAGTGGACTAACAAGTGATTCAATACCGTCCTTTGCTTCTATTTATAAGCTACCGTTATCTATAAATAAGAATACAATGCCTAGAAATATAGGACTGGAGGGGTTCACCCCACTCACTTGATGGGCATATAAACTGGAAGTTTTTATGATCTAAAATTACTTGAAAATATTCAATTAATTAATTTTAAATTACTATGTCATTTATTTGGTCTATATTTTTTGTTGTTTAATATTTAACTTAGGCCATAAATACTTACTTACTTACTACAAAACATATAGTATTATAATTAGGCTTAGGATAATTATGCATTTAAAAATCTAAAAATATGCACGCAAATATGCTCCGAAACAAGGGGAAACATGCACTTAAAAATGCATTTATTATCGGATCAAAATAACAGAAATAAAGCAAAAGTATAGCAATGAAAATATTATATTATTTACACTTCAAGGTATCCTGAAGACGCTATTTTTACCAGTAATTATTACATTAATACAACTATATAATAAAATAATTTTTTTAAATAAAATTTTAATATATAGCTCACTATGTTTTTTATTGCCTCGAAATGTTCTCTGTTCTGGGGCAGGGGGATGTTTCCTGCAATTTCCCTAAATTTTTCTGCCCGAGTCGGAGCTTTTAGGAATACTTTCTTCCCCAAGGAAATCAGATCGTTCACTCGTGGATAAAAAGCACGAACTTGTTCTGCAACTCGATGAAGTCCATGGGCGCAAGACATGTGGCATGTATCATTTTAGGATACAATATTTGTAGACCACTCATTGCTTTACACATGTATGGAGCAGCATCTGTAATTGCCACTAACTCTCTATCATGTTTAATACCACCGGGCCATAAAAGAGTGAGAGAGTCGTTTCTGCTTCTACACCCAACATACCAAAAATAAATCTCTGTTCTACATCAGTTGTTTCATCTAGTGCCACCTATATACTTGTATCTTCTATTTTTTCCCGCAGTTCGGTAACTGTCTTATTGTACAAATCTGGAACATAGTTTTTCCTTAACGTGGAATTGATGTCTTTGTGTACTGCTCTAAAAATGACTTCAGGGCGGGATTACTTAATTTATTCAGTAGAATATCCGCACTAATAAACGCCTTGCACAAATCCTCATTGAACTTTAATCGTTTGGGTCCCGGTCCTAGTGAAAATGCTGTGGTGATTAAAACTTTTTTCTGAGCACACTTTTTATTTCTTTGGATCTGATGCTTTGTAGTTCCTATGTGTTGTGTCACTTCGAATTTCTTGTTCGCAGTAACAGGAACATCACAATCTTTACAAAACAGCACAAAACCGTCAGTCGTAAAATCAGGAAAATCTTTCACGAATTGACTTAATACCGCACTTAATGAACGCTTTTCTTTCGGATATTGGACAATGTTCACGCCACAATGTGTAAACTAAACTGAATTGAAAAATTATTTTTAACATTCTTAAAACGTGCGTATTTATGATTGTAAATCCGTGGTAAATCCATAGTTTTTTAAGCACAGATGTTTTATTGGGTACCTATAACAATTTTAAGAAACGATGGGTAAAACCTTTGGCCTGCCGGCAACTAGACATTTTTTATTATTTTATTATTATGGATTATATTTGAAATACATCAAATTTGTCTTGGGAAAAAAATATATTCAGAGAAATTAGAATGCATTTTTCCAGTAATAACTGCAAAATATGCATTTAAATACAAAAATTGCCAAAATATGCATTTGCATATGCTTTCATACAAATACATACAAATTATAATTATTAAAATTACATATCATAGATTAGTCCATAAACTTGTCTTATGATAATATAGTTTTTATTTTTTTTGTTTATTTATTTCACTTTCTAAGTCATCCAATTTTTCCACGTTTATCGAATTAGCCTTATATTATTATAGATAGTTCTATTTGTGGAATTTAATTTAATATTAAAAAGTTAATTATTAACGCGTTGAGTCTGGTTTTGACAGTTAGAAAGCATATTATTTTCACAGGGAGTTATACAAAAGTATGCAATTTTCGTAAAATTTGTTTTTCTCAGGGAAAGGATTTTATGCGATATTTTCCGTTTTTCTTTTTTGCTTTATTGAAAAAAATTTACTGGTATTTCACACCTTTTTGTTGAATTAATCAAATTTTCTCTTACATCCATTAAGAACCATTGCATTTACCTGCTTTAAAGCCAAACTTCTATACAGGGTGGTACATGACCATATGATGTAACAAACTTTTCCGTTCGTTACAATATTTGGTTCAAAATTCAATTTAAACTAAATAATATTAACAATTTTCTAATTAATAGCATCAAATCACAATTTTACTGGATTAACAATTGCTTGGAATATTAAGTACCGCACGCATGGCACCGAAGTCATTATATCGATCCCGAATCAACAGATCGCAAATTCTTTGTCAAACACGTTCGAAGGAAATTTCTAGATTCAGATTTCATCCGCCACATTTAAAATAAAATGTATATATATGCTTTTCAATTTCATGAATATTATTATAAAATTGTCCCTAATTGATTCTTTATTAGGTGTATCACATAGATAGTTATATTGAGAGAGAGTTTTTCATTATTAAAAATCTTAACTGCCAAAAATAGATTCTGAATTGGCGTCATGTTTTGGTGAGACATACGGATGTACTGTTTTTATGTAGTCCGATTCCATAAAACCGAGTGGGTCAGTAAATTCGAAATAAATAAAATAGTTTCGAACTCTTTTGCAAAATTTCTATTGTTGAAAGCAAACATGAGATAAGTTAGTTGGAATTTAGTTAATATTTTAACTTAGTCAGCCTAGATGCTGGATTAAATCCAATAAAATCTCAATTCAGTAATGGATTACTGCTTTCTTAATCCATATGCACATCTGTATATTTTTTTTCTTTTAACATTTTTCCTCTTCTCTACAGTTTTTATTTTTTTTTCCCTACCACTTTCAATTGTTTTAATTATTAATTGGAAAATGCATATTAAAAGTAAATAATCAATAAAATGAAGAATTTATTGCATAATTCAAATTAAAAGTGATTCCTGGGCGAGGAAAATTTAATGGTAACTGTTTTGTGGTAAATCTTCTCAATTCCTGGAGGAAGAAGTCCTTTTTTAGTACCGTGTGGTCATTTTTCTGGACAAGTGCTGTGTGGCCAGTTCCAGGGTGTCATTGTTCCTGTTTTGGACTTGGATAGTCTACAAGGAACGATGCCATAGCAAGGATATACTCCCGGACATATGTTGAAAAGATAAGTGATTTATAATTTTCTTATTTTCGCTTCTTTGGATTGATGTAGTGGCCATGCATTAATTCATTAGGAATTACTTAATGCTTATTTAAAAACTACATACCGAAACCTCTCTTCAGTCTTCAATTCCTTCTTTTTATTAATTAATAATTATCTTCAAAAAATATATAAATGGTATAAATTATAAATAAAAATATATATATATATATATATATATATATATATATATATATATATAAAAATTTTCGTCTCGATTTACGAAAAATTTAAACAAATTTTCTTGATTTAAATATATCAAATTTAATGTAGGTATAAATTAAAACTTACACTGTGTATAAATATTGTCTATGTGGCATTGGTATATTTACTTGTAAAAATTATTATCTGTACTAAAATATTAATTTCTTAAAGATTTTTGGACATTTACATTTATCCTAATTAGGTATAAAATTTTTCTTTCTTATAAATTATGTGAGTGTATATTAAATCAAGGTATCATACTAGTGAGTAATACCATTAATATTTCACTAATTTAAATTTAAGATTGTGGCATTTTATTTCATGGTAAATTTATTGGGATTATGGAACTGAAATTTTGATTTTCTTTTCTATTGTAATTTTCCTCTAATATCAAATTGGACTTTTTGAATTAAAATTTCTCTTATTCTATCTTAATTTGAATTTATAATAACTTGACTATTTATGATTAAATTTTTTCTACTTAAGAAATTTGCTTAAAAGTGTCTAGAATTATCTAGAGTCATGTTGTCATTTTAGAAATTTTGCATAAGGTCAAATATCAGCCGATCATAAAATTGAGTTTCATTGTTTTTTTGTTCGAAAAGAACTTCATATTATCTACTAATTAAATTAAATCAAACTAAAAAAAGATCAGCTGCTTAACTAATTGATAATCAACAACCGAACACATAATTGAGTTTCATTGTTTGTTTGTTCACAAAGAACTTCACATAAATAAAATTCAATCATACTGATAAACGATCAGCTGCTTAAAAAATATTAAAAAAATCTAATTACCAACTAAATTTATTTAACCCATTTAATTTCTTTAGATCTATATGATTTTCTTATCCTTGCTGACTTAAATCGTAATTTATTATCTTTGTTAAATTGAATCGTTTGAATATTTTAACTTAATTTTATGAGAAAATGTACTTTCTAACCTAAATTTAATAATTAATTGATTTTTATGCATATATTGAGAAAAAATAAATAACCAAATCTTTTCCAAAATATAAAATATAATCATTTCAATTGTAAGAGAAATTTAATTTCACTTCCACTTCTAAATTGTTATTAATCTATATATGTGGAAATTTATAAACTGACGTATGTCATTGTAAAAATTGAAAACAATATTCAAAAAAAAAACACAGTCCAAGGAAAAATAAATTGGTAGTTACGTGATTTTGTTTTTCATTTACTTAATTTAGGTCACATTAGCATATATTTTATCTTTATTTTTTATTAAATATCTAAATCTAATTATTTTAAGTTGCTCTCTTCCTTTATTTTATAACTGTATATCTTTCTTCTTCGAGCTCCTATAGCTCTGGCGCCCATAGCCAAATTAAAAAAAAAACTTTTCCAACGTTTGCTAAGTTCAATTAGCAGGAGTATTTTACATTAAAATTATAATCTTATTAAGTTGCTCTAAAACATCAGCTAGCCGAGTCGAACTTACGATTTTATAATAGTTTTTCTTAGTGATCTTAAGAGTCATTTAACAAACATAAAAATATAAAAAAAGCACTAAAGAAAACTTTATAATGATATGGTTACGAAAAAATGAAACTTACATGCATATTTTATCTTTTTACTTCCTTTGTAAAAGGAAAGTATTGTAATCGTGGAAAAATCACCCTCCGAGATTTTTTCAGATCATTATCTTTTAGGGTCATTAGATGATGAAAAACATGCTGTCGGTCTGTGTGTTCGCGGCATAGCTCAAACACGAATTACCCGATTGACTTCAAATTTTGGTCAAAAATTAAGGTTCATATGGGGAAGACCTTGTAAGATTATGGTAAAAATCCAATATGGTGAACTGTTAAAAAAAGGTTATTTAAAAAGTGCTTATCCAGTTTATCTCAAATTATGCATAAAAATCAAGTATTATGTAAGAATAAATTGGTAAAATTTTGGTGCGAATACAAGATGGCGGAACAAAATGGCGGCTTAATAAAGTATTTAAAAATTCAGCCTGAAAAACTACTTAATGAACTGATTTCAAATTGTGTGCCATAGCTAATTGTGGTATAGTGATGAACTAGTAAAATTGTGTTACTAATTGAAGATGGCAGCCAAAGAAAATTTTTCTAATCTGAAAAAATCACCCAGTCAGGTTTTACATATCTTCGGTTTTGAGCGTCCCTGATGCCAAAAATGTGTTCCTGAGTCCGTCTGTCGGTATGTCTGTCTGTCTGTCTGTCAGTTCAAGGCATAGCTTAAAAACTACTCATCAGATTGACTTGAAATTTTAGTCAAAATTAAGGGCCATATGGGAATGACCTGGTCATATTTTGGTAAAAATCCAATATGCCGGAACAAGATAGCGGCCTAGTGAAACGTTAAAAAATTATTACTAAAAAAACTAATTATTCAATTTACCTCAAATTCTGCACAAAAATCAAGTGTTACATAAGAATGATAACATTTGGTATGAATATAAGATTTTTTTTATTTTGGTATGAAGATAAGGTAGCAAAACAAAATGGCGGCCTAACAAAATATTTAAAAATTCAGCCTGAAATAACAAATAACTAACAAGCATTAAGTATGATATAGCTGGTAAATTTGTGTTACGAATTCAAAATATCGGAAGAAAATCGCTGCCAAATAACATTTTTAGTAAAGTAATCAACGTAAAAAAATCTTGGAAAAAAACTAAATGATATAAAAATCAACTGGTACGAATTCAACCTGACGTAACAAAATCGAGGTGTGTGTCAATGTAAAAACTACTTATTGAACTTATTTTAAATTATCAATCAAAATTCAAGTGTGACATAGGTAGAAACTGATAAAATATTGATAGGAATCGAGTATGTTGAAACAAAATGACGTCCAATAAAAATGTTTGAAAAGACAGTACATATGTGTTCCTAAATAACTATGTACTGAACTAAATTGGGTCACACTCACTCACTATTCCTAATAAAAGGAAATATTCTTAACAAGGGAAGTTCCGGGTAAAGAAAACTAACCGATTTTTTTTTCAAAAGGTATATTTAAAAATGTGCTTTATTGAAAAAAATTAACTGGTATTTCACACCACTGATACGGTTACGGAAAAATGAAACTTATATATTTTAACTTTTTTTTCAAAAGGTATATTTAAAGATGTGCTGTGAAGACACTTACTTATTTTGGTGAATTTTAGTACTCTTGTTGAGATCTTTAGTTAAAAATACCCAAACTTTTTCTATTGTTTATTTTTGATTGATATTTATGGAATATGTGAAGTTTTGGTAAAAATTAAGAAAGGAGTCCATATTACTTATACCATAATTCTAGGATATGGTCTACCATAGAGTACTTTACTTCCAAGAATTTAATAAAAATCTTGATATTCCCTATGTTAAGAAATACAGATCCAAAATAAATCCAACTTGAATGACTGGATCGTTACTTGATGTAAATCCATTATTAACAATTTTTTTATCTACATTGTATACATTTTAGTTACAACTATTCGCATAAATGGTTAAAGCAAACATAAAATAATAAATCTTAAAATAAAGGTTCATAGTCTTAAGCAAGCGGAAAAGTAAAATTTGTGTACGCAAATAAATTTTATGTTATTTTATTTGTTGTAATAGTTTGCCGCTTCACCTATAAAGTGCGCCAGCTAAGCGTTACGGAAAATTAATCGAGGATTTAGTAAATTTCGCACTGGTCCACTTGTAATTGGGATGTGCCTAGAGTCTCCATGTACTTGCCGCTAGAAGGTTCAAGCTATTTCCAGTGGCGCCTATACATTTCGAGCATTGGTTTTCATTTCTATATAAATGCGTTGCGTTGAATTTGAATTATTATTTCGAAGTAACGATGGCGAGAAAAAGAGGAAAAACAATTCGAAGCAGTGCACGTGAAGTTATTGCGAGCGTTATAGAAGCCTGTACTAGAGAAGCTGAAAATAATAGTTTGACTATTCCAATTCAAAATCGAACAGAACGCGCTGCATTTTACACTGGTGTTTCGGAAAGTAGTGTAAGAAAAATTCAAAGAAAATGATCGCTCATGTTCTACTTATCCTTTAAAATATCCTGGTGAAAAAAGACTCCGATTATCATATAAAGATAAAATTGACGATGGTGATTTTCAAGTAATTCGACGAACAATAGAGGCTTTTTATATAAACTTGAAGAAGGTTCCGACCTGCAAACCCCTACTTCGTGCTGTGAAGAACAAAATAGATTTTCCGTACGGGTATAAAAACTTAAATCGGCTTTTACGATCAAATGGTTTTGTTTGGCGCAAGTGCCAAAATAAACGAAAATTGCTCATTGAGAGACCAAATATTTTTCACTGGCGGGTGAATTATCTATCAACTGTAAGTCAAAATAGGCAAGAAGGACGTAATTTTGAAAAGTGGTTGCTCGAGAAGCCTCTACCTGGGCGCGGCACGATTGCGGACGAAACATTAGTATTCAGTTTTTCACAAAATGAAGTGAGGGCACGACAAACAAAACAAACAAAAGTATGCTTTATTGCCGCAGAAAAATTCTACAATTTTATGGACAAAGCAAAATATACCTAAAAATAAGACATATCAAAACATTAATCGAAAATAATTTCGACAAGTCAGTGCTTTTTTTTTTTTTAAAATGTAAATTATCAATTTACCAAATCGTAAAACACACGTTAGAATATAGCATAACATTTCAAACAGCAAATGAATCATGATAACCTTATAAAAGTAAACAAACACACATGTACGAGGTGAATAATTTCGATGACATTGAAATCAAAATTGCAACTATGCGACCTTAAACTCTATGTTATTATAGTTATACAAATAATTGTGATGTTAAACAGAAGGTATATTGAACTAGTGCAGAATGTAGTATACAAAAAGAATTAAATTGTTTTTAATCCAATACCTAACAAAAATAATTAAGTTTTAAGTGAATGTTCGACAGTTCTTTTCCCTATATAATGATTTACAAAATTCTATGCTATGAGTTAGGACATGACTCACAAAAGATTTAAGTAAACAAGCGAGTTTAGTGACAATTTAAAGAGACTTACTCACTGAAAAAAAAATCATTAACGCTGTAAAGTGGTCTCTCAATGAGGTATGCTTTGGTGTTTTTTCGAAATTGTGCAAGCATAAGGATAGATTTTAAATGTACTGGCAGATTGTTGTAAAGTTTTATGGCGTTGTAAATAATTGATTTTTTTATTAATTCTGTGGAAGGAATGGGAAGATAAATATCATGCCTAGAGTTTCTGGTAGGGTATACATGTTGTGGCCTTTCTGGGAGGGTGTTTATATGTTTTCTCAGCAAACATACCGTTTCCAAAATAAATAATGCAGGAAGTGTTAATATTTCATGTTTTTTGAAATAGTATTGGCAGTGAGCTCTATTATTTAGACCAAACAAATAACGAATGGCTCTCTTTTGAAGCATAAAAATACTACGAAATTGCTCGGTGGTACAGCAGCCCCAAAAGGGAAGGCCATAGCGGAGGTGGGATTCAAATAAAGAGAAATAAGTAAGTCTGGCAGAAGGAACGTCTAGTTCTTTTGAAACTGATCGAATGGCGAAGCAGGCGGTAGAAAGTTTTTTAGTTAAGGTGTCAATATGATTAGACCATTTTAGGTTGCTATTTATATTTAAACCCAGGAATTTAACCGACTCTACGTATTCAATATTGCTGTTATGTACCTGAAGTGGTTGTAAAGTTCCCTTATAAGATAACGCCACCGTTTTATCGACGTTAAAACAAAGCATATTGGAATCGGACCAAGCCTTAATTATAACCAAGTCTTTGGAGATACTAGAGTGTAAAGACGTTGTATCAAAATCACTCCATGTTATGCTTGTGTCATCAGCAAAAAGGGAGATTCTTCCATTAATTTTAAGGTTCGTGATATCATTAATGTATAACAAAAAAAGAATAGGTCCCAAGACTGAACCTTGAGGAACTCCACTTGTAATCAACTTACAATCAGAATCGGAACCATTAGCCCTTACAAGTTGTTGCCTTTTCCCAAGATAAGATTTGAACCAATTTAAAGAAGTACCACGAATTCCATAAAAATGTAGTTTGTTTATCAGAATTTCATGACTAACACAATCAAAGGCTTTCGCATAGTCACAAAAAACTGAGGCAGTTGGGTGGTTGTTATTGAGAGATGAGTAGACGCCTCTAAGCAACGTGAACATGGCGTCACTGGTGCACTTGTTGGGTAGAAATCCGAACTGCTCCGGGGATATTATCTGATGTTTCAGGAGAAATGGCATAAGACGGTTCTTCAGTAGCCTTTCGATGATTTTTGATAGCACTGGTAGTAGTGCAATTGGGCGATAATTGCAAGAGTTAGTTTTTTCGCCGCCTTTATGAAGTGGAATAATTATAGCTGTTTTAAGGCAATCAGGGAATACACCTTTTATAAAGGACTCATTTATTAATGTTGTAAGGGCCTCTATGACTGGGAGTGGCAAGTTCAGGAATATTCTAATTGATAGGCCATCAGTGCTACACGAAGATTTACTTTTAATATTATGTATTACCTTCAATAGTTCAGTGTTGCTAACGGGACTTAAGAAAAAGCTATCAGCTAAATTTTTTGAAGGAGGGAGAAACGAAAGAGGGTCCAAACTTGGCGAGATACTAGAGGTAACATTTTTGCTTACATTAATAAAATAATCATTTAGATCATTAGCCCCTGGCAAGTTCTGAGTCACAGGGTTTGATTTGTTTCTGAGGTTATTGATGATGGACCAGGTTTCTTTTGAAACGTTATTAGAGTTTGTTAGACGTTTTCGGTAGTGTAATTTTTTTGCTGACTTAATAAGAGTAGTGTAGATCCTCCTATAATTAGAGATATAGTCGAGAATAAGAAAGGAGTCGGTGAATTTTTTTATATATGAGAGCGAGCGCATATTTTTAGCAGAAATTCGTATTCCTTTCGTGGTCCACGGTTTATGCCGCTTAGGTTTGATATTCTTAAGCGGGAAGGCCTTGTTAAAAGCACTTAAAGTTTTATTTAAAAAAGTTCTGAAGTTTGTGTTGACATTATCAGATTCAAAATTCCAATTGGTGTTAAAGCAAATATTATGAAATACTGAGAAATTTGCGGCCGAGAAAATTCTGCCCCGATGGCGAGATCTTGGTAAGGGCCTAATAGGTAAACTAAACCTGGAAATTACCGCCTCGTGATCGGAAAGACCTGAGTTATAGACCTGTGATTGCACCTCTGATGGAGAAAAATCAGACGCCATGTAATCGATGATAGAAGAAGAGTTTTTTTAAATTGTAGTTGGCGAGGATACATGCATTGAAAGACCGAAAGAGTCGAATATAGAAATTAGATATTTCTGGATGGCACAAACAGTAGCATAGTCAATATTAAAGTCTCCGCATAGAATTTTTTTACCTTTAATCGGTAGGCTGTCTAGCAAACTTACCAGGCTATTTAAAAATGATTGTACATCAGAGTTTGGTGATCTATAAATACAAATTACATAAAGATCAAGGTTTTGATTATATACTATAGAGAATTCAAAAGAGCTATCCGCTAACAAATGATCATATTTAGATACCGACATGAAATCTCCATTTATGGATAGAATCAGTGTTCCCCCATGAGCTGAGTTTTTTCTGTCATATCTAGCTACTGTGGTATACCTCTCAATATAAAAGGGTTCGTTTAGATTCAGCCAGTGCTCAGTAATTGCAACAAGTTGGGGGAACTCCAATTCTTCCAGAAATAGGTACAACTCGTCAGTTTTATTTCTTAGAGAAGCAATATTAATTAGAACCATATTAAGACTAGTAACAACAGGAAGTTTTGAGGAATCTAGTTCCTCAGGACACGTCGTGTTTTCTAAAAATTTTTTTTGGGAGAATTGCTGGTAAAATAATTTTTATGGCATTCTCTGGTCCTCTGAAGATGAATCGATCTCTCCGAAGATATGTAGGATCCATAGGCTGCAAGATCCGCTTCCACTTCTGCTGCGTTAAATCCGTAAGCAGCATGAAAATCGAAATATATCTTGTGTAGGGTTCTATAATCTATAGGAATGCCTTCAGAAGCCAAAAACAGCCTGGTGCTTGTATTTGTAAACCCTTCAAAGTGAATTGGCGCAGGTTGGTCGTGCAGGAAGGCGAGATATAACTTGAAGGCCTTTAAAATGGCTGGTTCTCTTAGTCTAGACATGAGGAAACGGTTATCAGAACTTTTTTCGGTTCGCGTAAGCTTCACTGTTGGGGGAGACATTGGATCAAAAATAGGTTCTTGGTCAGTAGGAGCTTTCTTGGAAAGACTATAGCAGTTGTCGCTCAACAAGACATCTGCTTTGCAGGCAGCAATGGCCTCTTTGTCAGAAGATATTATAGTGCCCTTTTGAGAAATTGGAGAGGAGACAACCAGTGAACTGACGGAGCTCGAGTTGGTGGGCAGTTTTTTCGGTGTGGAGGGAGGTGGGAGGTTCGGTGTAGATTTTTCTGTAAGTTCGGATACAGCTGACCGTTTTATTACTACGCCATGTGGCCATAGATTGCTGTCTAAAAGCTTTTCAGCTGACTTTTTTGACTGAGTTCCAATTTTAAAATCAATGTTTGAGATATGATTTATTAGGTGGTAGCATCGAATAAACTCTGTAGTCCCAAGCTTTTCCTTAACGTAGTGAACTATGTTGTTAGGCGTAAACCCTGCAGGAAGATTTCTTACGACTACATAGTGCCACCGTTGTGTATTATTACAAGCCAGCTTGCTGGAGCCTTCAGTAGTACTGGGAATATCCGTAGGTGTTACGATTGCGGAATGTAAAAATAACGGCTGAACGCATCGTATTGTCAGCGACATTTTATACCCGTATACGTGACAGCCCGATTGCGGAACAACAACATATATAAAGACTTGTAAGAAACAGTTCAAAAATAAAAAAAACCATAGCAAACCTAACAGTTCTTATTTCTTACATAAATACATCTATATCCATATATATATAATATAAAGAAAACAAACAATATTCGATATAACTACGGAAAACCGTACTTCAATTATTATGAAATACTCTTTTTATACTTGACATGAATTTCACAAACTGAAATCTTAACAACTTAAATTTTTTTTAAATAATCTCAATAATTTGTCTGAGTCACGAAGTTTCATATAAGTATCTGAATATCAGAATATAAACAAAGAAGGATGATCTGAATAAAAGCACTTGTTAAATCTAGAATGAAAGCTCTCACAGGCATTCGTTGTGTGATCTCTTGATATGCTCTCCCGAGCCCATAAAAATATATACGAGCATTCCGCAATAATGCCATCGATTATTTTGCTTCCATCCGCAATCATGCCTTCGTTTTCGTTATTATTCCGCAATCGTCCATCCCCCCTCTACCTAACATTCCTCCCAAATCAGTCGTGGTAATGGATAATGCGTCTTATCATTCTCACGTAGAAGATAAAGTGCCAACTAAATACTCTACAAAAGCTCATATGATATCGTGGCTTAAATCGAACAGTCTTGTATGTGGTCCAACATGGAGAAAATATCAATTATATGAAGTAATATCAGCCAACAAGCCTAGAGAAAAAAAAGTATAAAATTGACGGTCTTTTACGTAACTTCGGTCATACACCTTCAAGGCTGCTTCCATACATATGCGACCTCAACCCTATTGAACTTGCATGGGCAGGAGTAAAAAAATATATTCGAGAGCGCAACACCGGTGAAGTTTCAATTAAAGATTTAAATAAAATAACATTAGAAGCGACTGACTCAATATTAGCTGAAAATTGGAAATCGTATGTTAAACATGTTCGTTCTATTAAAGATAAATACTAGGAAGTAGATGGCAAAATTGAAACGGTTATTAATGATTTAGTTATCATACTGGGATCTTCAAGTAGTGACGATGAAACCGCATCATTTTCATAGGAAGATAACGATTTAGAAGGAATCGAACTACTAGAATCCCAGCTGTCAACCTCAAAAATGTCTAAGTTTTTTTTCATATATTTTTTGTAAAATTGTTCTTAAAGTAACTGTCAATAAACTGTTTCAAAATAATTGATTTTCTGTTCAATACCGGGTCACAAAAAATATCTAATATTGCAATTAATATTTGAAAAACTACAGAACTCATATTTTTCCAAAAATAACACATCAATGTAGTTATAGTAGGGGAGCCAGCACTGATTCCAGTGAACAAGATTTATCAAAATTTTAACTTATTCAGTTCGACTTTGGGCTATTCGGGTATAACAAAGGTGACCGTTTGTCTCCGTCTGTCATATTACTTTGTACAGTCATTGTGAAGTACTATACAGGGCGTTTCCTAATTGCATGCTAATGTTAACGGGGGGGTGATTCTTGGACCTTTTTAAGAAAAAAGTTTAATATGAACCTAAAAGTATTAAATAACTGTGTGAAATTTGATACACGTCTTTTATGCATAAGAAGGCATTTTATATTAACAATCAATTTTTGAAATTTCTACCAGTGGCGTGCATATGTAATTAACCTGGGTAAATCCGTATGCTCCTTAACGCATAGAAGATGTGTATCAATTTGCATGCAGTTATCTACAATAGCATCAGAATTGGGATGAAAAAAAAATGTTTTCTTTTTAAACTTTACCATCCTGTATCTCAAAAGTTAAGACTTTTAGGACATAAAAACATCCCCTTTAACATTAGCACGCAATTAGGAAACGCCCTGTCTAGTACTTCACAATGACGGCCCTGTATAAAGTAATATGACAAACGGAGACAGACAGGCACTTTTGGCATACCCGACTAGCCCAAAGTCGAACTGCATAAATTAAAATTTTGATAAATCTCGTTCACTGGATCTGATGCTGGCTACCCTTGTAAAATATGGACTTGTAAATCGTGTATCACTATACTGGGTGGTCCAATAATAGTGGACGTAGGCAGTAGCCCGGGAACCGTTAATGACAGAACTCAAGAAAAAATATATTTATAGGTAAATCGATCAAGAAAAATCAAGAGAAGTGCGGTACACGAAAGAAAACAGACAAATATAGATAAAGGTTCATTAAGCATAGTTACATTTTTTAATTATCTGAAGGGCGTACAGTCAAAAAGTAGTGCCATATTATTTAAAGAACGACGGGACTCCACTGGTTTAAAGAGATTTCTTAGCCGACCTTCCTAAACCAATTGACTCCGCCCGGTTTTCTTTCGTGTTCGGCACTTTTTTTTTATTTCATTCATCTTAACTTTCATCAGAAAGGTCATCTAGAAGATTTCTCCGCGAATGAACCAGGCATTTCAGTCTAGACCACACGTGTTCAATAATATTTAGGTCTGGAGTTTTGGAGGCCAGTCAATTCTATTAATGTTGTTGGCCTTCAAAAACTCAAAACTATGCGAGATCTGTAGACCTAGCATTGTCGTCTATGAGAACACAGTCTTAAAAGATCGGTTTTCCTGCTTGTTTTAAATTTGATGATTTGGTTTTAAGGCATTTTTGGATTCTACGAAAAGTACTAGACTTATTTTGTGTAATATACTCTATGGTTTTACAGTCGTTTTTGAAATATTTGAGTTTACATTTTATTTCACATATGTATGTGTGTCCGACTTGCAAACAAGATATCTATTTTAATTAAAGGCAATGTTGAATTGATAATTTTATTTTTATGCAATATGTTATTGCATTCATATAAAATGGTAAAATTTTATTTAAAAAACAACAATAGCCTGACGGCGCGCGGCGGCTCAAAGGGGATACGAAGAAAGTATTGAATAGGGATAAAGGATTAAATACCAAGGGCGTGCGGTGAAATTTTAAGAAAGGGAAGCAATTTTTAGAAAATTACCTATTTGTAATGTAATTCGATTCTTCGATCATTTTTTGCAAATTCGTCAATGACGTCATCATAAAAACGTCGATGCTCCGACATATTTTGGAGAAGTTTATTTTCAACAAACAACAGCGATGTATGCGAAAGTCTCTCCTGTCCGGTTGAATTTCTCACGAAATTTTTTATACTTTAAGTGTTGAAAAATTGAGTCTTACTGATGAACTTGTTGCAGGTATTGTCAATACTAATTCACACAATTTCGACATTTCGGTGTGGTATCTTCCAGCTTGTGGCTCTACATTTAACGTCATCGTTTTCTCCCAAAATAGGTCAGAGTCATTTCTTTTTTGGCTTAACATAGACTTAAAATCATCCACTTTTTTTTGGCAAAAAGCAATATCATTTGTTTTAGTTTGTAATATATTAAAAACATTGTCCGAGAATGGAAATATTTCTGAAAATATGTTCAACAAATAATTAAAATTAAAATCTCGTTTCAAACAGTCCAAAAACCCCCTCGAACTATTTATTGCTTCTGATTCCCACGTTTCATTGTTTTTTATTATATTCTCAAATAGTTCAATCAGTGATTCTCGATTTTCAGATACTGTTAACACAAGTCTTCCATTATAGTTCACCTAGTAGGAGCTACTTTGAGCAATCGTTTGTGTACAATGGAGTCCAAAGCTTGTGTACGTTTTGTTGACTTGGAAAAAAAAGCAGCCATGCCACCTAAAGTAAAGAAAAATACTTTGCACTCTTTAATGTGATTAACTGACTGGGATAAAACTAAATTTAATTTATGAGCAAAGCAATGGACAAACACAGCACTTGGGAAAGTTTCTCCCTTACAGACCCCCTAATTGTCCTGCCATCACTGCAGCTCCATCATAGCTTTGAGCAACTAATTTTTTCTCTCCATTAATTTCTTTAGTAACGATATAAACTACGGTATATACTGCATCTGCTGTACGATTTTCGGACACATTCTTAAAACCTAAAAATCGCTCTTGAATACTTCCGTCTGTTTTAACGTAGCGTATTACTATAGATAATTGGCTAAAATTAGTGATATCAGTTGTTTCGTCCAGAACAATAGCAATGAATCGCGCCTCGCCAATCTCCTGCTTAATTCTTTTCAGAATAATGGTTGCAACAGCGGAAATTAAATCATTCTGGATTCGATTCGGGGTTCCGCGAAAAACGCTAGACTGCTCTAAATGACTTTTTAAGCAATCATCATATTTAGCCATTAAACTAAGTAAATCTTGAAAATTTCCTCTATCTGAAGAAACCCTTGTTTCATAATGACCTCTAAATCCCAATTCGCGCTGTCCGAGAAAACAAAAAACATCGATAAGTCTTCTTAATATTTGCCTATTTTTATCGACTAGTTCATTCATTGTTAGCGGGGACTAATTTCCAACTGTTTATTAAGGGTGCGTTCAATTCTGGTTTTGCCGAAGACTTTTTCTTTTATGACGGCCTGCAAATGCGCTTTGGACATAATGTGTCTTTTCACAGCTTTATGGAAATTGTTTAAATCGGAAACACCAGTTTTATTTCAGAGACCTTTTTCATTTTCAAAAATTAAACATGTCCAACATAATAATTTACTTATATTTTCACACCCTGTTAGACATTTAAATTGTTCGTATTGTTTTCCCGGATAAAAATGTTCATTTTTGTGGTTAAATTTTTCATAGGCGGTTTTGCCCTTCCTTTGGAAATTATTTAAAGCTTATCAGCGAAGTTTAATGTTGAAAATCCCTTTATTATTAAGACACACACCACACATTCACACACACTCTTCTTACTAAATTCTCCAAAATTTTCAACGTTATTACGGACGGCAGAAGTTGACGGTATTTGCATATCCCCGTCCGTATTATTGTCTTCCATATCGCACCATGCACGACGCGACGTACGTATCACACAAAACACGGATAGCCGTTCAAACAAAGAACCTACTCCAACGATAGCTTCCGCCTCCACTTAAAGCACGCGACTGAAATGCAAAAATTAACAAACAGCCGGTGGAAAGTTCAATAACCTCTGGCTCGATTCACAGGAAATCAAGCATACAGGACAGCGGCCCGCATAGGTTCTATTCGATTTCTATTGTGGCTTGGTCGAAGTCAAGGCCGCATTTATTATGGGCTTGATAATTAAGAAAATATTTTAGCATTTTTAATGTAAACTAAATTAATGGTTTCCTATTTCAAAAATTACATTTTAGAAGATGTTTTGTAATTTTTTTTAGGGAAGCACTGCTTCCCTTGCTTCCATGGACTGCACTCCCCTGAAATACCATAATAAAAACAAATAGAAGACTAGAAGAAAAATGAATTTTAGGCAATGGAAGAAGAAAAATGGAGTGAAATGGAGAAAGAGATACAGGTTACTTATCCGGACGAATTGCGTCTTAAATAACGTAGGTGTATTATCGGCAACAGGAGAGAGGGCTTCCTCATAATATACATGAGGTTAGCAATTTCTTAAACCATCAGTATACCGAATTGATCTATAAACATACAACGTTATATTGGCCTGCAAACAGGCCAGACTTCAAACCTTTAGATACATATGGTGTTTAAGGTTGCCAACCGTCCTGTATTTGGAAGGACGTCCCGGATTTTAGTAGATTTTACGGTATTTGTCCTTCGTCCTTCCTATCCCCCAAAAAGGACGCATTTTGTCCTGGATTATGCAATTTTTGTGTTTTTTTCTGAAACAACACAGCATAAAATACAATTTTATTATTTTTAAAGACGTTATATCATCTGTCGACTGTCGAAATAATGATGAACCTAAAGAGCGAAATTCTTTGGTTTCTGCTATATGTATTTATCTGAATAACTTGTGAGTTAATAATATCTAAGAAGTGTGAGGTAAAAGGTAAATATTCGGTCAAGGTGAGATTTATAAACCCACAATTTTTACACTTTTTTGATATTCTTTTTGTGGATTATTGTAAATTGGACATTTTGAAACATAACTAACTTTTTAAATAAAAATCATTAAAAAAAATTTTATTTTCCCCCTTCAGATATGATTTTTAACGCCGTTTGCTGAATTTTAAGCATGTATGTTTTTACTAATAACTAAAAAACGTAATCCTCACTAATCTTTATTTATAATATATGTTTTTTTTTGTAAAAGTTACAGAAAACATAAATAACTCACATTTTCATTTACTGAACGACTTCCAGCGATTTTTAAGAATGGCAAGTGATTAAACCTGAAGCTTATTCATTATTCCTCTCACTCTATTCTGACGTTGCCTGGTCCGGTAATGATTTTCTACTGATTCAAATTTAGATGCTCCATCTTTAATCATTCAGGACAATGCATCTTATCATTCAAGAATCTTAAATAAACAACCTACTTCATCGTGGAAGAAAAGTGATATTTGTGACTGGCTAATAAAACAAAAACAAAATCCTTTACCCAATATGCTGAAACTAGAACTTCTTTTAATGACAAAATCTATTAAAAAACCGACAATATATGCCGTAGATGAAATATCAGGGAAAATGGACATGAGGTTTTACGACTGCCGCCATACCATTGCCAGTTTAACGCAATAGAATTACTATGGACTGGGGCAAAATCATATTACGAAAAACACGTGAACAATGGTCTTACATCAGATGAAGTGCAAATTGTTTAGCAAGATCCCTTAAATTATATGACGCCAGATTACTGGAACAAATCTATGGAACATACGGAGAAATTAATATGGGATTTGTGGAATCGAGAACGAGTTCTAGATGTCGAAATAGCACCAATGATGATTGCGCCATTTGAGGACGACTCAGAAGATGAGGACTTTTTAAGTGATGATGATATTTTTTAGTCTATAAATTAAAACGTTTCTGAAGGATTATATTAGTCTTTGACCTGTATAAATCATAAATTGCATTTTTGCATTGTAACTTAAGTCTTTTGCCTTTGGATTTTTTCGTGTACATTTCTTAATCTTCTTCGAAAGTAAATTGTGTTTTTTTTTCCATGCACAAGTTTCCAGAAAGTCGGGGCTAACGAAAAATACCGGCTATAAGTAGTTTTTTAGCTATGCCGCGAACAGACAGACTGACGGACAGACATACCTACAGACAGATGGAATTGAAAAAACTTATTTTCCGGCATTTAGGGACCCTTATCGTTGAGATCTGAAAAAATCTCACGAGGGAAGTAATAACTAATTATCTTGTGTTTTTAACAAAAGTGTATAGGGTCGAGTGGGGCAAAAGTAAACGATTTTGACAAAGTCAGTTCTTTCCCTTATTCAACTGATCTGAAAAATTGTTTTACCTCGTAATTTGAAATTACGATTGCGTCATAATCATTATTGGGCCATATAGATTAGGATACAATGGATAGAAAATGTTTTAATGTAACCAGAGTTGCTTAAAACCTGTTTTTTTTTTAATTGTCCATGTTTACATTTACCCCAGGGTGTTCGGGGTAAATGTAAACGTCTATATCCAAAACCAGCCAGCCTAATGTGATATTTTAAGGGGCATTTGTGAACATTCAACATCCACACTTGTTTCCAATATTCATATGAAGTATAGATACATGTTTACATTTACCCCTTAAAGAAAAAAAAACAGTATTATTTCTAAAGCTTTTATTCGAATACTAGTTATAAAAACAGTCATTACTTCAGATTTGAACCCATATATCAATATTATAATAATACCATATGATAGGAACCTCAATAGTACATCTTCATTTCAAAATCATAATTCTTAAACTGCAAGAAATCAAAATAAGACTTCTAATTTATAATTAGATTTCTTTGACAGGGACTGTTCTTTCAAAATGATAAAATATTCTTTCTCCTTTCATTTTAATTTCAGGGAATGGTAACACACCAATTATCTGATCTTCAGTTATGAAACTTTTATCGTTGACTTGGACACTAAAATTTTGTTTTGTATCATCAATGCTTTTTAATCCCACAACTTCCACATCATTATCGTCGATGTCTTCAACAGAACATACGAATTTGTAATGGGTAGTCTTTCGTTGGCCTGCTTTGAATTGAGCAAGTATGAATACTTTCTTTAATTCTTCAAGGGGTGTCTTGGTTACTGTAACAGGATCTTCTTCGACCGAAAAATGCTCCTCCCAAGGACTGTCTTCGTCATCGATGATTATCGATTTGTCACTTTCTTCACTTGAAGTATCTTCATTCCTGTTTGTCTTTTTCTTTTTTTTCTTTTTTTTTCATTCGACGTTTTTCGCTCCATTTTTCTTTTTGGGGGTTCTGGCTTAACATTTTGTTTTGGTTCTGTTTTCTTAGCCTTTTTTTCTTGTGCCTCTTTCAATCGTTTTAGAACTTCCTCTGTAGTCAAGATATCGCCATAAGTTTGCAATTTTAACCCAGGAACAATTTTCTTTTTCGGAGAATTGGAGAGCTCTATAGTTCGTACATTTTCCTTTTTCTTGGGTGATTTGAAAAACAGGTTCTTAAGTGAAGTTTCATCGGAACTACCAGTTTGTAGATTGCTTTCACAATGCTCCTCGGGGTTCCTTTCGGGAAGTGATTTCTTTAAACAACCAGACAAACGGCCAGTTCCTTTCCCCATTTGTTTTTTCCCAAATCTAATTAACTTTTCTTCCCAATGAGTTTTTACAGGACCAAAGACACATCTGTCCAAAGGCTGCAGCATATCTGTAAGATGACTTGGCAGCTTGATAAGTGTAATGTTATTGGCGATGGCTTCTTCAACAATTCGGACACTAATACGACTCTAATTTCCATCATAAAGGAGAATACATGCTTGATTTGGAAGGCCTTTGTTGTCACGAATGTTTCTTATGTGAGATATAAACGCTTTTGTAAACCATGTATAAAATTGTGGTTCTTCTATCCATCCGTTCTTAGATACTGTATAGACTGTTCCTGGATATGCATGTTTAGATGTCCACCTTGCCTACATTCCTGCTCCCTTAAATACTATCAGAGGCGGAAGTACAGAACCGTCAGCTCTTACACAAGCTAACACAGTTGTGGATTCCCACCCTGATCCCCCAGAAAGTCTTGCTAAAGGTACACCTTTCTGTCCAATAGCTTTTAGGCGACTAGGGTCGCTTTTGAATCCTGTCTCATCCGCATTGTAGATGAAGCAAGCCTTTGTAGATCATTATAAAATTGGTATATGACTTCTGGTCTTCTCGCCTCCTTACGACATTTTTGTAAGTGTTTCTGGTTTCTTTATTGATAGAATATCATTGTGGCTCTTCAAAAAAGCGTAATACCAGTCATTTCCTGGCCTATCGTTATTAAACGGAGTTACCAAATTGCTAGCTCTAACATATTCTTGAATGAGATTCAAAAGCTCGTTCTTATCACAGGGGTATCCTGAGTTTGCTCGAACTAGCAGACATTCAACAATTTTGTTTTCCAAGTCCAGTGTAAAAGTTTTGTTATGGCCACGACTGGCATCGATTGAGGTTTTTCTCCCGTTAATTCTTTGTGAAATTACAGCTATTGGAACATTATAATGTTCAAAAGCAGCTCGATAATCAAATTTTTGTTTTGAACATCGCTGACTGCATTTGCAAGATCCTCTTTGGTGTAGTCAGGTCCACTTGTCTTACGAATATATTTTCGAGGCATCTGAAACCAAGATACAATCAATATTAAATCTTAAATTGACTTAAAGTTGTTGTTTACTTTTACCCCAGATTGAAAATGTTGTTTACTTTCACCCCAAAATATTGTTCACATTTACCCCTCACAATATTTTGAGAGGGGTAAATGTAAACACACATTTAATATAAATTTAACTTATAATCAGTTCTTAATCAAGCATAAAACAATAAAACCATGTATTTAAAATGCTATTCATAGCTGTAATTCTACTTACCTTTAGTTAAAAAAAAAATAAAATCAAATTTCACGACACCAATCAAAACGAAAAACAGAATTTCCGCAGCACACCTGGCGAACGACCAAAACAAACTAAAATGCCGCCAGAAATCACAAACATCGCGCGTACACTGAAAGAAGAAGGGATAAGCTTCTAGAATCGGCGGATATTAGAATTTTAGCAGTAAATTTGAACTGAAAATAGGCCGCGTTTACAATTACCCCTGTTTACATTTACCCCACTCGACCCTAATACTTTTGCAAAATAAAATTTTTTTGTTATCACAGTACAAAAAAAAACAAGTTTTCTTTGCACAGGGGTGGCCTGCATTTAAATAAATGACACTGTATAAGTGGTTAGATTTTTAGGTCAAGCGGGGCTCATAATTTTTGGTGATTGATAAAAAAATCTCGCTTTCATTAAGTGGCTGTATAAGCAGAAGATATCCTGATTGTTTCACTAATTCGAACCGCCTTATTAAGGCTTTATTAAGGCGCTTGCTATTTTGTGTATTTTTTTTGCCAACCAAAAAATTTTAACCAAATACATATTTAGCGAATTTTCTTATTTAGTCCCTCGGCATTTAATATATAAAATAATATCAAGTGGCTATCTTAATAATATTGCGTATTATAATAAAAAAACTATTTTCTTTATCCCTGTATATTTGTAAATAGCCCATCGAGATTTAATAGCTCGATAAAAGAATCACACAACATTTTGGTATTCACTGTGTTTTCTGATTTGATTCATAATGTTGGTGACCTTTGGACCCGCACGATAAGACCTCATTCGACTATAGTAACTTTGTTGCAATGCAGTTATGTGGTAAGTGATATTCAAATTTTATTTTTTTTTACTCACTGAAAATTTTATTCGTTAAATTTATTTTGTGAAAACTATTGAAATATGAAGGCAGACACATTAATTATTATAATACCTAAAAAACTAAACCAAAGTTTAACTTGTTCCTCCATAATAATATGTTTAGTTTTTATTATTTAGTTTGTATTTTCTTGTTAATCGTTAATACATGCCACCTACCTAATATAATCTAATACTTAGGAGGTAAAAGGTAAGGTAGATACTTTATTATAGTACAGTCCCTTTATACAACTTTATAGGAACTTAGTTGCAAGTTGAAAGGCGGTTGCGTAAGTGATTTTTCAATTTTTTTTACTAAATTAAAATATTATTTATCACGTTTATTTTGTTTAAAATTGATAAAATATTTATATTATTACGTGTCCTTCTTTATTACCCTGTGTCCTGGATTTTTTAGTTGGCAACCTTAATATTGTTACTTAAATAGTGTCATATGTTATGGTTTAGTATTCAGACCTAAATACAAAATTGACAGCGGACTTTTTAAACAGCATAAGCAAAAATATTTTTACAATAAATTGGGTAAAATCACATATAAATCTCATTTAATGGCTAAATGACCTATTGCAAAATAAGTCTGATCGCAAAAAAACAAAAACAAAGACGCATTTACGTAAGTTAACATATTTGTATTGAGAAACACATTCCAACAAGTAAGGTAAACCAGCAGACGACCAGTAGGTTGTTAACCTGTTGCATTTAATGTATTCTAGACACTAAATTTAGATGAAAAATGCCTAGGAATTTATGTTAATTCCTTGAACGCTTTTTGTTCTTATATATTACAATCTATGATTATAATGATTCATGTTGTTAGATACCATCTGCACTGCTCGTAACTAATAATATTGAAACGTTAGGATACCCTTTAAGGAAATTCTTGTATCATTAATTTTTAGTTTTAGAAAAAACCTCTGAATAATAATAAAAAAAATGACATGACATAGTAAAACTGGAATAATAGAACTCAGAACGTTTATTTTGCAATATGCTATTTTTCTATGATTTCGGTTTTTAAATGTTGTTCATAAAAGAGGTAAAATTTAAAAAAAATCGGAGAGATTCAAATTTTCTTATTTTGATAGTGTAGCCCCTCCCCTCCTTGTTACTCTTCGCTTGATTAGACTACTAGTTGGATGAGATACAGTGTTTTAGTGCATCCCTGTCCTTCAGATACAGTTTGGTCACATTTCTGTTCTTACGTCTGCTAATAACAAATCAAATACCTTTGCAAAAATTCAAATTAAATATTACAACATTTCTAGCCCATTTCTTCCATAATTAATCTAGCAGACAGGGCGTCGAGGACATGCAAAATACTAAAATGAAATATTTTTGTTTGCAAACGGTACTTTTTGAAGGACTGTTTAAAAAGTGCAGAGTACTCACACGTAGGCCATCTGGTGCACACAAAAATGGCCAAAAAAAAGCGGTTCTTGTCCAATATCTTCCAAAATATTGCAAATATAAAAGATTTCATACCGCCATTTTGTAACCAATCAGATATTAAAAACTCGTTACCATAGCAACAAACAAAATTATCGGCAATTTTCGTCGATCTAACTGAAATTAATAATTGTGAGAATGTCATATACCTTATAATACAATAATACAGTCCTATTTATTTATTTATTTTAAGCAGATTTTCAGGATATCAAAAAGATATGCTTATGTAGATGGACTTGAATTTTGTTTAAGTAGGTACTTAAGAAATAATACTTTATTCAAGCGAATTGAAGTATTCCATGAACTCCTTGACTTCTTCTCTTTGTAATGGTGAATAACACTGGCCGACAAAAAAAAATTTTTGTTGTAACACAAATCAGAAAAGCATAATCTAATAGAATGGACCTATCCAAATACGAAAATGACAAATAGAAAGTTGTAGCACGTAGGGTTTTCTTGTTAGAGTTGTAGAACCATATCGAATGTTACGATACTTAATATCTATAGAAAAAATTATTTCAGAAAATTCTTAAACCTGTTTATTGACTATGTTTACAGTTTTCGCCTATTAAACATACCATACATCTAAGAGAAATGCAAAAATGCAAAACACTAATTAAACTTGATTTTTTCCGTTTATGAGGTGTCCTATCTTCTCTCTTAAAAACCAATAGTAGTCACCCATCATGGCTGGATCCCATCGTCCTTGGTACGGAATTTCCATTGTTCTGATATCTTGGTGAAACGTTTCACCCTGTTCAGTTCCCAAATTTTTAGAAAAAAAATGACAGACGGAAATGGAGGAAGTGAATTTTCAATGACATTCTGGCACCAAGCGCTTTATAGGCATCTAAGAGTTCATTAACTAACTGTTCATAATTTTCATCCATATTGTTGCCTAAAAATCCTTTTACTACATTAACAAATGAATTCCATGCTCTGAGTTCCCGCCTGGTAAGCTTTTCGGTAAAATTGACATCGTCTAGAGGTTCTGACTGTTGCTTGGAGAACCCCAAATCACGTACTAAATCATTTAATTCACTTTGAACAATCAAATGTGGCTCGCCGGAACTGGGACCTGTGGTAAAAGTGGGATCGATGCACTGTTCTTCTGAGCTGCCTGATGATGCGTTATCTCCAGTATATCCCAAATCAATAGTTTGCCAATTTAAAGGCGCAATCGACACTGGCAAATTTGCCCTATGCAGTCGTATTCATCCACTGCGCCAATGATCCACTACAACTAACACAGCACACATGGGGACCCCATCGCTTATCTTGGTCCCCAATTAACACAACAAAATATTTAAAGTAGGCTTTATTTACATTTTCGGAAAATGGCCTGGCTTGTGATTTCACCAGAAATTCTCCACAAATATAACAAAATTTGTCAGGAGAAATTTTGCAACTTCGGTTCGTTTGACTCGACATTCTCGTCTTCACATACACTTGCTTATCGATACACAGTATTCTTCTAAACAAATTGTCTTCCATGATTTGAATGTGACAATTTTCAATTAGATCAGTAGGATATTTCAGATAACGATGGTACATTTTAATATGGCCCACTTTTTCGCAATATGCACATAAACCATATTTTTCAAATTTTTCCATTTTAAATAACTTATAACTATATTTCTGCTATTTCTAACTTGGAGCTTTATTGATTGGTTTGATCTGAATGATTAGTTTATAGTCGTTTGATAAGCACAAAATACACACAAAATTTCATAGCCTTCTAGATATAATTATCCTCTTGGTTTAAGTTACATACTTTTATTTTCCGAGATATCAAAAATAAAAAAGAGCTCTTTCTGTACATTTCTGACTAAAATCGGAATTTTATCTCGTCTTCGACTCGAGATAATTTTCGAAAAAAATTCGTGACCTCCAAAAAAATTTTCGGTAATAATTCAAGCACTAAGGAGATTATAATTGAAAATTATTTTATTTATTATCTCCTACAAAAAAGGTTATATTGATTTTTTTCGAAAATCTATTAGTTTTCGAGTTATATTAATTTAGTTTCACCATTCACTTTCCTCTCCCCTTTTTTCGGACCAAGAGAAAAATTCTTGAATTTATTAGCAAGCGCTCTGGCAAATGTTGCGATAACTGGAGTAAAAACTATTTTTTACTTATAATTTAAATTTTTTTTTTCGATCTCAATTTTCGCAAAAACTATAAGAACTGAAGAAAAAACATGATCACCTTTTTTTAGATAATAACCTGCCCTACATATTTCAATCAAAGAATTTTGCTCTATCTGCAATAATTTGGAAGATATTGTTTTTTTTCTACTATTTTCTACATTTTTTTTTTTGTAAACCGGATGACTTACTTGTGAGAACTCTACGCATTCCTAAACAGCTCCTCGAGAGGCAATATTAGTTAAAAAAAAATTACAATTATTTTATTCCTGTGTATGGCGAGTGTGTTAGATGATGAACTGTACTATTTTGGAACAATAACAAAACGGAAATTGGAACTAACTAGCAAGCCTATTGTTTTTTTGTGGCCATCAAAATTCATCATTTCAAAATAGCATCATTCATAAATGTGAGAGGTCTTCCAATAGTCCAGTAACTTAAAACGGATTTGGGTTGCTCCTCAAAAAAAAAGTTTGTGGACCACACCTTTTTATTTCAATCATAAAAAGGGATCTGATGTGGATGAAAGGAATTTTATATACTTCTGTCTGAAATGAAACAGTATTTTTTGCAATCCCAATTCCCAAATAATGTAGAACGTATGTACTTTGCGTCGCCGGAGTGTCACTTGTCTGTGATAGCATTTATGAAATTAATTTATTAATTAATTAGTCTCTTCTCCAGGAATTTGATTAGTATGTTTTCTAAATGGCCGTTACATTACAATCTCTATTTTTTTTAAAACTGGAGTTATTTCTGATTATAAATAATTTGAATTACAAATAGCGGAGGCTTATGACAAAGAAACAAGAAAATTGACTAGAGCTTGAAGACCAAACAAATATTTCACTGAGATGATCAGAAATTGAAATAATCTAACAGTGATTAATTTCACTAACCTGTTTCCTCCGGTTTTGTATATATATATATATATATATATATATATATATATATATATATATATATATATATATATATATATATATATATATATATATATATATATATATATAGATACTAAAAATCGATAAAAATGCGCTCTCACACATCTTTATCAAAAGTTCTTGGCCGGAAAAGATATATGCATAATAGCAGAAATATATAATTTCTGCAGGTGCAAAACGGCCTAAAAGAAGAATTGTTTTCGATTATGTCACAGGGTACCCTCCTGCGATCATGATTTCTGGGCCTCTACCCTCATCAAGCAGGCTTGTACCCAGGGAGATCTGAAATAACAGATTGCTCGATATGACAAAATCGAAAACGAAACGTCTATCATAATGAAACAGTACTACAAGCTAAATGTAACATTTAGCACCATTTTGATAAAGATGTGTGAGAGCGCATTTTTATCGATTTTTAGTATCTACTCTCCGCATGATGGTGCTAGTGCATGCTTTTTAAATTACCTACGGGTTTGCAGCCGGAAATCACCGGAGCCCCGATAGGTGGTGCTAAATGTTACATTTAACTTGTAGTACTGTTTCATTATGATAGACGTTTCGTTTTCGATTTTGTCATATCGAGCAATCTGTTATTTCAGATCTCCCTGGGTACAAGCCTGCCTGATGAGGGTAGAGGCCCAGAAATCATGGTCGCAGGAGGGTACCTGTGACATAATCGAAAACAATTTTTCATTTAGGCCGTTTTGCACCTGCAGAAATTATATATTTCTGCTATTATACGTATATATATATATATATATTTTTTTTTTGTGTTGCGTTTTCTTAAACCATCTCTAATATTTTTTTTGTTAAAAATTCTTGGGTACTGGTTTATTTTCTTAAAAGAATTATTTATTTCCTTAACGTTTCGCGCTTCATAGAGAGCTTTTTCAAAAGGATATTATTGGCCTGTAAATTCAATTTGAGGAGAATATTTTTACTTAAAATTTTGTTTGTGTAAACACGCAAACACAGTTCCAATTACCTCATATATACATATAATTCCAATTTACCTCATATATACATATGTATATATATATATATATATATATATATATATATATATATATATATATATATATATATTTATATATAAATAAAGATTTGTTGATTCTTAATCCTTCACGGATGAAAAAATACCAGGTGTTTTCATTCCAGGTGTATATCCGTTCACTACTGTCATGTCGTTCAGAAAAGAACAGTTTTGCTGACGTTTCGTCAAAATCGCATTTGGCATTTTCGAAGCTTTCCTTCTAGCGTCTCAATAGAGACTGAAGTGTTAGCGACTGCGTGCTTCTTTTTATACCCCCACCCTGGACCGAAGGTTATATCTGAGCGGCGTTGGTCACTATCTATTTATGTGTTTCGGATGTTGGAGGCTTTTGTTGTGTTAAATCCCCTTGATTTTTTGGGATTCTAGATGATTTGTCCACTATTGTCTTCCATGCTGTTGGTACTTTTAATGATTCGTCCCTTTTATTTAAATCGCATTGTTCTTCTAGTTCTATGGCTTCGAGGATTATTCTGGTCTTATAATAATCTGTATTGGCAATCTCCCTACACCCATCGAAATCTATTTTGTGGCCGGTTTCCGCATTATGTAGGAATAGGGCCGAGGTTGTTTGTTTCTGATGCTAAGTTTTTATGCTCTTCTACTCTTGCTGATATTCGTCTGTTCATTTGCCCCACGTACAGCTTTTCACAGTCCTGGCATGGAATGCTATATATCCGTGGTTTTCCAATTTGATTTTGTCTTTTGGGTGTCCAACTAGTTTACCTATGGTTGTTTGGGGTTTGTGTAATGTTTGTATATTGTGTTTTCTAAGAATTCTTCCGATTCTGTCTATTATATTCTTTACTTATGGTAAGATTACTTGTTGTCTTCCCGGTTCATAATTTTTGACGGTATATGTTGGTTTTCTGTACTCAGTGCATTCGTTATGCAGTTGTGTGCTCAGAATTCAGAGCAATCTCGACCAATGCTTCGTCGATGGGAGTACTAGGATATAAATACTTGACATCTAGGCTTGCTGTGATATCGTCTTTTTCAAGAACGATAACTCGTATAATTCGAGTGAAATGCTCTAAGTTTTTGACAAATGAATCGGCTTTTTCGATAGCTGGTTGCATAATTTCAGCAAGATATTTTTCCAGTTTTTGTAGCGGCGAATTAACAGCACTAACGATAGGTCTGATGGGCGCCCCGGGTTTGTGTATTTTTGGTAAATCATAGAGTTTATGACATCTGCTCGACTTTTCACGTGGTATGATTTTTTGTTGTATTTCGGGGTTTATTGGTGAACTTTTTATTTAATTTTTAGTTGTTTTTTTCTAGGTATGTAGTCGCGTATGCTGGGCGGGTTGTGATGTCTTTATTCTTTCGAAGCTTTGTTAAGGCCCTCTGTTCAGTGGCATTTAGGTTTTGTTCTGTTGTAACACAATATATTGTGCACTACTTTATCGAGGTCTACTGATGATACTTGTGGCTTGGCATCTAGAATTCGTACCATAATATTACAGTTCATCTCTATACCATAATTAATTATTGTACAAAATTTGAAATCGATCCATTAAGTAGTTTTTTCAAGCTGAATTTTTAAATATTTTATTAAGCCGCTTATTTGTTTAATCTTGGATTAATACCAAAATTTTAGCAGTTGATTTTCTCATAATAGTTAACTTTTGTGCAAAATCTGAGACAAATTGGATAAGCAGTATTTTAGTAATATTTTTTTTAACATTCCACTAGGCCGCCATTTTGTTTAGCCATATTGGATTTTTACCAGGTCGTCACATATAACTTTTATGTTTTGACCAAAATTTGAAGTCAATCAAATTAGTAACTTTTTAGTTAGCCGCGAACAGACAGACAGACTTGACGGAATTGGTAAAACATATTTTTTAGCATCTAGGGACCCTGAAACATGAGATCCGCAATAATCTCGGAGGGTGATTTTTTTACGGTTACAATACTTCCCTTTGTAAGGGAAGTAAACATTTTAATAGGCCGCCATTTTCAACATACTGAATTCGGGCCAATATTTCCCCAGTTTCTCCCTATGCCTCACTAGATTTTTGGGCAAAATTTAAAATCAAATAAATAGATTTTATAGTGATATGAGGAAACATGTTTTTCGGTATCTGTGGTCTTCAAAACTTGAAGATCTGTACAAACTGGGAGTCTATACATCTCAGATTAGCTTTGTTACCCTCGTAAGTCGTAAGTATTTTTTTCGAAGACATTTATAATTATTAGAATTACTAAAAACAGAATTTCATCGACTTAATAATTGCAACAGTCTCAATACTTTACGGATTTAATTAACCTTGAATTTTCAATGAACTTGCAAGAATTAAAACAACTTATACTTTTCTCAGTTCCGCGAAAATCTACTATGACATTGGTTACCGAGAAAACTTTTACTGATGTTGGGAAAGTATGTTACACAGCAAGATTTTAAACGTTCGTTTCATTTTTTAGTTCCAATAGAAAGTGTTTAGTATTCTTTATAAAGATTATTAAAAAAAAAACATAATTATAGAATTATGTCGATTTGTAATTTGGAGCGTGCCCAATTGGCAAATTGACTGGAAATATCAATTAAGAACAAAAAGAAGAGTATTTCCACACCGAATTTGTATGATTAACTATTAATTTGTTAGTTAGACACACAATCGAAAAATCTGAATTTACATCTTTATTTTGATTCCCTAAGATATATATATATATATATATATATATATATATATATATATATATATATATATATATATATGGTGATTCAAGGACGTTTACGGAAAACGGGTGGTAAGATATTTTTAGCAATACAGTGTTGCCACTTCCACCTAAAAGTCGTAGCAATTTTGTTGTTTTAAATGAGACACACAGTTTATTTTACTTTTTGTATTGACTGATAAATTTTTCAATATTTTCCTTCATACTTTTCTATACCTATCTCTGCCAGTTTTGGAAATATTAATTAATTTTTAGCTTACACGGTGAAAAATATGACCATAATTAAACTTAAATTTTTCCGTACTTTTACTTCATATAAAATTGAGATTTGGGTAGTGACTTAAGTAAGTCCAGTGTATTTAGATTTAATACGCAAATCGAATCGATATCATACAGGGTGATCCAAAATTATTGCTAACTCCATTACTTACAAAAGAAGACAAAAATGCGTGTTTTCTAATGGAACACATTATTTTAAAAACTGAAAAACAATTAAATTTGCTTTCAAATGATGTGTCAAATTTTTCTAAAAAAACACCATTTTTTGTGAAATTATGAGATTTGACTGATAGGTAGCCATGATCGTTCGTTGCTAGGAGTCTTAAAATAGGGTAAAATCCGAACGCTTATTTTACATGAGCAATGTGATCTAATAATACCGAGAATTAACACAAATTAACGAAAGGAAGTTTGTGCGAATACAGAACCATTTCATAATTATACAATTTGAAAAGTAACAATAAAATTAACATGTCAGATAGAGTCAAGAAAATATTATTTGTGTTTCAGTAAATGTTGAAACTGTTAGCCATTGCACTCCAAACTTTTCCACATGGTGTGTAGTGGCTCTTCGAATTCCACTGCCAAGTTCTTCAATACACTTTTTCTTTCAAAGTAACCCACAAAAATAAAAGTTCAGTGGCGTGAGGTCAGGCGACCTCGCTGGTCAATCCCAAGGCCCTATTCGTCTAAACCAGCGACCTTTGAACATTTGAAATAGTTCTTGACTGGAACGACCAGATGCTCCATCAAGTTGGTACCTACAATTGCGATATTCATCGAGAGTTAAATTTAAGAGGAAGTCATTACAGTAGATCTCAATATTTGTAAGCATTTTGCCAAATCCAAAGGTTCATCATAAATTTGGAAACTACATTTTTTATCTTCCAACAAACAAAAAAACGTCAAAACTGAATTTAATTTGAAACCCCATTTCTTTGGTCGCATAAGGGTTTTGATCGGCCCAAAACTATCTGTTCCTTCTATTAAAAATCCCTACCCTTAAAAACTTAGCCTCGTCAGTCCAAATATTATTTTTTTTTAAATTTGAATCTCTTGAATGCGAATCAAAAGAATTTCTCAAAACTGAGTTCTTCGTACATAACCTTGAACTTGAACTTTAGACAATTTGAATGGATGCACATGGACAAAATTCGCTATATTAATGAATACGATACGCTCAAATCTAACATTGCACACTGAATTGAAGTCTGTGAATTTGCGTAGAAGTATCCCTATAACATTATCTTCATCGGCAGTCACAGGTCTCAGCCATTATTTCTGGAATTGTTTTGTATTCTCACAAACTTCAACGTTGAGTTGTGGTAATTCAAGACACATTGCGTTAAATTGTCTGCAAGCTCTCGCTATTATTTGATCTCATTGTCCATGTAGAATAAACAATTTCATAAGAACTTCTTTGAATACGTATTATTCGGATTCTTTTTACACTGCTCAGACTAGATCATTTACTAAAGATCCATAATGATGCACACGTCATCTATTTGATTGTTGTTGACTCCTATCATGACTACCTATCACAAAAACGTCAAATCTCATAAATTCACTAAAAATCGTGATTTTTAGAAAATCCTGACACTTTAGCTATAGGAACATGAATTATTTGAAAGTAAATTTAATTGTCTTTCAGTTTCAGTTTTCAAAATAATAGACAGGATATTCTATTATAGAAGAAACGCATGGTTGTCCTTATTTATAAATAATGGAATTATAGTAATTTTGGGTCACCCTGTATGATATGGATTCGATTTGCATACTAAAGCTAGATACCCTGGACTTACTTAAACCACTGCCCAAATCTCAATTTTATATGAAGTAAAAGTACAGAAAATTCCAAGTTTAACTAAGGTCATGTTTTTCATCGTGTAAGTTAAGAATGAATTAATATTTCGAAAACACCTAAGGTTATGTATAGGAAAGTATGAAGGGAAAATATTTAGAATTCATCAGCCATTCCAAAAAAGTGACAATATACAGGGTGTTCCATTTAATATAACAAAATTGCTGCGACTTTTAGGTAAAAACGGCGACACTGTTTGGATTGATAGAACAAGGACCCTTGAGCTCATGGCCATGATTTAGTATGCATCGCAGCGCATTTTAAAAATAGATACTTAGTTAATTTTAGTGATTGAAATAAAATTAAAGCTACATCTTGTCCCGTCTCGAGTTTGACTAATTCTGTGTCGTCTCGACCTCGAAATTTTGGTCGAAACTAGACGAGATCAAGGATTGTCTCTGTCGAAAAATCTCGTCTGTACCTAAAGCACATTAATCTGTCAGATAAAAAGTTAAAAACTTATGCCCACTAAAGATGAAATTTTGGCGATAAATATTTACATTCGACATTGTCTACGAAAGAACCGCGCGCGTTCACAAACTAATATATATACTGGCCCACAAAAAAAGTGGCGGGCCTAAAATGTGTATCAATTTCAACCCTTAATAATTTTTGACTGGATTCTTAGATTCTGTTAATTTTTTTTGCGATTTATTTCGATACCTTTTCACAATAATTTTGTGATATAAATTTAAACTTCGGAATAATACTGGATAATATACAGGGTCAAACGCAAACTTGTGTTTTTTCACCAATTTTTGAGACGCTCTATAGAATGACCTGACTTAAATATCACTATACTCACTATAGTGAGTCATTTTGTTGCCTGTTTGTGGGGCATACATCTTTTGCCATGGCCAGCTAGGAACCCGGATTTAAATCCGATTGAGCATGTTTGGGATCAGCTTGGTAAGCGTGTTCGTAGTCGTCCACATGTACCCGCCAATTTAGAGGAACATGGAAAAGCACTGGTCCAAGAATGGGATCACGTCTCCCAAAATTCAATTGCACGACTGATTGAAAGCATGCCAAGCCGTTTACAAAGTGTAATAAGGGCCAGAGGGGGAAACACTCGTTATTAATTTAAGTTCTTGCTTATAAAATTTAAGTTAATTATGATTATTGCTTAAAATAAATGTTGTCTATAGATACGCAATCTTTTTATGTTTTTATTTAGTAAAAACAGCACTTTAGATATAGGGCTTCACTTTCTCTAAAAAAAAGATAAAAAACGATCACTTAAAAAACAAAATGATTCTAAAGAAACAGGCAACAAAATGACTCATAGACGATAGTGATATTTAAGCCAGGTCATTCTACAGAGCGTCTCAAAAATTGGTGAAAAAATACAAGTTTGCGTTTGACCCTGTATATTATCCAGTATTATTTCGAAGTTTAAATTTATATCACAAAATCATTGTGAAAAGGTATCGAAATAAATTGCAAAAAAAATTAACAGAATCTAAGAATCCATTCAAAAATTATTAAGGGTTGAAATTGATACAAATTTTAGGCTCGCCACTTTTTTGTGGGCCAGTTTTCGCACCTGACTGGATGTTAGTCCTATCAGGATGAGTCGTAATGCCTTTAACCCCTAAACAGCATTTAATAAAAAAACGGCGGAATATCTCAAGTACCGCTTACCCGAATTGAATGAAAATATGTACACACAAATGTATGTAGATATGAAATTATGTCAGATCCAATAGCGAGTTCCGCATTGCTACCAAGTTTGCAGTTTTTCTGATATAAAAGGATTTTTTTTATGGAAAATCCTATATTATATTATTTTTTTAATTTTTAAATTTGCATAAAATTTTCAATACTTTTTTTTACAGTTTTTGCGATAATAAGGGTCTAATATCCATAATTTAATGTATCCCTTTTATTAAAATACGTGCACACAAAAGATTACCAGATATGTTTGACAATGTCAGTTTTGTTGATTTACAAAAATGGACCGTTTAACTGAAACTTAAAGAATTGAAATTTTAATTATACTAGATTATGGGGACACAGTAACATTTTTAATGACTAGGCTTAGGATATATATGCATTTGCATGAAACCATATGCAGATGCATATTTTGGCAATTTTTGTATTTAAATGCATATTTTGCAGTTATTACAGGAAAAATGCATATATTTTAATTTTTCTGAATAGATTTTTATTTCCCAAGATAAGTTTGATGTATTTAAAATATAATCCATAATAATAAAATAATAAAAAATGTCTAGTTGCTGGAAGACCAAGGGTTTTACCCATCATTTCTTAAAATTGTTATAGGTACCCAATAAAACATCTGTGCTTTAAAAACTGTGGATTTGCCACGTATTTACAATAATAAATACGCACGTTTTAAGAATGTTAGAAATAATTTTTCACTTCAGTTTAGTTTACACATTGTGACGTGAACATTGTCCAATATGCTGAAAGAAAAGCGTTCATTAAGTGAGGACAGTGAGGTATTAAATCAATTCGTGAAAGATTTATCTGATTTTACGACTGACAGAGATGTGTTGCTAATTTTGTTTTTGGTGTGTTGGGTATAGACGCAGAAAGGGATAAATCATATTTACTTACAATGAAGACCTTAGACAAAGTAAATCATTCAACTGTTGCTGGATTTTTCAACTACTCTCTCACTCTTTTATAGCCCAGTGGTATTAAATATGATAGAGTGTTAGTGATAATTACAGATGCTACTCCATATATGTGTAAAGCAATGAGTGGTCTACAAATATTGTACCTTAAAATGATACATGCCACATGTCTTGCCCATGGACTTCAACGAGCTGCAGAACAAGATCGTGCTTTTAGATAGAAAAAGTGAGTGAAACTATAACTAACATTAAAAATAAAGTAATTTCTCGAAAATTACCTACGGTTTTACAAAAAAATATTGGTTACAAAAATTTGAAAAATATTAGTGCAGTTTTGGACAATAAAGAGACATTGAATCCAGATAACGAACAATTTTTAATAAACAGTGATTTGAATTTGTTTAAATATGTTCCAATTGTATCTTGTGATGTTGAACGAGTATTTTTTGAGTATAAAGTACTATTGTCTATAGAAAAAAATGTGAAGTTGATAATTTGTTACATCATATAGTTATAAAATGTAACCGCAACTTGCTGAATAGCATAAACAATAAATGTTAAACAGGTTTATTCTTTAGTTAATTTGTTTAGTTAGCTATATAATAAAATTTTATTTAAAAAAATACTTTTATTATATAGTTGGATTAATGTAATAATTACTGGTAAAAATAGCGTCTTAACGATACCTTGAAGTGTAAATAATATAATATTTTAATTGATATACTTTTGCTTTATTTCTGGTTTTTTGATCCGATAATAAATGCATTTTTAAGTGAATATTTTCCCTTGTTTCAGAGCATATTTGCATGCATATATTTTAAATGCATAATTATCCTAAGCCTATATAATGACAAATATCCTAACAGAAATCCAACTAAATCTACGGTAAGCAAAATTAACAAAAAAATTCCTGAAACTGGAAAGGTAAAAGATGCTATACGTTTTGGCAGAGCACACTAATTCCTCATCTTGCTACCAAAACAGTAGCAAGAGAAAACAGCGTCTCAACTTTAAAAGCAGGTTGAAAAAACAACGGAGACAATACAATACAAAAAAGAAATACCTAATACAACAAACAATAAATTAATGAAACTTAGTAAGGTGTTTAAAATGTCCATTTAACTTCCTGACAGTAGTTCGCTCCTTTAAATCCTCGAGATTATTGGGCTTAGTTTTTGGACACCACATTTTTAATGTTTAATGTTTTAATTAATAAAAAATAGTCGAGGGACGTTAAGTCCGGAGACCGAGGTGGCCACTCTATTGTACCCCTACGTCGAATCCATCTTCAAAAAAAAATATTGTCTAAATATTCCCTAAATATATTTTATCATTTGGTACACCATTACCTAATAAAAACAAGTTATACTATAATACTTAATACAGCATGTAAAGTAAGAAACTTAGGGTTATTCGGAAATAGTTCTGCAATAGCTGGGACAATTTCGATCCTTAAAAGAGTCAAATATCTTTCTCCAGTTAATGCGAGGGGGATTATTTTGGCACCTTTTATAATAATATAATAATAGTTATCTTTTGGGGAAACTGGGTATGATTTTCACGTATCCAATGTGAATTTTTCCCAGCCCAATATCGACAATTAATTTTTCCATTAAAAAAAATGCTTCCTCAGAAAAAATAATTTGATTGTCAAAATTTACATTGGTATTGCAACGTTCCATCATGATTTTATAAAATTCCAAGCGCCTATCGTGATCATTCTCTGAGAGTTCTTAAACCAAAAATATTTTGCATGTATAGTCAAAAGCAGTGTTATCGTGCGGGTCATACGATTTATCAACGACAAACTTTTTAAGTTTGTTTTTCTTTTATTACATGTAATCAAATCATCCGCATAAAATCCGGAAGATGAATTAGATAGACCTATGATATTTTCATATGAAAAAAGAATAATATAATATAAATACAAACAAACAAACAAACAAAAGTATGCTGTATTGCCGCAGAAAAATTCTACAATTTTATGGACAAAGCAAAATATACCTAAAAATAAGACATATCAAAACATTAATCGAAAATAATTTCGACAGGTCAGTGCTTTTTTTTTAAAAATGTAAATTATCAATTTACCAAATCGTAAAACACACGTTAGAATATAGCATAACATTGCAAACAGTAAATGAATCATGATAACCTTATAAAAGTAAACAAACACACATGTACGAGGTGAATAATTTCGATGACATTGAAATCAAAATTGCAACTATGCGACCTTAAACTCTATGTTATTATAGTTATACAAATAATTGTGATGTTAAACAGAAGGTATATTGAACTAGTGTAGAATGTAGTATACAAAAAGAATTAAATTGTTTTTAATCCAATACCTAACAAAAATAATTAAGTTTTAAGTGAATGTTCGACAGTTCTTTTCCCTATATAATGATTTACAAAATTCTATGCTATGAGTTAGGACATGACTCACAAAAGATTTAAGTAAACAAGCGAGTTTAGTGACAATTTAAAGAGACTTACTCACTGAAAAAAAAAATAATTAACGCGGTAAAATGGTCTCTCAATGAGGTATGCTTTGGTGTTTTTCGAAATTGTGCAAGCATAGGGATAGATTTTAAATGTACTGGCAGATTGTTGTAAAGTTTTATGGCGTTGTAAATAATTGATTTTTTTATTAATTCTGTGGAAGGAATGGGAAGATAAATATCATGCCTAGAGTTTCTGGTAGGGTATACATGTTGTGGCCTTTCTGGGAGGGTGTTTATATGTTTTCTCAGCAAACATACCGTTTCCAAAATAAATAATGCAGGAAGTGTTAATATTTCATGTTTTTTGAAATAGTATTGGCAGTGAGCTCTATTATTTAGACCAAACAAATAACGAATGGCTCTCTTTTGAAGCATAAAAATACTACGAAATTGCTCGGTGGTACAGCAGCCCCAAAAGGGAAGGCCATAGCGGAGGTGGGATTCAAATAAAGAGAAATAAGTAAGTCTGGCAGAAGGAACGTCTAGTTCTTTTGAAACTGATCGAATGGCGAAGCAGGCGGTAGAAAGTTTTTTAGTTAAGGTGTCAATATGATTAGACCATTTTAGGTTGCTATTTATATTTAAACCCAGGAATTTAACCGACTCTACGTATTCAATATTGCTGTTATGTACCTGAAGTGGTTGTAAAGTTCCCTTATAAGATAACGCCACCGTTTTATCGACGTTAAAACAAAGCATATTGGAATCGGACCAAGCCTTAATTATAACCAAGTCTTTGGAGATACTAGAGTGTAAAGACGTTGTATCAAAATCACTCCATGTTATGCTTGTGTCATCAGCAAAAAGGGAGATTCTTCCATTAATTTTAAGGTTCGTGATATCATTAATGTATAACAAAAAAAGAATAGGTCCCAAGACTGAACCTTGAGGAACTCCACTTGTAATCAACTTACAATCAGAATCGGAACCATTAGCCCTTACAAGTTGTTGCCTTTTTCCAAGATAAGATTTGAACCAATTTAAAGAAGTACCACGAATTCCATAAAAATGTAGTTTGTTTATCAGAATTTCATGACTAACACAATCAAAGGCTTTCGCATAGTCACAAAAAACTGAGGCAGTTGGGTGGTTGTTATTGAGAGATGAGTAGACGCCTCTAAGCAACGTGAACATGGCGTCACTGGTGCACTTGTCGGGTAGAAATCCAAACTGCTCCGGGGATATTATCTGATGTTTCAGGAGAAATGGCATAAGACGGTTCTTCAGTAGCCTTTCGATGATTTTTGATAGCACTGGTAGTAGTGCAATTGGGCGATAATTGCAAGAGTTAGTTTTTTCGCCGCCTTTATGAAGTGGAATAATTATAGCTGTTTTAAGGCAATCAGGGAATACACCTTTTATAAAGGACTCATTTATTAATGTTGTAAGGGCCTCTATGACTGGGAGTGGCAAGTTCAGGAATATTCTAATTGATAGGCCATCAGTGCTACACGAAGATTTACTTTTGATATTATGTATTACCTTCAATAGTTCAGTGTTGCTAACGGGACTTAAGAAAAAGCTATCAGCTAAATTTTTTGAAGGAGGGAGAAACGAAAGAGGGTCCAAACTTGGCGAGATACTAGAGGTAACATTTTTGCTTACATTAATAAAATAATCATTTAGATCATTAGCCCCTGGCAAGATCTGAGTCACAGGGTTTGATTTGTTTCTGAGGTTATTGATGATGGACCAGGTTTCTTTTGAAACGTTATTAGAGTTTGTTAGACGTTTTCGGTAGTGTAATTTTTTTGCTGACTTAATAAGAGTAGTGTAGATCCTCCTATAATTAGAGATATAGTCGAGAATAAGAAAGGAGTCGGTGAATTTTTTTATATAAGAGAGCGAGCGCATATTTTTAGCAGAAATTCGTATTCCTTTCGTGGTCCACGGTTTATGCCGCTTAGGTTTGATATTCTTAAGCGGGAAGGCCTTGTTAAAAGCACTTAAAGTTTTATTTAAAAAAGTTCTGAAGTTTGTGTTGACATTATCAGATTCAAAATTCCAAATACCAGCAGTTGCAAAAATCTTTGAGCGATGCCACTTCAAAGTCAGTTTGACAAGTCAGTGACAAAATGAGCAATAGAAAACAATTTTCGGGTTTTTTGCATCCACAAGCGAAAAAAACTGGTATTAAATCTAATAAAATATTACGAAAATGAAAATTCACCGGCCAATAACCAGGAGACAGTAGCAAAAGCTCTGGGAATCGGTATAAGGACTGTGCAGAAAATTGTGCATAATTTACTACCGAAGAAGATTAAGAAATGTACACGAAAAAAGCCAAAGACAGAAGACTTAAGTGACAATGTAAAAATGGATGTTCGTAATGCAATTTACGATTTATACACATCAAAAACTAATATAACCCTTCAAGTTTTAAAGGAAGCTTTAAAAAATCGAGGCATATTGGAAATTGGACTAAAATTGTTGTCAAATTTAATAAAAATGTTGGGTTTCCGATATAAAAAGGACTGTAATCGAAGATTTTTATGCGAGTTGACACATATAGCAAGTCAGTGTATCCAGTTTTTAAAGAAATACACGGAAAATGTTAATTCAAAATTTAGAAAAGTGGTATTTTTAGACGAGACTTGCATATTTTCTAATGGAAGTGGTGGAATTTTGGCAGGACGAGTCTGTAAAAAGTGTCAAGAGAAAAAAGGGATGTGGGACGGGAAAACGGTTCGTCATTTTGCATGCAGCTTATTTAACAGGATTTCTCCCAGGTGCAAGTTTACTGTTTTCTTCAACATCCAAAAGTATAGACTACCATGATAATATGAACTGTGAACTGTTCTTTTAATGGCAGAATCTATTAAAAAACTAACAATATATGCCGTAGATGAAATATTACGGGAAAATGGACATGAGGGTTTTACGACTACCGCCATACCATTGCCAGTTTAACGCAATAGATACGGGCTGGGGCAAAATCATATTACGAAAAACACGTGAACGATGGTCTTACATCAGATGAAGTGCAAATTGTTTGGCAAGATTCATTAAATTATATTACGCCGGAGTACTGGAAGAACATACGGAGAAATTAATATGGAATTGGCGGAATCGGGAACGAGTTCTAGATGTCGAAATAGCACCAATGATCATTGCGCCATTTGAGGACGACTCAGAAGATGAGGACTTTTTAAGTGATGATGATATTTTTTAGTCTATAATATCAAAAAGTTTCTGAAGGATTATATTAGTCTTTGACGTGTATAAATCATAAATTCCATTATGTATATCCATTTTTGCATTGTAACTTAAGTCTTTCGCCTTTGGATTTTTTCGTGTAAATTTCTTAATCTTCTTCGGAAATAAATTAGGTTTTTTTTTATGCACAAGTTTCTGTACATACTTATACCGATTCTCAGAGCTTTTGCCACTGGCTCCTGGATATTAGCCAGTGAACTTTAATTTAAAAATTTTTTCATTAGATTTGACACCATTTTTTTGCTTACTTTTTTAGTATATTTGTAATTTTGTAGGCAATAAATCAATAATTATAGAATACTTGTTCCAATTTTAATGCTTGTTTAAAATAAGTAATTTTTTTTATTAATTATAAGACAAAATTGTGTTTTTAACAAAAGTGTATATTTTTGCAAAATAAATTTTTTTTGTTATCAGAATACAAAAAAAAAACAAGTTTTCTTTGCACATAGGTGGCCCGCATTTAAATAAATGACACTGTATAAGTGGTTAGATTTTTAGGTTATGCGGGGCTCATAATTTTTGATCATTGATAAAAAAATCTCGCTTTCGTTAAGTGGCTGTATAAACAGAACATATCCAGATTGTTCCACTGATTCGAACCTCCTTCCGACTTTATTATGGTGCTTGCCATTTTGTGTATTTTTACTTTTGCCAACCAAAAAATGTTAACCAAATACATATTTAGCGAAATTTCTTATTTAGTCCCTCGGCATTAAATATATAAAATAATATTAAGTGGCTATCTTAATAATATTGCGTAATATAATAAAAAAACTATTTTCTTTCTCCCTGTATATTTGTAAATAGCCCATCGAGATTTAACAGCTCGATAAAAAATTCACACATTTTGGTATTCACTGTGTTTTCTGATTCGATTCATAATGTTGGTGACCTTTGGACCCGCACGATAAGACCGCATTCGACTATATGAGACTTTTCGGTTTTTAGAAGTCGCTCTACGGACATGCGTGAAACGTCATTTTCTCTTCCTAATCCTCAGAAAGGTGCGGATTGTCTTCTAAACTGATTAAAACATTCAGAGCCTTATCACCTTGTGTTGCGCTTTTAGGTCTTCCAGAACGTACAGTATATTTTACCTTTCCAGTTTCACGAAATTGATTGTTAATTTTACTTACGGTAGATTTAGTTATTGGATTTCTGTTAGGATATTTGTTATTAAAAATGTTACAAACATCTTGCAGGTTGCGCATTATATCACCATAATCCAGTATAACATAATAAAACTTCAATTTTTGGGGTTCAGTTAAACGATCCATTTTTGTAAATCAACAACTAACATTGTCAAACATATCAGTTAACCTTTTGTGTTGAGGTATTTTAATAAAAAGTAATACATTCAATTATGGATATTAGACCCATATTTTCGGAAAAACTGTTGACTTTCATAAAAAGTGCACTTAACAAAAAGCAAGCGCAGATTTTAAAAAAGGAATATAATATAGGGTGTTCCCTTAAAAAAAATCCTTTTATAACAGAAAAACGGTAATGGCAGCAATGCGCCATTGGATCCGGCATAATTTCATACCTAAGCGTACATATTTTCATTAAATTCAGGTAAGCGATACCTGTGATATTTCCCCGTTTCCTTACTTTTGTAACAAACCGTATGTATTTAATTTAAAATATCAATTAAATTTTCTTCTTGAAGCAACATTCTTATGCGACCTTAACACGTAATTAACAATATTTGTTAAATATTTGTGTTAATTTTAACAATTTTGTTGGTCACTAGAGTACAATTTGTTATTAAACCAACAATAACCTTTAACAATATAATTGTTATGTAACAGTGACCACCTTAGTAAAGCCATAAGACTTTGATGGGTACTACAAAAGATTGGATCTTTATTTTTATAATAGCAAAATTAGTATTCATAAAAGATGACCCTATTAGCAGAAATCCAGTTTTTCAATTAACTGTTTTTTCTTCGACTAATAAAATAATTAAATTATTCAAAAATACCTGTTCTCCTGTATTCTTTTATTTATTGATGGCAGTCGTTTTTAGAAGCACACCTGGCAACAGGAAAGTTAAAAACCGAACTAAACCATACATTTTCTTAAGGAGGCCGTGTCATAACTAAATAAACTGCGGGTTATTGTTTAAGTTTAGGTTATTTACAGGAGTAATAACCTTCTTCTTCTTGTTCACATGAAAACATTTTTGTGGACCAATGTTACTTATCGAGTAGTTGAACACTATTCTAACATTTCTTTTATTCACAATTTGATAAAAAAAATACTTGATTGATTTGATAAATGGTTAAAAATAAATTAAAAACACTACTGCTAACGTCACACTTACAACATAATGCCTGCGCAACATGGATTTGTCAAGGGACGCTCAACAATAACTAACTTGGTTTGAATTACTCAATTTCTGGCTGAGGGGATAGATCAACGTGGGCAAACGGATGTCATATACACTGATTTTGCTAAAGCGTCTGATCAGCTTATACACACTATTCTGTTGCAAAAACTGGCAAATTTTGGTTTTCCAGACCATTTAATGTGTTTAAAGTATTGGAATCCCGAAAAAATCACCCTCCGAGATATACTAAGAAAGTGCTTATCCAATTTATCTCAAATTTTGCACAAAAACTAACTATTATGTAGGAATCAACTGGTAAGATCTTGGTATAAATCCAAGATGGCGGAACAAAATGGCGGCTTAATAAAATATTTTAAAAATTCAGCCAGAAAAAACTATTGATTGAACTGATTTCAAATTGTGTGCCATAACTAATTGTTGTATAGAGATGAACCAGTAAAAGTGAGGTTCCCATTCAAAATGTAATCTGAAAAATCACTCTCTCAAGTTTTGCATATATTTGCATTTTGGGGTTCCTAGATGCCAAAAATATGTTTTATCAAGTCCCACGGTCCGTCTGTCGATTTGTCTGTCTGTCTGTCTGTCAGTTCGCGGCATAGCTTAAAAACTATTCATCAGATTGACATCAAATTTTAGTCAAAAGTTAAGGCTCACATGAGGATGACCTGGTAATATTTTGGTAAAAATTCAATTCAAAAAACTAATTATCCAATTTACTTCAAATTTTGCAAAAAAATCATTACATAAGAATGAACTGGTAATATTTTGGTATCAATATAAGATGGCAATGGTCCACTGAAAATCATTGCAACTATAGCGAAACCTAGACATTTTGCATGATTGGTGTATTGTGAATCGTCTGGATTTAAATGTGTTTAAATGTAATGTTATGACATTTATGACAGTTATTTTTCTCGATAATAAGGTCTAATCTAGATTATGCGTCCATAACTTGGTGCCCTTTTTATAAAGTACATATTGACTGTATTGAGTCAGTTCAGAGAAAGTTTGCCAAAGTATTATGGTTTAGAGTCGATCTCATTAGAGGTTTTCCTCATGATTAATAGCTGCGAAGGTTTTCGCTTATCAGCTTTAACGAGAGACGCTTGTGTTTCTTTCAGCTATTTCTACATAAACTTATACATAATACTATTATTTCTGAAGAATTATTGTCAAAGTTAAATTTTGCTGTTCCTACTTTAAACTTCCGTAGCTCTGATACTTTTTATCTGCCCCCTTGTAGGACAAGTATTTACAAGTGTTCCCCAATTAACCGAATGTGTAGTAATTATAATAATCACAAAAATTCTTACGATATTTTTTTTGATAGCTTGGGCTCTATCAAAAAACATTTTTACCACTAGCTTCTTATTCTTCTTTTTATATTTTCTTTTTTTTGTACTTGTTTACTGTTTATCTTTATGAATTAACTTCTATTTATTTGTTATTGATTTATAAGTATTTTAATTCATGTATTTATACTGTTTTATAACTGGCATATAGTCCTGTAAGACAATTTATATATAAATAAACAATAAATAAATAAATAAAATAATTATATAACATGCATTTTACCGGTAACATCTTATCCAGTATAACCTAGGTTATTATTATTTTTATTTTTTACGTAATTTTTACGGAGGAATTTTTTTTTTTTTAAATCGGACATTCACATTTCTTAAGAGTATGCTAACTTTTGTGGTTATTCTTTACATCCTCGTAAATAAATTTTACCTTTGAATCGAATAAAACTTCTTAGAGACGAAAAAATTCATAGCCATCAAGCCATTAACGAATATAACACCTGTTTTTTTTATAAAATAAGACATAAATTAAAGATTTGCATGATAGTGCGGCACTTTAAAGTTGGCTAACCTGTTTTAGGTCCAAAATGTTTAAATTAACTTAACAATCTCAATATTAACAATGCAAATTTCCGACAAGCAGTCTGAGATCGTTTGGATCGAACCTGATTTGGATGAATTTTAGTCATTAAACAAAATCGTTTTTCTTAATGGATTTATAATTTTAATGTATCTGGTTTGATCCTCATTGGTTTGAGTTTAATAGAAGTTACTTCGTTCACTAATTACTTTTTTAGTATTAATTGCTATTATTATTTAAATAGTTTCAGAGATTATTTGAATAAATAGGAAAGATAAGGTTTATTGTATAGGATTGTGATTTCAACTTGTCCAAATTTCGTATTTTTCTAGATATCAAAACCGAAAAAGCAAATTATATGAGAAACTACTAAGTTTTGTTACTTTTTTGAAACTTATTAGAGTGTTGTCATTGTGTTTTGTCTCCCTGATTCTATATGTCTTAGGCAGAAGTTTAGTTTAGGTATCCCAGGCCTATTTTGCGGACATGCAAAAAAACACTCCAGCCAAATACTTTATGGAGTAAGTACTCCATGTTAACAAGCGTCCTTAAAATAAAAAGAAACTTGAATTTAAGCCTATATTTCAAGCTAATATCATTTATACAAACGCAAAATGTAGAATATACACCTAAAAATCCAACATTTTCGATAAAAATGAAGTATCACGATTAATTAAAGAGGCGCCTAATGAAATTTACCTTGTAACTACTATTTTGGGTTGGCCCGTGCTTCTACGTGAGAACAGTTTTCAAAGATAACGATTGATGACATAGAGGATAAGGGAAATTAAATAATTTGCGCATGCTCGTAGAAAAATAAATTATAATAGTTATTTTCCTAACAAATGTGCAAAGTTAAGAAATCATGGTTCTTGGGATTAGACCGTGTCAAATTGGAATTACTATCCGACGTTTCGCCTTCGATTGCACGAGGCATCTTCAGGGATCTTTACTCCACGAGACCTGAACACTGAATGAGCTCGAAGCAGTGTTGCCAGGTCAAAATTTTAAATTTCCCTAGCAAAATCTCAAAAAATTCCTTAGAATTTCCCTAAATCTTTCATTTCCAAAATTCCCTATAATTTCTCCAGAAAAGTGTTAATTTCCCTAAAAATTTTCAAAAAACAAAACAAAACGTTTGTTGTTTTTTGATTTTTATATAAGGTTATTCGTGTTTGATAGATAATTAAAATATCATGTTTTGTTAGCCTATAGCCTAATAGCTAAAGTATTCCCAGATAAAAATAAATATGACATACCTTTCTTAAATTGCCGCCTACAAACTAATTATAAAGCAAAGTCGTTACTAAATACAAAATTCGGCAGTTCCCTCTGCAGCCGTATTTCCCCGAAACCATTTATGTAAACATTCAACATTCAATTTCTAAACCGGAAAATTACAGAACTCTCGAGATACCATACTATTAATTGAACTGAAAGGAATCTGTCTATACTATTAGTTATTCCCGTTGCGAAAATACAAACTTTGATGGGCTAATCATAGACGGCAGCATCTTAAAAGTAAATTAGATGTATAATCTATTTTTATATTTTTGTATTTTAAAAAATCTATTGATTTTGATTTAAATTAAAAAAAATATTCCAATCAACCTTTGCTAAAGAATTCCCTAGATTACAAAACAATTCCCTTTTTCCCTACAAAGTTCATTTTTCCCCAGATCTGGGGAAATTTCCCTGCCAATGGTAACACTGGCTCGAAGAGATTCAGGCGGGCTTCTATACCCGACTTGTGCTCGCCGAACCGTGTGATGTAGACCGTAACCCGTGTCTCTATTGAAATTTTTTGTATGTTTAAATATTTCAATAGATTCTCTAACTTTTCGTTTATAAAAACCTGGAACCGATGCTAGAACCTTGGTTTCCTTTACATTTATGAAATAGCCAGTGTTATGCTGGTGTTCAGCTACAGCAGATTGAACAATTTGTTTCTTTTTAATACATCGTTCATGTTCTTTAAGTCTAGTTGATATTGAGCGTTCTGTTTCTCCCACATAGACTTCTCCACAGGAGCAAGGAATTTTATATACCCCTTCTGTTTGGAAAGGTACAAGATCTTTCGGGGATCGCAAGCATTGTCCAATGATCTTATGTATATTGAAGATTATGCGTATGTTGGACCGCCGAAGTAATCTTCCTATTTTGTCTTAGTGCCATGTATGTAGGGAAGAACAACACTACCTAAGGCTCTTTATCATTTTCCTTTGGCGGAGTTGGTTTACTATATCTTTTAATTGAACACGTAATATCTTCAGTGTGATAGCCATTCCCTCCGAGAGCTTCGGTCAGTTTCCATGTTTCCGATGTTAAAGAATCTTGATCAGAAATCGAAATAGCTCTGAATACTAATGAGTTAATAACCGATTTCTTTTGTGCTGGATGGTGATGAGAATTTGCATTTAAGTATCTATTTGTATGCGGCGGTTTTCTATACACAGAATGTCCTAATGTACCATTTTCCTTCCTTTGAACACATACATCTAGAAAGGGAATTGTTCCATTAGATTCAATTTCCATCGTGAACTTGATATTATGTTGTTGCTGATTAAGGTGGTCCAGAAATATGAGGAGATTATCCTGTCCATGAGGCCAAAAAACAAAACTATCGTCTACACATCTAAACCAGTGCTTCGGTTTTAGTGGTGCGGATGTTAGAGCAATATTTTTAAAGGCTTCCATAAAGATATTCGCTACCACAGATGATAGAGGACATCCCATAGCTGCCCCTGAAGTTTGTTCATAAAAAGTTCCTTGAAAAATGAAATAAGTAGATGTAAGACAAGCTTCCACTAGGTCTATTAAGTTCTTATCAAGATTATTATTATCCAGTATGTCTGATATAATGGCAATTGAGTCGTTGACAGGAACATTTGTGTAAAGTGATTCTACATCGAAACTGACCAAAATATCTTCGGGATCCAACTGGATTGTCTTAAGTTTTTCCACGAAAAGTGCAGACTTTTTAATAAAAGAAGCTGTTTTTTCAGTAAATGGATTAAGAAAATTTGAAAGATATTTACCTAGTTTTTATGTGGGCGAGTCTATTGCACTGACGATCGGTCGAAGTGGTACGTTGTCCTTGTCCTCCGCTGGTGGTAGACGGGATGTGTTGATCAAATTGGTAATGCGTCTTTCTATTCTACTTGTGGGATCTGTCTGCATAACATTATAGGTGTTGTTGTCCCAAGAGTCACCTTTTCCACATATTCTGTTCTGTCTATGACGTGTGGCATTGCCTTTATCTGCTGGAAGTATGAGAATGTTTGCGTCTTCGTTTAAGATCTTCATTGCTGTTTTTTCGGCTGCGGAGAGGTTCGACTTCGGTGGTTATGAGTTTTTAATGATCTTCGCTGTCTCATATCTGACTTTATCGGCTTGTTCCACTGGTAATCTTCTGATTGCTGCTTCAACAGAAAATACCATGTCTTCTACGGGAATGCTACTCGGTGCTATTGCACTTCGGCGGTCCAACATACGTACAATCTTCAATACACATAAGAAGATTGGACAATGCTTGCGATCCCCGAAAGATCTTGTACCTTTCCAAACAGAAGGAGTATATAAAATTCCTTGCTCCTGTGGAGAAGTGTATGTGGGAGAAACAGGACGCTCAATATCAACTAGATTTAAGGAACGTGAACGATGTATTAAAAAGAAACAAATTGTTCAATCTGCTGTAGCTGAACACCAGTATAACACTGGCCATTTCATAAACGTAAAGGAAACCAGGGTTTTAGCATCGGTTCCAGGTTTTTATAAACGAAAAGTTAGAGAATCTATTAAAATATTTAAACATACAAAAAATTTCAATAGAGACACGTGTTACGGTCTACATCACACGTGGAAACCGATCTTAACACAGGGTCACGGTTCGGCGAGCACAACTCGGGTATAAAAGCCCGCCTGAATCTCTTCGAGCTCATTCAGTGTTCAGATCTGCTGATGCCTCGTGCAATCGAAGGCGAAACGTCGGATAGTAATTCCTATTTGACACGGCCTAATCCCAAGAACCATGATTTCTTAATTGACCAAAGCCCTGAAAGCTTCCGTTCTAAGTGTGCAAAGTGATACTTTCCCGCACGCAAAAGCAGCTAGACGAGTTCGGATAAGCTTTAAGGGCGGGAAAGACACTTTGCGCAAATGTTAGGACAAAATTTTTTCTGCGAGTGTTATAAATTTTACAAACTTCTTACTTATTTATATTAAATTAATTTTAACTAAAATTTTAATTAATTAAGAAATTTAAAACTTTCTATTTTAACTAAATTACTTATTATTATTGACAATAATAATATTGAAAGCACAGTTTGTGGCATGCATGGCAATTTAAAGCTGAGTGCAACTGGTTTCTTGGGAAAACTGATGAAAATGGTTCGTTATCCGGCGT